>OW679195.1:108793539-108942033 GCA_940337035.1 Agriotes lineatus | reverse complement strand
ATGGCGACGTGGCGGTACTCTCCTATATACACTGGCTCTGCGGTTAGTAGATGGCGCCAACCATTTTGGAAATAAATCGGTATTCCATATTAAGCACCTATTCCATATTTGGTCACTTTACTCTAACAACAAAAAAAGAACCCCTAACTAAATAAGTAGATGCAAAAATAAACTAGAACACAAAAAATCTGGTGTGATACACTCACACAACTTCCTTTTACAGTGATCTTATAATTAGTCAAAAATTTCATTTTTAATTTGTAAAAATTTGTCAAAATTTTTCAAAAATTACAAATTCTACAAAAACGGTACGAAATAGAGCGTTAGTTGAAGAGACAAATTTTCTCTAGAATTTTAAGGTGAATTCTAAAATGTAATAATATACCGGGTGTTTTATTTAAAATAGGAGTTAATAAAAAATTTTAAAAAAAACAAAAGAAACCCACTTTAGCAGTATTCAACTGGAAAATCACCTATCTCACATTAATACACATTAAAAATGTAATAAAAATGTAAAGTTTAAAAAAAATCGTTAGAGCCGTTTTTGAAAAAATCGAAAAAAACTGAAAAATCACAAGAGTAAACACCTACTTCCGGTTATGCGATTTTCTTCAAAAGCTTGCTGTCTCATCTACATAGTACACAAAACTTATATATGTAGTTTCAACGCCATACCTCTTTTCGTTTTTGAGATATTCTGTTCACAGACAGACAGACACACACACAGACAGACAGACACACACACAGACAGACAGACAGACCAATGAAAAAAATATGTTTTTTGGGATCAGGGGACTCTAAAACGTGAAGATCTGTTGAAAACTCAATTTCGAATTTTTGGGGTAAATTCAATACTTCCTTTATCGTAAAAGGAAGTAAAAACCAATTATAAAAAAATCTAAAAATTTTAATAAAAGAAAAACTATACATAAAATTAACATAGGATATTACTAAGAAAAGTTTTTCTTTCTTGTTTTAGATTTCGCAAAAGTTGTTACGATATTATCTATATCTAAACTGCGAACGTCATTTTCAATAGAAACCATTGCCAAAGCTGATAATCGCTCTTGGAAAATAGTATTTCTTAGATAGTTTTTTATTAACTTTAATTTTGAAAATGACCTTTCAATAAAAGATCCACATACAACATACATACCTTTATAATATTAAATAATCAAGAATATTAAAATTAATCCGAGAACTTAAAATTGCACTTGTCTTCGTCAGCTGATTCTTCTAGCAGCTCTAGTTTAGGATCACAGACAAACACTGTGTTCATTGCGACAGGCGCACTGCTTGGATACGCAATGGTTTGCATCCCTAGCAACGCCATAGGCGTCCCTTGATTATTTTCAACCATTTTTTGGTTGTTTGTATTAAAGATTTAAGATTTCGTTTTTTTATTTCTCGTGAGTGCATGGTCCTTAGTGACCCTTTTTTGTCACAATTTTTTAGGATAATTTTTTAAACTTCGTCTCGCCGGGCCTCTGCAAGGCCCGGGCCTGTGTTCCCGGAACACACGGAACACTGCCAGATACGCCACTGTATATGATCTATCTTGTTAGTATCTCCGGTACTTCGAATTATCCATGTACCCTTATGTATCTCTCTATGTTGGAAATATGTTGTTGCTATTCTCATTTCTTTTTCCGTCGCAAACTCTATTAATTTTCTTCCTTTCTCGTTGGTCACTTCATGTTTACTGTGGTTTCCTATTATTGGTTTGTATAGTATTCCAACCAGAAATTGGAAAGCTATTTAAAATCAGGCCAGCATTGAGAACAGTAAGTCACTTCGTAATTTAATTCATAAAATTACTGTTTGATTGTCATTCAGTGACACTTCGATAATAACCTTCAAAATTGACAGATGCATTGAGAAGTTTGGAAGACATATACGTTTTTCAACGTTTTCTATGCTACTATAGTCCTGGAAATACACAAAGTCAAACAACAAAAGAGTAACGTTTTTTTAGTTACTTTTTGCATGTGTATTCTTATTTCAGTTTTTAACAACAATCGTGTTAATCGTGGTAACGAATATACATGGGTGAGTCAATAATTATTCACAATTCAACGTTGGATCAATTTACTATTTAATAATTCGCACCCCAGGTGATGCCTTTGGAGATGCATTAATTGTTAGACAGGAATACAACTTCTAAGAATTATATTTTAGTTAAAAATGTATTCTGAACTTAAAGTAATTACAAAGGGTTCAATATCTATATATTTTTCGGTCTCCCACGCTGAAAAGATTACTTTTTCTGTATGTCGAACATAATTATTCCAATGTTCATCACTAACAGCATCTAACGCCTTAGACCAGACATTTACTACATCCTCTGGGGATGATTTAGTTTGTAAAATTCCTGCGTCATACAGCCGTTTAGGCTCTGACGACACCATTTCTATTGCATTATAATGGCAATGATAGGGCGGTAATCTCAAAACCTTGTGGCCATGTTGTGCTGCGTGAATGTCTAAATGATATATTTTTTTCGGTAATTTCGAACTTACTATATCCCATATTTCATTTTTCATCGCCGTCTGTGGGTAATCAATGCCCTTAATTTGTAACCTTTGGATAATTTTCTTTTTTGTCCAGCTTTGGCAAGGGACTTCTTCTTGGCATCTAGAATGATAACTGGCGTTATCCATTATAATTAGCGATGGTTCATTCAAGCTTGGTATCAGTTGAGTTTTAAACCACTTCTCAAAATTGTTTGCGTTCATATTGTCGTGATAGTCACCACTTTTGGTTTTACTTTTAAAAATAAAACTTGCATTTTCGATAAATCCATTCTCATTTCCTGCATTAACGATAATGTATCTAACTCCGTCTCCCGTTTTTTTGCTTGCAGTAGCCATTGTTCCGTTTTGCCAAGTTCTTCTGTTACCACCTTTGCTGAAAATCCAAGTCTCGTCAATAAATACCGTCTTAAAATTCTTTAAACTTTTCTCTTTTGTATATTGTCTGAGGAATGACGTACGCTTGCCACTAATAGACGGTTGTTCTACTAGAAACTGCCTGTTACTACTTCTCTTGAATTTGAAACCAATTTTATGAATCCAGGTATTTACTAATATTGGTGAACAGGGAAAATCTGGCCATTCTTCGGAAAATCGCTGATGGAGCGATTTAATTGTTACGTGCTCTTTTTCAACTTACATCTTGTGAATTATTTCTCGTAATGAATGTAAAATGGTGAGATTTACCTTAGTTTTGTTTTCTTTGGCTTTTTTCGAAACTGTCTCTGCATAGACTACATCTGAATAAGTAGATGAATTCTTTACCCGATAAATAAATAGTTCTTTCGGAAATTTTCAAAGCTTCGGCTGCTATTTTCTTGCTATTTTTCCCTTGAGCTTGAGAATAATTATTATGTCTCTCAAAGTAAGAGACTACATTCAAAATTAAGTTTTTAGATTGGTCACTAAAACGTTTCATGTTGGAAGAAATTTAAAAAAGCAAGGGATAAATTTGATCTAATAATTTGTCAATGCTTAATGACAGGTGACGTTTCAATAATTCAAATTTAGTTACGACATTCATTTTTCTAGTAATTTTCTTTCTCGTCCAGTTTACTATAAATAAAAAGAGAAGGAATTTCGACTTGGTGTATTTCCAGGACTATACCTGAATTTTTGAGCCCGTGCGTGCACGTCATAACATATTGATGACATCATCTCCTAGTATGTTTATATGATCCTTATACAGTCACTAAAAGTACGTTGTTTGACACAGACTGATGCAAAATATAACCTGCAAATTTCGGATTTCACATAGCTTGGCAGTGCTACCAACAAGGTGAATATGTAATTTTTTATCTAGACGATAAAATTGCATTTTAACGTGAAGTAAAAGGTACATAAAATACAACTTTAACAGTTAGAATTTAATGAATATATTAAATTAATATTTTAAAGATGAAAGAAAAAACCACAACAGGAAAACTAAAGACAACATCATATTAATTTACATAATTACAATTAATGTAAAATTAAGTGACCAAACTACCTCAGAAAATCAGCACTTTGAAAACTTGAATGATGTAGCTTGTGTGAAATGAATTGGCGCACTTCAGGTATACGGATAAGGCGCATTTTCCCATAACTGATACTTTGCTTGCTCGCTGTATATGTTATTTATATGTTGAGGCTACTTATAACAGGTACTCTGCAGGTATTTATGTAATTTTTCGGACCCAACTTAAAATCAATTAAAAATACAATTTTGCTCGATTTATTTTAGTAAAAACATTGTATTGAGTACCACATGAAATAACGAATAAATTGACTATAACAGTAAAATAATTTACATATTTCTACAAAGAATAATAATTGGAATTGCCCAGTATTTTAACAACTAAATCAAATAAATCATTTCAGTATCATTTTAAAATAACTAAAACATAAAATTTTATAGACAACACAAATCCAATACAGCAGATCATAAATGTAACTTAATACAGACACAAGTTTAGAGAGTGGAAAACAATAAACGCAAGTAGTTAAGAAAAACAATGAGTTAAAAATACAACATTAGTATGGTATTAAACAATTACTTTAATAGGACAGATATTTGCAACGTTTCAATCTTTAATATCTAGACACTTCTTCAGGCTAAACATGGATTTACATGTAATTAATGAATTTAATTAAAAAGAAGCTTTTAGATATTAAGAAGCAAAACATTGCTGTTTTTTTATTTCTCAATTAATTATACAATCTGCCATAGATTATTTGGCAATAAGTATTTTATAGGATTTGGTGTAAGCACTGATGCTTAAGAGGTAACACGTGGGGCAGAATTCCAGCGAAATCTCCCTTTACATTATTTTAATATGTAATGTATGGGTTATGAAAAGAATATACTATTTGTCAAAAGTAATTTACAGTTACAGTTAAAATCTTGTAGGTAAATCAGATGGCTTAAAACGTTTAAGTCTTTTGGGTTTATTATTATCTTCCAGTATAACTTTTGGAGTTGAAGACCGAGTTGCTTACGCTTGGTGAATATGTGGGTTCTCCAGGTTAGTCTCCTATCAATGTGTATACCCAGATATTTGACTGCCTCTGAGTGTGGTAGTTGGTGTCCATTGAGTGTTATTGGAAGGCAATTTTCTTTTTTCATAGTGAAGGTTACGTGTTGGAACTTAGCTTCGTTCACTCTGATTCGCCATTTGTTGGCCCACCATTGGATTTTGTTGAGATGAGCTTGGAGATACTTTGAGGCGGCTTGTGGATTGATGTGAGAGGCTAGAATGGCCATGTCGACTGCGTAGATCGCTGATGTTGTTAGACGCGATGTGGGTAGGTCAGCAATGTATATTAAATATAAGATGGGACCCAATGCGCTGCCCTACGGTACGTCAGAGGAGATAGAGTGTAATGTTGTATTTTCGTATTTGTATTTTATCAAAAAGTGTTTGTTATGTATGAGCTCAGAAGTTCAAACATCTCGTAGGGTAGGTATTGTTTGAGCTTGTAGCATAAGCCTTGATGCCAAACTCGGTAGAAAGCTTGTTTGACATCCAAAAACACTGCAGAGCAGTATCTTTTTCCTTCCAAGTCTCTGTATATCTTGTCCGTTATTCTGTGCACCTGCTCCACGGTACCATGTTGTTTACGGAAACCAAATTGATGGTTAGGGATTAGTTCTTGGTCGTCTAAAATTGGCATTAATCTATTCAGAATCAATTTTTCAAGGACCTTTGACAGAATGGGAGTAGGCTTATGGGCCTGTATGATGTAATTTTCGTTGGTGGTTTACCAGGTTTCATAATCATGATTATTTGCGTTGTTTTCCATTGACTTGGGAAGTGCCGGATTCTGAGGATAGAATTATACAGATGTGTAAGGGCTTGTATAGCTTTAGTTGGTAATTGTTTGATAATTGTCCCAGCGATCAGGTCATATCCTGGAGATTTCTTCATGTTGATCTTTGGCATCTTCATTCGGGAGTTGACAAGGGAAGGGTGTAAACACTTTGGTGAGATATTCAGCAAAGGCATCGGCCTGTATTCCTTGATTTTAATGCTGACTAAGGAGTTTTTTTAGATGTTTGCTGGCCCTATTATACTCTCGTTTGTCGAGGTCCGATCTGGTAAGTTGCCATCGTTGCCTGAGGCGGCGTTTTTCGGCTATTTTGTCCTTTATGATGATAGGTGTATCAACTTACTATTTTGAACCATGGTGTATACAGTATACAGATTTGCAGGTCTGGGAAATAGAACAGACTGTTCGTATGCTTAAATTTAAAGCATTGGCAACTCTCTGTAACACCAAACCATTAGAAAGTTGGTCATTATATTACGAATTATTATATTACAGGTGTAAATTACTTACTTGTCTCACAGCAGTTAGCGGTATAAGTGCACCATCGTTGTCTCTTTCTCGTTCAAAATACCTTATCAAAGCGGCAACAAGCTCTTTTGACCTTCTGGGTAAGGCGGTCGACATTTTAGCTTAAAGATCCCTATACGTTTCCAGCAACTAAACTCTTCCCCAAAGTAAGTAATTTGTAGCAGCGGAAAAACAACAGTATAACTTGCGCAATGTTCGTTATGAAAACAACGGATTTTTAAAATGCAAACTAAACTATATGTCACTGTCAACACCTGTCAAAACCACTATAACAAATAAGTCGTTTTAAAAAGCGACATGCGTACGTGTTAATTCCCTGAGCAGAACTTGAAAACACAAAGTACCCCGACGTATTATAGTTTTTGCTATTGTTCATGGAAATTATGAAATATTAAAACAAAAAATGTACGGCTATAGCAATATATGAAGCTATATTATTAGAAAAAGCAATATTAATCATTATTTTATTGAAAAAAAGAGTAGTTTTATATTTTTCAAATGTTGGTACTGAAAACCTTACTAAAAGGCGGATTGATGACGTGCACGCACGGGCTCAAAAATTCAAGTATATTATCAACGCCAGGTTTAATTTTATTAAAAAGTTTGTAATTCAAACACCATGCATCTGAATATAAACATGTAAAGTACGTTTTTTTCCTATAAATGGAAAACTGATTTTTTAAATTATTAGAAAATTTATTTTTGTTAGATTTTTCTGTAAACGACTTGTGTCATTTTGACATTTAAAATTAAATTGTCAGCTTCTCTTTTTTGAAAACGAATCTGCGTAAAAAACGAAATCTTTTAAAATTAAATGTAAAAAAGCAATTTTGAAGTGTGCAGAGGAACTGTTGGATCTGCAACCTAACATGCCAGAAGAAGTTTAAGAAAGATTACCTAAAAACAAAACTCTTTTAATGTCAGATTTTAAATTTCTCACCAATTTTTAGTTCTAAAAGTTACTAAAACAAATTCTGCCAACATATATTTTTTAAAGCAATACAAGTAATGCCAACATAAACCCTAAATTATTTGACCTTCAAAATTTTTATAGGACTATTTCCCACATCTCTTATTATCCAATGAAAAGCCATGCTTTTTCAAAATTCAACCAATCGTGTGTTTTTGTAGTGGCAAAAAATCGAAATTTTCCCTTGGGATTTTGTCAGTTTCTTTTGCCACTTGCATCCACGGCAACCACCAAATATGTTGCTTTAATCAAGGTGGTATTTAACGTCATTTAAACTGTCATTGCGCTTCAGTATAAATGTCAAAATGAACCGATATTTGGAAATAGTCCACAAAATGTATTACGGGCTCATGATTTTGCTCGGCAAATGTTTTACTCACGATTTGTTGTTTTTTTTGGCAATGCTCCTCGACAAACTAACTTTGACAAATTCCCTCGCCTTCGGCTCGGGAATTTGATCAAGTTAGTTTGTCTTGTGACATTGCCAAAACAAAATACTTTCGTAAAACATTTTTACCCGCAAAAGCATTTGCCCTTAATACATTATTACTGAAAAAAACGTACTTTACATGTTGAAATCGAACAATAAAGAAAAATGAAAAACGGTAGAGACAGTACATAATTAATCGATGAATCAGACAATATTATTGTGAGTCAACAAGTGATTTATTAAAATTGATTTACTTGATTCATCATTTAAAAACTATTATCGATTCTTACGGCATTTTAGTATATGTAAAATGAATTCAAGTTGGTTACTATTAGGCCAAAAGATATTTTTTTTATTATAATGCAGTCCCAGTGATCGTAGGTACCTACAAAAATTTCAGATACTGTATTTTATTGTATTAGTTGATTTGATTTATTCGAATAAATAATACACAGAAATAATACCGGGTGACTATAAATGATTGAATTTTTTTTCCTTAGGTTGGCACTGTTTTTGTTAATCAACGCAGGCGACGAGACGGTGTTGTCCAACCTAGTAGTAACAAAACGACCAATAGAAATTCAACAGTGGTACCATAAAACGTCATTTTTGACAATCCGGGACTATTTATAGTGAATAGAGTTTAAAATTAAAGGTATTGTTTTGTGGTTTAAAGTGTTGTTTTTCTTTCAAACGAGAAGAACTGTAATTATTAATTAATAAATCAATTTGTCTTTTTCGTCAGTGTCTGATGAAATGACCGGCGTTAACTCTCTGACAACGATGACGATGTAAATTGCAATGTTTAGTTGCACTTGCGTGGTACGTTTAACAAAACTCTTCCAAAACTAAGGTTAAGTATCATGCGGTTGTACACGAATAGCTATTAAGTTTTATTCCTTACTTTACATATGGTTAAAGGGCCACGATTTTATCGGTCTGGATGGCTCCTCTCCTCCAGATTTCTCCTTGTTTATTTGAGGTAAATTGCAATCATTCAACATTAGAAGCAAAACGGGTGCTACATTTATGTGTAGTTTAAACAGCATTGTTTACCCTAACCCTCGTATTAGCTGCAGTCTTGACTTAGCTTGGCTTAGCTGAACTGGTAGGTGGCCCACCCAGTTGCCTTAAAAATTAGAAAGCAAAACCACGGCTGTGGAAGCAAGGAAAGTAAGGCAGTCGTCGAAGACTTGATGCTAACCACATCACTCAGTACGCCGTTAACAGTGTGCCACATGACTGGGTTTCGGAAAGAGATATTTCGACAGCTCTGATCCGTCGAGTCTCAGGCCGTATTCCTACGTGTGGAATGAAGCACCCTGAATTTTACTTTGTTATAATAATCTAGATGCCTCAGTTCTTCCCTAGATGCTTTTGCAAATTATAACTCACAATGACGCACTTTTAACAATTATTGTTGCCCTTCAAAAATTTTACACCTCATCAGGTACTACTGCACGTGGACCTATAAAATTCCCAAGACTAAGTTGGGGAACTTTCAAGGTTAGGTCTTAGGATCAGCTTGGATTAAGACTAAGTTAAGACTGTATAAACGCATCAAATAACATCCTGCTCTTTGAGAGCTGCGTTAAACTACTGTGATGTCCTAGTAAAACAACTGATTGGTAGTTAGCTCATGCTGTTTTTAATGCAACAATATTTGTGCTTAAAATATTAGTTTTAAAATAACTCCAGTTTTCTTTGTAAATATAATTATCTGTAATTTGATAATACATCACTTACCTGCTTCTAATAATACCTACTCGTTCCAGGTATTGCAGCTTTAAATGTTGCCGTAATCGTGTATTATAGAGCGAAAAAGTGTTATCTTCCAAGCCAACCTGAAACTAGCCATGATGACCACTAATGAAGATACAGCAGATAATAATTTTTATAGTTCAACAGCTACTTCACTGCATATATTAAGAGACCTAGCTAACAATGAAGATATTAACAAATCATCTATCAAACAAGACATCGAAACCAGTAACAACGTTAGTGATTATTCGGAAATTGCTATTAAAAGTGAGTTTGAAATTAAAGACCAAAATGATAGGGCTCAAAATTCAACACCACAGGGTTTGGTTACACACATGAAACCTCATACAGGCAAAAAAATGTTCTCTTGTTCTGTTTGTGATTATAAAAGTGACCATAAACAGCATTTAGTTTCCCACATGAAAACTCATACAGGCGAAAAGCCGTTCTCTTGTTCTGTATGTGAATATAAAACTGCCCACAAACATCATTTAGTTGCACATATGAAATCTCATACAGGGGAGAAACCTTATTGTTGTTCTGTATGTGGATATACAACAGTGTACAAACGCAATTTAGTTAGACACGTGAAATATCATATAGGCGAGAAGCCATTTGCTTGTTCTATTTGTGAATATAAAGCTGCCCGCAAATCGAATTTAGTTTCCCATATGAAAACTCATACAGGTGAAAAACCTTATTCTTGTTCTGTATGCGGATATACAACAATGTACAAACGCAGTTTAGTTACACACGTGAAATCTCATACAGGCGAGAAGCTGTTTGCTTGTTCTATTTGTGAATATAAAACTGCCCACAAACAGAATTTAGTCACACATATGAAAAATCACACAGGCGAGAAACGGTACTCTTGTTCTGTTTGTGAATATAAGACTACCAACAAACAGGATTTAGTTGCACATATGAAATCTCATACAGGGGAGAAACCTTATTGTTGTTCTGTATGTGGATATACAACAGTGTACAAACGCAATTTAGTTAGACACGTGAAATATCATATAGGCGAGAAGCCATTTGCTTGTTCTATTTAGGTATGTTCGTTTGTCCTGCTCTAAACTGCTCTGAACACTTTAGCGTGACGTCACCAGAACAGTTTAGTGCAGGTTCGAGCAAACTAATTGCGCAGAATCGAGCAGTAACAGACGAACGGTTTTAGAGCAGTTTAATGTTGTTGACAAAACAAATAATAAAACCTCAAATATTAGTTATTTAACCAACAAGTGTGTTAATGAAGGCGATAATAATCGAAACTTTTTAGAGCACGAACGCGCGATAGCGAGTGAGTGCCTTTAATAGTTGAGATTATTAATCGCCCATTAACAAACGAGTTGATTACAAAATTTTTTCGTTGACCGCAAAATCTTTTTTTGTGGCGAAAAATTTGATTAATACAACTAACCTCCATGCAAAATATCATCAAAACATCAAAATCACAAAAACAGTTAATTAATGGAAAAGAGTGTATTCATCAAAAACAGTGTATTAATAGATCTATTAATCCATCCTTTTTTAAAAAACAGTTAATTAATGAAAAAGAGTCTATTAATCAAAAACAGTGTATTAATGACGTCTATTAATTCATCCTTTTTTAGGAAAAATAATTCATTAATATTGAAATTAACAAGCGGTCAACGACAAAATTAATTAAGTTCTGGCGAGGCGCGCTTGTACGGGTTTATATTATCATTATTCTGCGTAGTTATGGATGGAATTGTGAAAATTATGCTAGTGGAGGATGGCGTAGACGTATTTTTAAACAATTCTAAACGATGCTAAACACAACCAAATACAAATTCGAACGCTAGAATTAGGAAATGAAATGGCATGACGGAAGACGCGCAAAACAGCTGACTTTCACCTGTTTTACACGACTGCGCAAGTCTGCTACTTTTTACTCCTCCTAAAGACCAGGAGTAAGAAAAGCTGTTCCAAGCAGTTCCGAGCAACTTGCACCTTATCAAACGAACGCAGTTCAAGCAGTTCGGAGCAGCTGCTCGATCTCAAACGAACGCCGTTTTCCTGCTCTAAACTGTTCGGAACAGTTTAGAGCAGTCAAACGAACAGACCTTTTGTGAATATAAAGCTGCCCGCAAATCGAATTTAGTTTCCCATATGAAAACTCATACAGGTGAAAAACCTTATTCTTGTTCTGTATGCGGATATACAACAGTGTACAAACGCAATTTAGTTGCACACGTCAAATCTCATACAGGTGAGAAACCGTTCGCTTGTTCCATTTGTGAATATAAAACTGCCCACAAACCGAATTTAGTTTCCCATTTGAAAACTCATCCAGGCGAAAAACCTTATTGTTGTTTTGTATGTGGATATACAACAATGTACAAACACAATTTAGTTACACACATGAAATCTCATACAGGTGAAAAGCCGTACTCTTGTTCTAGTTGTGAATATAAAACTGCCTACAAACACGTTATAGATGCACATATGAAATCTCATACAGGCGAGAAACCTTATTGCTATTCTGTATGTCCATTTAAACCGCGTACAAACGCAATTTAGTTACACCCGTGAAATATCATACAGGCGAGAAGCCGTTTGCTTGTTCTATTTGTGAATATAAAACTGTCCACAAATCGAATTTAGTTTCCCATATGGAAACTCATACAGGCGTAAAACCTTATTGTTGTTCTGTTTGTGGATATTCAACATTATACAAACAGCATTTAGTCAGACATGTGAAATCTCATACAAGTGAAAAGTGTTGTGAATATAAAACCGCTTGAAAACAGATTAGTCACACGTATGAAATCTTGTGCAGGCGTAAAACCGTATTGTTGACGTAGGTTTTTTATGATAATTGTGATGTTGGCATTCATAGATAAAATAAAAGTGTTTGAGATGTAACTGTAATTTCTTGTTTGTAATAATAATAAACGTTAATAATTCTACTTAAGCAGTGTTTTGTTAAGAAACTAAGCGTTTTACATGGTACCGAAACCCGCCCGAAGCATAAAAACGAAGTAAGATGGTTCAAGCATTGAATTTTCGACTTTCAAAGTTCTTCCCAATTAATCATGAAGCAGACCTGCACAAAGAATGAATGTTGTTGTTGCAACAGTATATTTATGTTGAAACTGCCACACAGATTACGACAAAACTGCAGGAGATCCAAGGAGCAACATTTATTAGGTACTCGCATTGGTGCCAAAGCACTTGCTTCGTACAATATGTTACCTGAAACACTACTCCAGGAAAATTAAACACTAACTGTAAATTTAATTAAGCAAGAATTCACTGATTATTTTCAGCAAAAAATAAATATTACTTTCTAAAGATACAAATTTCATAATACACTGCAAGTATAGCGAGAAAAATCTAGGAATTTATAAACAACTTAAGAATCAACGCAAAGAAGTGCAACTTTCAGCACTTGCTGGATGAAATAATTAAGAGACCAACTGGTGATGGTATGACTAATAAATTTAAAAAATCTGCTAGCAAAGGACCTAAATATTGCTCAGTGCTACGATAGTAAAAGCAAAATCTAGCGATTTACCAACAAAACAAGTCTCAGAAATTAACAGTAATAGTCAACATAAAATCAAAGCAGTAAAAAAGCAGGTAAGAAAACCAAACAAATACTAACAAAAAGCAAGTACCTACTCACACATTTGAGCGCAAGATGTTAATTTTTTTTATGCTGCATTGATTTTGCGGCAATAAAATATTTTAGAAAGTTCTCTGTCAAAGCGCTCCAGACAATACGTGAGGTTTTACTTGAGTAGTCTGACCGAGCCGTCTAGACACTAATTTGCCGCCAAATGAAAGTTTTTACGCTATGAAAGCGACGAGTGTATTGGGTATAAAAAGAGATGGCTATACGCGGAGTCGCAGGCAAAAATAGGGAGGGGGTAACTGGAGTGCGGGATTATTAACTGCGCGTAATAGCTATCAATGGACCGATACCACGAATTAATGAGACTGCAGTAATTTTAATAACATCATCTACTTAACAACGATACAAAAAGCACGCCAGGCTCATTCGAGCAAGGTTTAAGTTATGCCATCGCTAGTCGATGGCTCTTAAAACATGCAAAGCCAACTAATGTGAGTTATGTGACAACATACTCGTATTTCTAGAAATAATAAAATTATAACTTATTAGCCCTTAGTTATGGAACTAATACTCTTAAAATACATAAATTATGGGGTGGAGATTAGGGCGTCACGCCCCACATCTGAAGAATTTCGACAGATCGAATATCGGAATCTAACACTGCCAAACTTACGTTTGGCTCGTCCTCGAGTCACCTGGTTTACTCCTACCTTAATCAACCTTTAGACCGTTGTTTCCCGGAATACTGAAAATATAATCTGGAGTTACCAAGAGGGGAGAGAAAAGTGGATTCCAACCACATTTGGCATCACTTTTCTCAGCTCTTTTATCCTGAATTCTTTATCCAATTCGTACATAGGTACATACATTACCGAATAACTGAATTGCTATGCCGCGACACTGTTATTCTGATCAGCCTTGATTCTAACTGAACTGCTCTATTATCACAGTACACCGCGACAAATCAATCCTGAATTCTTTATTCAATTCATACATACCATTGAACTCAATACTACGTAACTGGAAAGGCCCCGCGTGCTTTGACGAAACGAACAGCTGTGTGCCAGGGGCAACAGAGAGAGAAAGGACGACGTTTAGTATTGGTTTCTTTGTTCGCCTCGAAAGCTTAAACGTTGTTTTCTATGGGATTTATTTACCTGTGCCGTTTTACTTCTGATAAATTTCTTTTTTATTTGTGTATTCCTATTAAGAGTGTAAATTAAAGTGTTTTGTGGTGATAAAGTTATTAAGACAAATATATTGTATTGTTCTACTTTAATTGTGGTCAATAATAATGGTTCTAAACTGTGTGGCCTACGGGTGTAATGTGGTACACGACGCAAGGAGCAAAATTTCTTTTCACGCGTAAGTTTTATTAAAATCTTCAATTATAAAATCAAAAAGTAGCCACGCTAGCGCAATATATACTTTTATTTTAATATATATTTTTTAATTTGATCTTGTTTGAGGTTAAGGAAAAGGCTGAGAAAAAAGAAAACTTTAAGATAACTTGTTTAATATTTGCTTTTTGTTGTTACTTACTTGAATAAAAAAAGGTAAAAAAAACATTATTTTAGATTCCCTTTTAAGCGGCCAGGGATTCTGAAACTTTGGATTGCTGCAGTACGAAGGGAAAACTGGTATCCCTCAAAAACCAGTAAGCTCTGCGGAAAACATTTTGTTGCAACGGATTACCTCATTAAACCAGGATGCACAGCAAAAATTCTTAAACCGGATGCAGTTCCTAGTGTGTTTGAGTTTCCCAAACACCTAGTAAAAAAGGTCCCTCTACCCCGGAGAAAAATATTAAAAAAAGTAAGATGGGTTTTATATATATTTTTTTAGTTCGTAATAATATATGTTACCTATCTTTATTAGAATGAAAATACTGCCAGCAGTGCAAGTACAATTGAGGCCATGGATGCAGAAAGTTCTGCACCTTCTACATCTACATTAACAGCTAATTCCAAAGTGTTGATAGATCAATCTACACAAACCTCTGCAACGAATAAAGAAGAAAAAATAAGGAAATTAAGAAGGCAAATTAAATCATTAAAACAAAAAGTACAAAGAAGAGATGTTAAGATATCTAGCATGAAGGATGTCATAAATCAGATATCAGAAAGTGGCTTTAGTAATGAAAATTTGGATTCTGTTCTTAAAAATTATTTTGAAGGTTAGAAACAACTTTTTTAATATATGATGAAATTAATAGGCTTTTATGTTTTATAGGCTTACCTTTAGAACTGGTACTACTACAGAGAAAAAATGAGAAAGACAGTCACCCTGGACAACGTAGATACTCATCACTAATGAAACAATTTGCTCATACAGTCTACTTTTATTCACCGAAAGCCTATAATTTTTTACGTCAACATTTCACATTGCCAAACGGTCGCACTATCCGTAAATGGTTGTCCAGTGTCAAATGTGAGCCTGGAATTTTGCAAGAGGTGTTAGGTTATTTAAAAGATAAAGTCAAAAAAAATGCAAATTTAAAAAATTGTGCTTTGATAATCGACGGAATGGCAATGAGAAAGCAGGTGGTCTGGGATGATTCAGAAGGAAAATTTACTGGAAACGTCAATTATGGTGGTATCATTAACGTAGACTTTGAAATGGCTGCATCCGAAGCACTTTTTTTTGAAATAGTTAGTTTTACAGAAAATTTTAAATGTCCTGTGGCTTATTTTTTGATAACAAAAGCAGATTCGGATCTTCAAACGCAATTAATAAATAGTTGTCTAAGAAGTTTACATGACAGTGGCATAACTGTTCGATCAATAACATCAGATGGCACTCAAACAAACATAGCCACTTACACAAACTTAGGTTGTAAAATCTTAGAGGATGAAATGGTTCCATTTTTTTTACACCCCGCTGAGCCTACAACGAAGATTTTTTGTATACTGGATCCATGTCACATGTTAAAACTGGCAAGAAATACATTGGCTGAAAAAAATATTAGTAGTTCTTCAGGAAACATTAGTTGGGAGTATCTTAAAGAGCTCGATAATATTCAGCAATCTGAGCAGTTGCGATTAGCAAATAACTTAACATCTCAACACATTTTTTATAAAAATAAAGTGATGAATGTTAAGTTAGCTGCACAAGCCCTTAGTTCTGGCGTAGCAGATGCTATAGAATATTTAAAAGGATGTGGTGTTGATAAATTTAAAAACAGTTCTGCTACTATTGAATTTATTAGATTTATAGATAAAATATTTGATATCCTTAATTGTAGAAACCCTTATGGGAAGGGTTACAAAGCGCCAATAAGACCCGCAACCTTAAAGTATTTTGAGGAAATATTTTCAAAAACTAAAGAGTACCTAAAAAGCCTCAAAATTGATGGAATTTCGATACTGTGCCATAATAGGAGAACGTTTGCAGTAGGTTTTATGTTAACTATGGAAAGTACACTTGCTTTGGCCAAAGATCTGTTTAGTTTAACCGAAAACCCGTTAAATTATTTCCTATCTTATAAGTGTTCTCAAGATCATTTGGAACTGTTTTTTTCCTGTATTAGGTCCCGTGGAGGGTGGAATAACAATCCTAACTCCCTACAAGTGAAGTGGTCCTTAAGACAATTATTATTTAGGAATTCTGTGTCGTCAAGTGTAAATGCAAATTGTGCCAATTTTAATACATATTGCACTCCGACATTTGAATTTCGCTCTGCAGGTAGGAGAAAAATTGAAGTAAGTAATGACAGTCAAGACATACAAGAAGTTAATTCTTTGGTAAAGTGTTTGGCAAATAGAAATTTGACAGATTTCCAAGAGAATGTAATTTTTTATATTTCAGGTTATATAGTTCGAAATTTAATAAATCTGTCAACATGTACTCACTGCAATGACATTTTACTTTATAATAATAAACCTTGTAATGATGATCATTCTTACGTTTCCTCAGGTGACAGTTTTAAGAAATTTACTAATTCTGTGACTCGTGGTGGTCTGATTTATTCGTCTAGTGTTGTATTTAAAATAATCAGTTTCGTGGAAAAACAATTCAGATACTTAATAGACCAAGGAGGATTGTTAAAAAATAAAAATTTAAATGTAAAAAGTGTACTAATAAACACAGCAATTAACCATTTTGCAAATATTATTCACATTTTTGAACCCAAACATCCTGTGGTACAAGAATTTCGGTCAGAAGAATGTCATGAATTTCAGTTAATTAGAAAAATTATCCAACTTTTTATAAAATGCAGAATGCCTCATCACTCAAAGTTAGTGAACTTACAGTTACACGGTAAAGAGGCTTCAATTAGACACAAAATGACTAAAATAGTATTATTCAAAAACTGTTGACTCATATAAAATTGTACATGGGAGGGAAATAAGGTTTTGGTATTTATTTTTTAAATTAATGGTTTTATATTGTCGGATGTAGAAAATTCTTTGTATGCAACATGTGTGTAAAGCACCTTTTTTCACTCGTGATTGTTTCTTACATCAAAATTTACATTCGTAAAAAAGGTTCACTTTACACACATGTTACATACAAATATTATATTGTATGTTGTGTAAATAACTATTGTCTGTTGTTTTAATTTCTGATTGTTTCCTTAATTTATTCATTACTAATGATGTTATGTGTTAAATTTGTAAAAGATTGCTTCTTGGAAATAAATAAGAATGAATAACCCGAGGTGCGTTTTATTTTCTCATTTAACTCTACAGTAATGCAAACATTTAACATTTTTATTCCTATATTGGCTTAAATATTGATTAATATATCCCAGCCTTTTATTATATATTAAAATAAAACCTTTATTTAATTACTTTGCCAAAAAAAAATATTTTAAACTAAGCGCGGCCCAATTGACGTATTTAGCCGAATGAGTCAGAGAGAGACAGCGATACTAAACAACTGCGGGTTGCATAACTCAGCCATTTGCCTCAGGCCTTTGCCATCGCGCGTCCTTTCCAGTTACGTAGTATTGAGTTCAATGATACATACATACATCACCGATTAACTGAGTCGCTATACCGCGATTCTGTTATTTTGATCAGCCTTGATTGTAACTGAACTGCTCTATTACCGCAGTACACCGCTACAAATCAATCCTGAATTATTTACCGAATTTTATACATTTATATATCACCGAAGAACTCGCTATAAGTACCGCGATACTGTTATTCTGATCTGTCTTGATTGTAGCTGAACTGCTCTATTTCCGCAGTACACCGCTACAAATCAATCCTGAATTCTTTATCGAATTTATACATTCATATATCACCGAATAACTCACTAGAAGTACCGCGATACTGTTATTCTGATCTACCTTGATTGTAACTGAACTGCTCTATTACCGCAGTACACCGCTAGAAATCAATCCTGAATTCCTTATCTAATTCATACATTCATATATCACCGAATAACTCGCTATACAGCGATACTGTTATTCTGATCTGTCTTGCTTGTAGCTGAACTGCTCTATTTCCGCAGTACACCGCTACAAATCAATCCTGAATTCTTTACCGAATTCATACATTCATATATCACCGAATAACTCGCTAGAAGTACCGCGATACTGTTATTCTGATCTACCTTTATTGTAACTGAACTGCTCTATTACCGCAGTACACCGCTACAAATCATTCCTGAATTATTTACCGAATTCATACATTCATATATCACCGAATAACTCGCTATACAGCGATACTGTTATTCTGATCTATCTTGATTGTAGCTGTGAAACAATTTTTTGGCTTTGCCTAATTGTTTCGCCATTTATCCAATTATTTCAGGCTTAACCTGTATATTTTTAGTTAAATTATAAATCCTTTTGCATTTCGAATTCGTAAATTTTCCAAACCAACGTATTTTATACCTGGATCAAGTTCTTATCGTTTGCGCAATGCTCTCTCGACCTCCGCTATCTCTTATCGGAGTGCGAGCCTTCTTTCGGGCACGAAATTTTTCGTCCGGGCATTTTGCTGTCTTCGCTTGAGCCCGCCGATACCGGCGAGGCTAAGCCTTGTTTTTAATTAAGCCAAATTACGTGCGCTCAACCAATTTCAATGGGCAATGTGTTTCCTAAGGGCTGATTATGATCAGGTACGATTGCGCTTTTCTGTTTTATTATCTCCATAGTAACTAAATTCGTTCTTAGCTCTTAATTACCAGTTCCGTTTCAACAACGAGTTTATCTCGGAGGCCAAGCCTTATCGCACTTTCGACACCTGCTGGGTTCGGCGTTTTGCGGCCTTTTGAAGATGCTTTTGCTGCCTTTTTGGGATGCTTCTGCAGCAATTTTCTGCGCATCCTTGGCGATTCCAACAAGGGTTGTAGCCGTTCACGTCCAGCTTATTTTGCGAGGTTAGTTGTGCTGTTCCGAGATTTATCGTGTTTTTGATAACTGGTTTCTCCATTTATACATTTTAAACCCGTCAATATTTAAAACTTAAATTCATACGTTTTGCAATTATTAAAATGTATTGTTCAATTTGATACATGCTCTTGCTTTTTACATTAAATTTTCATGCTTATAGTTAATTATGCACAGTTATAAATTTTGCTATTTTTGATGTGTGTTTCGACCCTATGTAAAAGGTACAGTCACGCTATTTATTTTCAATAGCCTAACAGAAGGTTTTATTAGATGACTGTGATAAGCTTATCCCACGAGTGTTTTTGTTAAAGTTATTAAAATAACCCGAAAGGGGTTCTTAATTTTATGCGTGTCGCAACCTTCAGTTAAGATACACAATTGTGTTATTACATTATTTACATTTTAATTATCCTGATTATTGGTTACTGACTCTTCAAAACTTTTATTAATGATTAATTAAACGCTAGTCACTTGTAGTTTATTTTTTTTCTTATTATTTGGAATCTTGATTTCTGGCGCCCATTTCCATTTTCCTTTCCTTTTTTGAAGACATTCCAGGGTACATAGCTGATGATCTGAACCTACGATCTAAGGCCGCCGATATTTGAGCTAGTCGGCCATCGCGGTGAGTAAGTAACAGTTTTTCAGAGCTGCCGTGGTGTATAAATGGTAGGGGGGTTGATCTGCGATTTTTACTACCATTGCTTATTTTATTAATTAATCGCAGGTCGGCTTCCTTATTGTTTCACTGGCGACCAACGCTATGGGGCTCTCGGTTTTGGTAGTTACATCAGCTGTGTTTACCTGGATGTCTTTAATTATCAATATTTAATTTTGTACTCTTTAAATTTTTACCTCTTATGCATTTTGTAATTTTCACATCTTGTAGTGCACGTATTTATATTTGACTTTCTTTTCTTTTCCTTTCTTTACGTATCCTTTCGTTCGGTTGTTTATTGACTTTTCTTCCCTCATCTTTCTTGACGAATGATTGGTTTAGCGGTATGTTTATGGGTAGTGTGATGGACTTTGTTGAAAGGGTATGCTTTGGTGAATGACGTTTCTGAATGGTTTCTTTGATTGGTTGCGTGTGTGCTTTGGTAGTGTGGTATGTTTGGTTTTTCCTTATCCTTCCTTTGGTTGCGTATCGGTGGGTCGAGGGCCTGCGTGAATTACTTGTGCGGTTTGGTGTAGTTTACTCCATTTTTGGGATTTTTATTTACTTGCCTCGCCGTACTTGTGATTACTAAGGGTCTCGACGGGTTGTTTCCGGGTTGTTCTTTCTGGCTCTTAATTTTTTTTGAATGCGTTATGCATTTCCTTTTTTGGATGCGAGGCTTTTGTTGGCTGCGTCCGATGTGAGGCAGTCCTCGTTTTAGGCCCCTGTTCGGTGTAAACAGGGTGTCTATATTTTTTTCTGTGTCCGATGTGGTGCAGGTTTTTCTTCTGTCAGATTTGACAGGAGATATTTTTTGCGTCGGTTTAGATGCGCTATTGCATCTTGTTATGCATTTTTTTCTATGCAATTTTTTGCGTCTTTTTACGCATTTGTCTGAGTGCGGATTTTCCCTTACGATTGAAGGCGGTTTGCTTTTTTGTGTTTCCTCTTCTTTAAGCGTGTCCATGTCTCCGTAAACCCGGGTCACGGCATGGAATGGTAGACCTAGCCAGTCGAAGCTTGGATGAGTGGGTGTGGCAGCGTGAGTTTTTCCGAACTCTGGTTTTTTTGGTTCATTTTCCTCTTCTTTCCTTTTCTCTTCTCCTTGTGTCCTGTTTTTTCTTCTGTTTTTAAAAGTTGCTGTAGGGTATGTTCCCTATGGATTTTGCATTCTAGTGCTTTTCACTTTCCTTTTACTTACCATTACTTCCGTCTCATTTGAGGATTTTTTCAAAAGCGCTTCGCTTATTGGATTTGGACTATGGTATTATAGGATATTGTGACCGTGGAAACACCTACAGTGTTCCTTTTAAAAACTTGTTTTTTGTGCTTTTTGTTTCTTGCTAGGGTGGTAGGTTGGGCATGCAGGGAAGGTCACTGTTTGGGAACGTCATCATCTAGTTCTTCCCTTTTGTAACGTATAGGGTGGTAGGTTGGGCACGCAGGGAAGGTCACGATAAGAAGCATTGTCATCTTGCTTTCCGTCTAAGCAACGCTAGCAGTTGGGCTCGTTTCTTTCCATATTTTGGGACTTTTTTAAGAGTGCTTTCCCCATTCATGCTTGTGTTCGCTTAGGACCTTTACCGATTTGATTTTCAGGTCGTTGTTCATAGCTTGTTAGCTATGTTGTTTTTTATGTGATTTTTTGAGACGAGTTTATACTTGTTTCGGGTTTTTTCATTTTATTGTTATTTGGGTTGGTTTTTTCGGCCTTGTGGAGATTTCTGGGGGTTGGGGCGAGCGATTGTGTTGCCATCCGATTCAGTAAGGGAGCCACATTCAGTCCGTCACCGGCGCGCCTTTTCCATCTAGCTGCGACGACTGGCTGAATGCCCGAGCGGGGTTTGGTGGTTTTGCGGTCGTTCCCTTCGGCTTCTGGAGTCTCTACCTAAATTCGGGGCGGGCATATGGTTTTTAGGATCTTTTCCTGGGTTTTCACCCGAATCTTTTTGTCGCAGTACTTACTGTTTCATTTTTTTAAGATAATTTTTTTCTCATACTTTTTTGATATTAGGTTATCTTAGATTTGGAGTGAGTGATGATGATGCGGTTCGAGTTTTTCGGATGTTTGTAGTAAGGTGGATTGTGTCCTATGCGATGCAGTCGGTTTTTGCTGTGTTTAGCAGTTTTTTAGGCTTCTGTCCGGCTTAGACAGAACGTCTATTTTTTTTGGCGGTGTCCTATGTGGTGCCCCTGTTATTTTTAAGCCGATTTATAAGGGTTGTTTCCCTTGGCTTATCTTCTCGAAAGAGGATTTTTTCGATAGCGTTTCGCTTTTGGTGTTGGCATCATCGATCTCATTCTGAAATTCTTTGGTTCCCTACATTTTTTTTAATGTTTTCATATTTAAACCTTTTTATTTCTTTTGGCCGTGGGGAGTGAAACAATTTTTTGGCTTTGCCTAATTGTTTCGCCATTTATCCAATTATTTCAGGCTTAACCTGTATATTTTTAGTTAAATTATAAATCCTTTTGCATTTCGAATTCGTAAATTTTCCAAACCAACGTATTTTATACCTGGATCAAGTTCTTATCGTTTGCGCAATGCTCTCTCGACCTCCGCTATCTCTTATCGGAGTGCGAGCCTTCTTTCGGGCACGAAATTTTTCGTCCGGGCATTTTGCTGTCTTCGCTTGAGCCCGCCGATACCGGCGAGGCTAAGCCTTGTTTTTAATTAAGCCAAATTACGTGCGCTCAACCAATTTCAATGGGCAATGTGTTTCCTGAGGGCTGATTATGATCAGGTACGATTGCGCTTTTCTGTTTTATTATCTCCATAGTAACTAAATTCA
The DNA here is from genome assembly GCA_940337035.1 of Agriotes lineatus. NCBI lineage: Eukaryota > Metazoa > Arthropoda > Insecta > Coleoptera > Elateridae > Agriotes > Agriotes lineatus. The sequence continues at coordinate 108,919,107 of OW679195.1, read as the reverse complement.
TTCTTAGCTCTTAATTACCAGTTCCGTTTCAACAACGAGTTTATCTCGGAGGCCAAGCCTTATCGCACTTTCGACACCTGCTGGGTTCGGCGTTTTGCGGCCTTTTGAAGATGCTTTTGCTGCCTTTTTGGGATGCTTCTGCAGCAATTTTCTGCGCATCCTTGGCGATTCCAACAAGGGTTGTAGCCGTTCACGTCCAGCTTATTTTGCGAGGTTAGTTGTGCTGTTCCGAGATTTATCGTGTTTTTGATAACTGGTTTCTCCATTTATACATTTTAAACCCGTCAATATTTAAAACTTAAATTCATACGTTTTGCAATTATTAAAATGTATTGTTCAATTTGATACATGCTCTTGCTTTTTACATTAAATTTTCATGCTTTTTGCTTTCTGCGCGAAGGTTATAAGAGGATTCGCTACCGTGGTGTATATACTATTTTTTGCACTACCAAACGGCTTAATACCTAAATTCCCAACAAATTTCGAAAATATTTTAACTGTCAACCTGACAGCAGCTCTTTAAAACGTCAAAATTAAAATAGTCATATTTGGTAACCTAGCAATTTATCAGTCACCACGGTGAAAATTGTTTATTTTACTTTCTCTCCCTTGGTGGAGAAAATCAACTTCACGACCTAAAGATAGACCAATAACAGTGCGTTCTGAGACTAGTAGTGCAAAAACGTATTTATAACACCTATACCCAAGTGAAAATTAGAATACAAAATAAACAATTGTAAAATGTACTTTATTATTTACTATCCAAGTAAATGCTAGCAGATTGTTTTGGCTTTGTTCTAGACAGAGACAGGGGGGAATTAGAAATATGAAACCTTCCCCATATAATGTAGACAGGAGTGTTCAACCCGCGGCGCTTTTCATTAATTAATGTCGCCCGCCAAGAGTTCACTTTAAAAGGCTTACATTTGAAATTTGTGTTTTGAAATCCAACACAAATTTCAAAGGAAAACCGTTGCAGAAATAAAAACATAAATTATGGCATACCAGTGGCAAAGTACACCAATTTTTAAATGCAAACCTTCGCACAAATAAAACAATAAAATGCCAACAGCCTGCTAGTTCTAAAATGCAGCAATAACCCCCCCAATAAAACACCCGGGCCAGCCGACAAGCGGCGCTTCTGAAGGAAGCCCGGGCGCGCCGCTCGAATTGAAATCCAAGTTCAATTAACAAAACGCTCCTAATCAATAATGCGCACAAACCCAACCACACATGATGATACCTGTCGATGGGAAAAATTAGCCGCAACCTAATAAAACAACGCCCAAGTCTCTAGCACGCATACAGGTCGATTAAAAATAATTTTTCGATCAGCCAGCAAAAATATACCGCTCGCAATGCGGGCGATTGTTGCAAGTAAACGCTACATAAATTTCGAAGTAAACGGCGACCCAGCGAAGACGTATTTTCTAACGGTTAAATCAGGACAAAAAAGCCGCTTACATCCGGCTAAATAAATATTATAAATTAGATTAGCGGAAGGAAAAATCCCAGGCAGTGATGTGTGGTATTAAAATACTGACAAAATTAGCGCCCACCCAAGGAAAACAAAGAGAACTTTTTAAACGCACATAGAAAAAATATAGATATAATAATACGTAAGCGCTTTTATACGCAGAGCACGGGGAAAAATTCTGATTTCAATTAATATGCACCGAAACCTAGCAAATGGGGTATCGTCAAAGCGCTAATAGATCACGCCGCAGAAATAACCGCGGAATTAGAAATCACGATGAAAATAAGCAGTCATCCCTCCTCCTCGGACCAATGAGAACCCAGGACACTGAACACAAAGACCAGGGCTGCTTTAAATAGGGAGGCCCAGGCGAGAAGAAATCACTCAACCCAGGAGAGTCCACCAGTAGCCACTTCAGCTCCAGGAACTATCCAGCCTTCCAAGGATCAGCCTCTCCAGGACCTCCAGCCACTTCTGGACTTGGTCTTCTGCAGCATCCCGCTCCGAATTCACCAGCAGCCCCAGGAATTGTCCAGGATCCACCTACAGCTCCCGCAGCTTCCAGGACGAGTCCACAGCCAGTCTGCTCCGAGCCAAACATCGCCCGCTCGCCATGGACACCCCCAGGTCTGCTACGTAAGCCAGCCCTGACTCATTGGAGGTCTCGTCTTGCGCCCGCCGCCTGACAACAAACCTTGTGTTCCAGGAAACGCCGCATCGAGAAATTGTTCGGCCCATCGCCCAAGACGCCCCCGGCCTCCCCCTTGGCCCAGAGCGCCCGCGCCTGGATCCAGGAGCTGCACCGGCCTCCTCCTTACCGGGAGGGACGGCAGCCATCAGGCCGTTTTCCCCGAACGCCAACGAGAGCGCCTACCCCGGCCTTCGTTTGCTTGACGGACGAGAGCGATCCGGAGCTCGGCACCCCCCGGAGGAGCCCTTTGGTGCAACACCTTCGGGACGCGCCTTTTGCGCCGCTTGCCGACCCCCCAGGCTCCCAGTCCGCGGATCCTCAACTGGGACCTCGAGGTGCGACTGACGGACGCCGAGGAGGCCGAGCTCGAAGCCCTGTGGCAGGCCACCTGCCCAGACAGCAGCCCACGTCGCGGCCCCCACTGGCGACGGACCACCCGTCTCCGGACTCCCCTAACGGAAGCCCGACCCCGCGCCCCAACAACGCCCCGCTCTAGCCGGCGTCCCCGAGAAGTGTACTCGCGCCGCCGACCTACCTGGAGAGCCTCCCCGCCCCGCTTGACGCCCCCCCCCCCCCCAGACGTCAGCGCCCACAACGAGCCGTGCCCCTGACCGCTTCCCGGAAGGAACGGACCGCGTCCAGGCCCCGTTCCCTGTCTCTAGCGCCTAGGCAAGGCCGCCCCCTCCCCTCGCGCGCCCCCAGCCCCCAAGACTAGGCGGGCCTTTGTACATATTTTTCTTTCGTGTTCTATTTGTGTTTTTTGTATATATAATATTAAGTTTTTGTATGTACCATATCCAATAGAAATAAAAGTATTTAAAGTTTACTCCAATCAATTAGCAGCATCGACAAGGGTAACGCCTACACCCCTCCTCCCGTTTACGCCATTGTAGAACCTACCGCTGATCATAGACCGAGGCGTGTTAAACTTTTATTTGAAAGTCTTTTATCTTGAAAATCTAAAATTATCGACTGTGGCGCATTTTGACAATGCTCACTTTAGCAGTAGTTTTTTGGAGCTCTTATCTAAAATATTGAACATCACTGTTAGAACAGGGATGTTCAACATTCTAGAGAAGATATAGGTACATACATTTTATTCTCAAATGAAACCCCTTTGCTTTTCAAGAAAGAACCTCTTTTTAGTTTATAGTCGGATTTCATAGCTGATGTGTTAAGTTATTTCGTTAGATCTAGAAATTTTGATAATGTCACTACCAGGTAGATACGAGGGCCACTAGATAAATTTCCCCAAAAACATACATAAGATAACAAACTATGAGGGATTTTAAGTTTATTGTTTTTCAAAATATTTGCCTTTACATTGTATGCATTTATTCGTTCTATTGAACCAGTCCTGACATACCGGTGACCATTGTTCTGGAGACACCTCAGTGACCATGTTATTATATGTCTCAGCCTCATCGGGGGAGTTAAACCGTTGTCCACGCAATTTATTCTTGATTGTGGGGAATAAATAGAAATCGCACGGTGCCAAGTCGGGGCTATAAGATGGGTGACCCAGTAGTTCCACATTTACAGAGGCCAAAAGTTCCATTGTTTGAGCAGCGGTGTGGGATGATGCATTGTCATGGTGTAGGATTAGGCGACTTCGAGGACGTTGTGTGCGTACTTTTCCCACGACTGCAGGTAAACAAATGGGGGAATACCACTCAGCGTTTACTGTACGACGATCTCCCAAAGGAATTGTTACAAGATGGCCTGATCGGCTAAAGAACGAAGCAACCATCTTCTTACTTGCACTGCGAGATCACATAAATATTGTTGGCTTTGCTTTACCTTGGAAGATCCACTGTGCCGATTGTCTCTTCTTTTCCGGTTCATAACAATAAATCCATGTTCCGTCACCGGTGACGATGTCATAGACATATTTTGACTGACCACTTGCAAGCCTCTTCAGCATTTTCTTGCACCAATCCACATGTGCAAGTTTTTGAGTTTCATCCAAATTATGTGGCACACAACGCGTGCATAGCTGTCTGGCACCTAAATGTTGGTGAAGAATTGTGTTGATTGCAGTCTCCGGGATGCATAAGCATGCCTCAATTTCAGCATTGGTAATTCGTCGGTCTTGCTCAACGAGGCGGCGTATAGCGTCAACGTTTTCATCAATAACCGCAAATTTTGGACGACCTTCACGGACACGTCATTAAAAAAATTTCGGCCACGGTGGAATTCCGCAAACCACTCGTAGACAGTGCGGTCTGATGTGTTTCATCCGCAAAAGCATTGAGAAGTCGTTCGATGCACTGTTTTGGAGTGAGAGATGATTTAAAACCTTATTACATACGAACTGTAAACAATTTTCCCAATCTATCAACTTCAGTTGTCTACTGAAATGTTGTTGTTTCATGCCACTCTTATAAAAAATTGTGAAATCAGGTTCTAAGCCTACTTTGCGGAAATTTATGTAGTAACCCTCGTATAAGTATTCTTGTAATATATCTGGTTGTAACAATAAGTACTATAGTGAATTAACCGATGTGACTTATAAATACAAACACTTTTTTATAATGGCAAAGTATTTGCCGATGATGGTCAATTGTATCGATTGATTTTTGCGATTGATTCGATTTACGATGGCGTAGGGGTCGTGTTGCAATTTTAAAATCCTACTCGCTGAATTTTGTGATTGTCCGAATTTGCAGTGTCTATTTTAGCTGGTCATTATGGTCAATTGTATCGATTGATTTGATTTACGATGGTGTAAGGGTTGTTGCGATTTTGCAAGTCTACTTGCTGAATTTTGTGATTGTCGGAATTTGCGGTGTCCATTTTAGCCGGTCATTATCTCAGTCATATAAATTTTGAATTATTCTGAATGGTGTTGCGACATGTCGCCTTTTCCAGACTAAACATCCTTGGCAGGCCTGTGGCAGCCATCTCTTTATAGACTACACATTCGGTGCAGCCACCCCTTTCTAGACTAAACATCCGGTTGTTGTAAATCATGGCTGTGGAGGTGTATCACCTGCAGCCACCGTTTTTTAGAATGAACATCCGGTGCAGTCACCCCTTTCTACACTAAACATCCGGTTGTAGTAAATCTCGTTGCATACATGCCTGTGGAGTATTAATTCTCCTAATTTATATGGAAATATTATATTGAGCATATGCGATAGTTCTTGTTTCCAATTTTAATGCGCCTAATAGAAATTAAGTTCTGTAAAACAAATGGGTTACTTCTGAGGCAAGAATTGCATAATTTTAAAATTATAGGTAGCAAAAGGAAAATTGTATATGAAATTTGCCATCTGAAAAAGTTAAATTTTGCAACTTGGGGGTCACTATCGATAGAGATTTGAGATTTAAGTCAGATCATGCCATCTGTCTACAGATAGCCTATATGAATCTAAGATTGCTATATCCACATAAGCATTACCTTTCTTATAAAGCGAAAACAGTTTATGTGAATATCTTGTGCTTTCTCAGTTTATGTTTTCTTGCCAAATTTATGGGTCTTGTCTTACTTTTGATGTGGCGCAGCAAATTCAGCGGGGTGCAAAATTTCTGCTTAAGACTTATTTTCGATATCAGAAAATTCGATCACGCCTCTTATAACTTATCCCAAGTCGGTTGGTTCTTCTTCTTCTTCCTCTTATTATAAGCCAGTGGCCTGTTTTAACCACAACGTGGTTCTGTGAGCCCTCTTTACCCTTAGGCCGGGTAGGTGGCTAGCCTTGCCCGTTGAAAGTGAGGAAGAGTTCCCTTATTTAGGGGTTAACGACTACCACAGATATTAGCGTGGTAGCCGGGAAGCGTACGATTTTTAAAATCTCACCTGTCGGTTGGTTGACTATGGCAAACAGACGAAAGCTGCTAAGTGCAATCTCCTCTCATAAAGTAATAGTTATGTCAGAGAAAACCCTCATATCTATTTCGCAAATTGTAATTCGTGAAGATGTGCACAATATCAATATCAGATTTAAAGGCACAATCGCACCACCTCTGCATAAAACTACTTCATTTGAGCGTAGCTATAGCTGCCAGTTATTTAAGTGCTACAATTCTATTCCTACTGAACGAACTAAAAATTGTTGTCCGCACCCTGATTCAAAAGACGTTACCACAAATTACTATTTGGCAGCCAATACCTAAATTAAATCAAATTACTATTGTTTTTGCAAAATCAATTAAGCTGTTATTAGATAGTTGACTGTCAGAATTTATATCCTAATCAATCCTGTAACTTTGAAATATTATTAGAAGTATAAATTGAAGTCGGGTTCATATTAACCGAGAGGCATTTCACTGAATAATTAGTATAATTGGTGTTTAGGCATACGCTATTTTTCTTTGTTATAGATCTTTCAAGATTCTGTGGGAAGAGTAGACGTCTTGCGCTATGCGTCGCATATTCGACGCGCCGAGCAGTTGTTAAAGAAAATACAGACTGTAAAGAGGATAAAGAGGTTAGATAAACAATAGGTCTAGGTACCAGCTCATTTGTTAATTTTAAGTGCGTTTAAGGTTAATAATACGGCAGGAGTATAAAACAGATAACAGACCTCAAGGGCTTCAAGACATGTTCATAGCCAGTTGCTGATTACGGTGGTATTTATTTAATAAATGCCGTTGGTGATACCAGAAACACTACCGGGTAAGATTATTTATACGTTAAAGCCATTACATGAAGCGTCAAAAAAATGGTACTGATATATTATTGAATAGCATCAAATTCGCCCACGATACAACCATGGCTGCCTCATTTAGAGGTATCGACAGATAGACAGACAGACAGATAGACAAACAGACAGGGAGGCAGAGAGAATGATAAAATGTTGGATGTGTGATCTCTCAACCAGAACCAGTGTATATAGGAGAGTACCGCCACGTCTGCCATGTTTATTCCTCTGACATATGCGTCACTTTGAGGTTTGTAACACAATTCCGTCAACGTGAAGATTGTTGGAAATCCAAAACTTTACTTAAAATTGGCAAGACTGTAAGTCTATGTCAATTTCGAGGTTAGCAGGTTAAGTTGTGCGTCAGTTTTGACACAAACTGAGGCAAAATATAACCTGAAACCTCGAATTTGACATAGACTTTCAGTCTTGCCAATTTCAAGTAAAATTTTAGAGATAACTCAATCAGTTATTGCTGATGGGAACAAAAATGGCGGCGATTGCGGCATTTTCACGGATCAAAAAATGGCGGTACTCTCCTATATCTACTGGCTCTGCTCTCAACTTGAGAGAGGCGACCCCTCACTCTGTGAAAGGCTGCCTCTCAACATCTTATTTACCTATGATACAGGTCAGCGACATAAATAGCTTAAAAGATGGTTACATTGGTATACCTCATTTAATATTATACATATAAAATGCAAGTATCCATGTTATAAATTCGAGCGCTAATTTAAAACTCCTCTTTGTACATTTAGTACACTTTAAATAAGTCTTGTTTGTCGAACGTGTTATTTGTTGTACCGGAAATTTACTGTACACAAAGAAAAAGAAAATAATATAACGGGTGTCTCAAAATGAGCCGTCATTTTAAATTTACCGCCATTTTTTTGTGACGAACATAGAGTACTAAAACTTTGCCAGCTGTCAAGAGGAAAGATGGAGTTTAGTCATGGAGAGATACGCAAACAAGCAACGCGTAGGTTGTAAAAATTTACTGCAAAAATGGTGAGAAAGTCCGCACATTATTTGTTAATCATACCGCACCGTCTCGCAGCACTGTGGTGGAATTAATCTATACATTTGAGAGTTCTAGTTCACTTTGGGGGTTTTTTTTTTGAAGGAGAAAGTGTACGCCAATGATCCACAGACCATTCAAGACCTCTAGGAAGAAATTCGACGCAATATTGAAGAAATTACTCCACAATTATTCCAAAAAGTCATAAAAATTTCCATAAAAAAGTCAACATTTGCCAAGAAAGTCGGGACTGCCATACGATGGATATTATTTTTCATACATAACCTCCATATCTGTACTCTATGTTGCAACAAAAAAATTAGAACTTTACCACTAAATAATGCGTTCTGTTAAAAAATTAAAATTACAGCTAATTTTGGGACACCCGTTATAATTTACAACACGGCGGTTCAGGAATTGTCTCGTGGTGTAGAAAATTTTTGCCAGCTAGTTCCTGAGCAGGATTGGGGGGTTGTCCTGAAGCGCCACTGGTTCGAGACGGTCCAAACCAGAAAATCTACAGGTGTCCGTGTAAGTTCCTAAACCACTTAGCTGTTTGATAAAAATAATAAAAGACAGAAAACACCATAGCTTGAAATAATCTAATTATTTATTTATACTATGTACACGTACAAATTCTGCACCATACTCGAAGAAGGCAAAACGAATCTGTGATAGGATATTTGTTTATAATTGGAATTGTAGATTTAAGTTAGTTTTACTTATAATTTGTACAAAGTTTTAATGTTAATAAATTTGAAATGAAAAACAAACTACGATTTTAACTCGCAATTCGCACGAGTACACGTATATCAACTATAAGGATATAGCGACTTGAAAATCAAGTACTGTGATATCGATAAACGGGAGTCTCATCAAATCACCTAATCGAATGGTACCGTACGCCTAGGGTGTTTTACACCTAATTGTGTATTTTCAGCGCTAAAAAGGAGTTGTTTTTAATATTTAATGTCCCGGAGATCCTCGCAAAAGCAATTAAATTTTAAAACGTTGAGGAACGTTGAACGCGACCAAAATGCTAACAGGAAGGATAACCAATCTAGGAAATATTAAATACATAATCAGTAAAACTAACTATCTCGCATAACTAACCGCATAAGGTGAACGTCCAGTTTTTTCGATTTCTTAGCACAATCGGTTAGGAATATCGCCAGCATAAAAGGTAGGCAAAACGCTTAAAGGCAACATCACTAGCGGTATTTCAGTTTTGGGAGATCAGATGGCTATACACGAGATGTGTACATGCAGAAGAGATCTGGATACATAGGACAGTATCTTCTTGGTGCATGCAGAGTACAGCGGCGTCGTTAAAGCAGCTATACTGGGTGGTGGGGTGAGGATGCTGTCCAACGAGTGTGCAACCTGATGTGCGACAGGCTTTTCTCCATCTATGGCACTGTGGAAAAACCTTGTGGTCCAAACTTCGGAAAGCTGTTACGCTGGGGGAAAGTCGTGCGGTGGAAGTTTCGAAGGCTACCACTACCACATGAGTTGAGGGTGCTCAGAACTGCGTGGGGGTTGGTTTTCCAGGTGCTTTAGCAAGCGACATCACAGCCGAAGGGCAGAATATGGCACGATGCAAGAAGAAAAAGGAAAAGGAGGCCTAAAATCGCACAATATCGAATTCGCTGTTCAGACGGATCTACAAAGAACATACCAGAGCTGGAAGATGGCCTCAGATGAGTAATGTTGCATAAATTATTATGCTAGTATAACTGGCTTCATTCTAGTAGAATTTCTTGCGGATGAACGACTATTTACATAATGATTCTGGAATCGTAGATCTGCATGGGGTAAAATTCCAGGAAAATCAGCTACATCACCCACAAACAATCACACCAGAAATGAGAGGCATAAAATGGCCACCGGAAATCATACTCACAATCTATTTTGAAAACTTATTATAATCCCCTAAAAATTCAAGGATTTTGAGAATATCCCAAAGATGCCAAAATGAGTATGTAACCAAATACACACCTAGAAATTGCAGGTCGCTCGAAACATCTATACTGCATCTAAATGTAAAATTACACGTAACAAACGTTGTTCTTTCATCCTGCCCTACTTGTACAACTTGTGAGAGGGGAGCCCTCAACCCGCGAAAAGTAACCCTCAACCTGTGAGAGACTCTCTATTAAACAGCGAGAAAGTCATAATGTTATGATAGTTAAATATACAACCTAGTTTCTAATTAGCGCATCTGTTTAATAGCTACAGAACAATATGGGTCTCTTATTCGGAGCTCGTACTGATAAACTGCTAAAAAAGATCCAAGTAAAAAGGAAGAGGAGATGGAGACGAAGAAGAAGGATGTCGAAACCAAATCAGATACGCATGTATTAGAACGCTCTAAAAATAGGCGAAAATGTGTAGTTTGCTACAAAAGATTTTCTAAAGAGTACGGCAAGATGAAAGCACAAAGGTCGGCAAACAAGACTTATTTAAAATGTACTAGATGTTCAACGAATTTCTGCGAAAAGTGTTTTAAATAATTGCATTTTATTAAACAGGCATTCTTAAAAATACTTTTTTGCACTTGCGGGACTAAAGTTGATACTTTAGTCCCCGCAAACAGGGACTAAAGTAGCCCATTTAATCCCTAGGGACTAAAGTAAAAATGATACCGTCACTATGGTAAATTTATGTACACACGAGGTTAGTAGGTTAGGTTTTGTTTGTCATTTGACACACATTGACGCAAAACTTAACCTGCAAATCTCGAATTTGACATATACTGACAATACACTTCAGTACTGCCAACTGATTCAGGCTATCTAGGACCTGCTGCAATTCAGTTTTTAATAAATTGTAATTGTCAGCTTCCAAATTGACAGATTCCAAATTTTGGAATTATTTGATGATAATGTTCCCAAAACTGCAAGAAATAGCGTATATACTTCGGGACTAAAGTGCCTAAATCCCTTGAGTGGTTGTTGCCCTCGGGCTTCGACCTCGAGGCAACAAACTCCACTCGCGGGTTAAATGGTGCACTTTAGTCCCTCATGATATAATATACTATTAAATAATGCAACTTGAGTGTTATCAGCTTGTGGTCGACTACTTGATCTCTTGCTTTTTATTGTGTGTATACCATATGCAATCGCCGGGGTCGGTAGCTCAGTGGTAAGCATCCTGACTACTGATCTAAGAGTCGCGAGTTCGATTCCCGGTCCCGGTGAAGTTTTCAAAAATTAAAAATGCAGCTGAACGCGTCTACAGAAAGCCATCATTCGGAAGTGATGTAAAACCGTGGGTCCCATGTTACTACGATGTGTAGCATGTAAAATATACCTTGCTACGGTTGGAACTCCTTAGTCTCGGGAAAATTCTAAGTAGGACTTTGACCATATGACCCAAGCAGTCGGTGTCTAAGGTACCTGGTACTCTACATGCCTAGACCTTGTCCATTAACAAACAAACAAACAAACCATATGCAATCAATTATAGATTTGGTTGCCTCACCAGCGAGCAAGCGATATCCGGTCTAGGCAGCTGTAATCGTCATTGTCACATATTATTATTATTATTATTATTAGCTGCCTCGGTTAGATACAGTTTAAGATGTAGTCATGTTTTATAAGACGTAGCATAGAACAATTCAAATGGATCCGATTGTTGTTAAACCTGCTACTGAATTATTTGCTTACAAAGACACATTTAAAAATAAATCAAAGCAAACTTAAGTACAAAATTGGAGATGTCATAAGAATTAGCAAGCACAAGGGTGTATTTTCTAGAGGATTTACACCAAACTAGTGGTTGAAATTATTTAACTTTGCAAAAGTTCACAAAAGCCGATCCTGTTGCATATAATCTGAAGGATTCAAAACATAATCCCATTTCTGCAGCTTTCTACCAACTGGAGTTGCAAAAACTAAACATCTTGATACCTACTTGATCGAAAAGGTTTTGAGATAAAAAGGAAATCAAGTTTACGTAAACTGGCTGGGAGGAGCTCAATGAGAAAACGCGGATTGATTTCAGCGACGTTTTACAGCAGGAGAGGATGTGGAGGAGAAGAATGAAGTTGGGCTATTTAAAAGCATCTTTAAAAATGTCTATTTATTTATTTTATTTCAAGAATGATGCGTAATACTTAATTTAGTGATATTGAAATATAATTTAAGTTTACGAAAATAAATGATCTATTATTAAGTTGATTTCTTGGCTTATTTCCTATGCCTGCACGTAGCCACCAACACTTCAAATCTCATATTGATGCGATAATTTTTTCACGCACACCCACACACACACACAAACACACGCACACATATAATAAAATAATAAAATTTATTTTATAAATTTATGTCCGTATACAATACAATCATTGAAATGCAACTTATTAAGATGATCAGTCTCACACATCCACATAGAATAAAATACAAAACTGATTTTATAAATGCTCAATTTAAGGATTTAAAGATCATTAGAGATTATACAAAATAAACTCACCTGAGAGTCAAATGTTATACCAGAGCTAGTAATAATGTTAATCTAATTGATAATTTAAAAATGGGCATATTACTAATTTACTATGAGTAGTATGAATTCTAAAAAGTAAAATAACAATTTAAAGTTGTTACGGTATACGACACCTAACTTATCACGTCCGGGAAACGTCACCACTTGCCCTGGAATTCTCGAAAACAGACTAATAGCCACGGCTGAATACGCTCAGGGAGATGGGCGTGGTCCTATGAACGGGGCACCATAGGGACAAGTGTGTCGACGTATGCACGATGGTACAAAATAATATAACGCCACGGTATCTTGTATTTGAACCCGCGTCCGACTGAACCCCGAAAGGCAAACGGGGTAGAATATGGGTGCAACTTTGAGACTCCTTGAAGCCGGCAGCCGGAGCGCTTGAACCTACCTTAACGCCCACCGGGTCGTCCAGGGTCCGTTTTACATCGATCTTACATTAGCCGCCAATCGGGCGACGACGTTACAGAAGGCTTACCCTGAAAGCTCACATGCAACCCACAAAGAAAAAATGCAGCGGGGACGTTTGACAAGTGAATCTATTGACCTTCACACATATAGTACATAGAGGGGGTACATAAGTAGAGCACATATGTATGATAGGTAGCGCCAGTAAATCTAGCACAAATGTCGGAACTCCCTGCATATAACTAGGGTGTCCGCGCTGTTTAATGCATAATGGGGCGACACAGCAAAGGTTAGTTAATGTAGCGCGCATTCATACTTAGCGTCAGTAAATATAGCACAAATGACGGAAGGCGCTGTATATGACTAGAGTGTCTTTGCTGTTTAATGTACAATGAGGCAACACAGCAAAGGTTAGTTAATTTATCGCGCATTCATACTGAGCGTGGGCGGTTTACGTCTAGTACAAATACCTTAACGTACGACTAGCGGCTGGCCTCCCAAAGTCGCTACAAGAAACGGGTGACTCCAACGGACGCGAAGCGGGGTCTAAGATGATGCCATCCCTCACGGATCCGCAAACAAGGGGGCCAAGGTTGTGATCAAATGGGACGGGAATTGCACAACAAAACTCCCCAAGGGTAGCCGGTCTTGGAAAGAATCCCCACAAGGATTGATGGCCCGACGGCCCACGACAAGAGAAGCGGCTGGCGTAATATTGAAGAAGCACCACGCACCACTATATCCCTCGACTCCCTTCAAGCTCCAAAAACACTAACACATCCTCGAACGTGCCCAGCGGACGCCCACCCCCCGAAGGAGGCAGACGACCGCTGGCCGCACACCACAAAACTCAACTCCTTGCAGTCCTCAACGAGGCCTGTGACCAACTGACTCACGCTACGCCGCAGCCGAGAAATGGGAAGGGGGTTGCTGCAGCTGTGCACCGTAGAGACGAACACCGCGCTAAAACCATTCTTTCTCTCTCGTACTCACAGGCATTGTTTGTAAAATACAACTCGGGGAATAATTTAGAACGCGACTGCAGACAAAATCGATATTCAAGGCTCGCTCAACGCGGCCGAGTCCAACACCTGACACGCTTGCATTCAGGAATTCTGACCGGGCTTGCACAAGCCAACAAAAACGGACTATACAGCGTGCGATTAAAGTAACTAAAAGCTTGCATGGAATACGAAATGCTTAAATTCGAGAGGAAAAATATGAAAAACCTATATACCCAAGGGGTCGTAATTTAGAAAGATACTCTAATAGCCGTATATTTGTACAGTTTGAAAATGTCCTGACAAAGTACAGTTCATACACTATTATAGTTGATGCCATTGAAGAGCTGCGCTATCGAATCAACGTTCTTACAGGGGACTTGCGAGAACAATTTCCGCAAATGTCGAGAAATTGGATTCGTCGTGCGCTACTGTGTGTTAAAAAACAGGGGCAGCACTTTAAAATTTAAAAATCATAGACGACAACTTTATAGAAAAAAGTTATTAAAGAAGTTTACCAGAATCGCAAAAATAGTCGAAAAATTATTATTTATTATTCACCGACTAAGCGCAGTATTTCTACTTTTTCAGCAGTGGTTAAGCGTATTCCAGACTTTATTTAACAGTTACTTAAAATAACAGCCTATAAACTTTCTTTATGGCACTCTTTACTGTTAAGACAATAATGGAAATTTAATGCACTTACATTAGAATATTATTACAAAATAATATTTCGAAATGCCATCATACGGAAGTGATGTAAAGCCGTGGGTCCCATGTTACTACGATGTGTAGCATGTAAAAGATTCCTTGCTAGGGTTGGAACTTCTTAGTCTGGGCAAAATTCTAAGTAGTACTAAGGTACCTGGTACTCTGCATGCCTAGACATTGTACACGGGGTTGGCAAGAATGGCATATGAAGGTCTACTTGCTAGATATGAGTCTCCCCACAAATGCTACTACTACTAATGCTTTCTACTTTTCGTATTTATTTTTGATCGCAGTAGGCTACCGGTTTGCAGTAAGATTATTTAAACATGATAAAAAACCCTTTTAAAGGATAGTATAATATAATTGAGCAACATTTGAAATTGATTAGAAAATAAGTAAGAAAGCTACAGGGTGTGAAGGCGAGAAGTGAACCAGATTTATAAAAAACCAGTACCAACTTATTAATGAAATATATCAATCTCTGTTCAATATCATTGCTATATTTTGAGAATGAGTTTACATATATCTAAAATTGCTTGTATGATAGTATATGTAATCTAGGACACTATTTAATACAAGTTAAATATACTAAGTAAAACCCTAATTAACTATATTCTATCGAGTGGTAGGTCATACCTCTGATTATAGATAATTTATGTTTTAGAATACCGACATTTTTAAATTTATATTTTTATGCAAATTAGCTTTTCATGACGCCAAATATTGTCCTCTTTAATTTTATACTATTGCCATTTTTGTCTAATAAGACAGGTGAGCAGGAACACGTATAACTATAATAAGTAATGTAAACTGGTAAACTGCCTATGTTCAGAGATATGACCAACCACCCGGTATATGTGGACACCTATTTGGTGTTGTAACTTTCGTGTAAGTATAAAAGCTAGATACAATCGGTGTTGTTAAAGATGCATTGGTGCTAATATTTAGATACAGAAGCTTTCCAAAAATATATCTAGATACAGATACACTTTTTTAGAAAGTATTTAGATACTGATCCATACAAAAGGCTATTATTAAGATAAAATTGTATTTTATGCAGAATTTATCTGAAGATGAAAAATAAGCATCTGCCTGGCCTTAATTACTATTTTTCAATTTACATATCTTTTCGCATTCAGTATGAAAAAGGTTTATGTATCATGTCAAGAGTTTCTGATTTATTAAGTGTGATAGTTTTATATCCTAACCATTTTAATTTAAATTTTTGTAGTATTATAAATAAATCACTCAAGAAACTTAACCCTCAAAGGTTCGCAAGATTCTAGGTGACTTATATTACTAAAACTATACTGTATTTGATATAATGCTGGTAAAATATCCTAAGAAGCAATTACTTCTGTATAATAATTATGTTTGTTGGTGGCTCGTAAATTACTACAAGGCTCTAGTTATTAAAACACCTTGCGAACAATGATCATTATTAGGCACACACAAACGATAACAATGAAACTTCGTAAATCGCAAGTTATATTTTTACGACAGGGTCTGTTGTTTTTCTAAAATTCTACATTTGTATCCTAGGATGTATCTTTATAATGCAGATGAATAGAAACTGATGTAATTGTATCTAGATACAGATATTTTTTGACTAGATGCTAAAATGTATCTTGGTATTTTCATCTAGATGCTTAACAACACCGGATGCAATGATACTTTATATAAATATATTTAGCATTTGCTATTTGCGAGGATTTACAACAAAGTAGTTCTTGTGTACTTCAGCGTTGATGTCGCAAACTAGACTTAGTAGTTCTGATAGTACCTAAAAAAGAATAAATATATTAGTTTTTAGGAAGATTTTCTTATTTCGGAAATATACAGGGTCCAGCAACAATTTGAGGGTGGAAGATAGTTATAAACTCACGAGAGGTACATAAAATTTGCTTATATAAAAGTTGTAGGTACTAATACTAACTTGGTGCACAGTATTAAAATATTTTTTATTATATAGGGTGACTTAAAAAGTGTGGAGAACTAAAGTTATTTTGTTTGAAATGAAATCTTTTGTATTGTGGTAGCTTAAAAGCTTTGCGTCGAAATTTTAATCATTTTAATGTAAAATTGTATAGGTCGAAAATGAGCTGATGTGGAGATATTGCCGATTATATGCAAAAAATGCTGAATTGCAAGCGTCTGCTGTAACAGGAAGTAATTGGACGAAAGAAAACGTTATCAAAAATTGCTTTTCGTAAAATAGCGTTTCTGGGTATTAATGCTATACAGAGTGCTCAAAACTTGCAAATTCAATAATTTTGGACTTTTTTTAATGAAACACGCTATACAATATGTCCCCGGATTGGGTTACAAAGATGGAAAAAAAGTTTATTTCTGACTTCTCAAAAAAAAAACTCTTTGTAAAAAACCCTGCCTGTTCTCAAACTAAAAATGCACTTGCCAAAATTTAAATATCTCCTTTCGTATACGGGGGAGCTTCAAAAATATGAAAATGGCTCAAGAATAAAACTTATTTTTCAAAATATACAATAATATTATTTGAAAAAATTGCTTAGAATTAAAAGTAGGTGTCAAATATAAATTCACAACCACCTGCTCTAAAAAACAATTTTCACTGGTTTTTTTATTCTTCCACTACCCTGCGAATTACCAAACGCGACACTTCAAAGTTAATTTATTGACGGATACGATAAGAGTGTATTGTCAAATTTCAGTTTTGTTCACTTAACCTGAAATTTATGTGACCCGAAGTTGATGCTAAAAATCTCATATGTCAACAAAAACACAGGTATCTTAAAAAAATAATAATACGCGATCCAAACATCAATAGCAATTCAAAGCAATTATAATTTTTAATAGAAATGTTATAACAAATATTTCCAATTAACATTATTTTGAAAAATAGGGGACCATGTTCATATTTTCGAACCTCCACCGTATACGAAAAGGGATATTTAAATTTTGGCAAGTGCATTGTTAGTTTGAAACAAGCAGGATTTTTCATAAGGAGTGATTTTTTTTTGAGAAGTCAAAAATAAACTTTTTTCCATCTTTGTAACCTAATCCGGGGACATACTGTATATACAGTGTCCGCCAAAATGCGAAAATTTGTTATTTTTGATTTTTCAAAAAAAACTTTTACAAACACTACTTCTCGGTAAATAATAAAAAATATAAAAAAGTAATTAACATTTTATATTATTTTTCCAATTGTAAATCTTTAAGGTCTTCACATAAAAAAAATTAATTTTAATATTAAGTCTTGGTATGTGAAATATTTAAAAAAATTTAAAAATAATTTTTAGCTAAAGTTAAAAAAATATGTGTTTTCTGACCTTGAGAAGATATAAATTGGATAAAGAAAAAATCTCCCCATTTAGACAACTGTAAAAGAACATTTACAGGATTTTTGTAACAGTAATTCATTAACAGGTCTAAATTAGAGTTCTTAGAAGCAATTTAAATAGATATTAATTAGAATTGAAATATATTTCTCCTAAAAACTGCTTTGCATAAAAAACGAAAAAATTATGCAAACTACTACTTTTCGGTAGATAATAAAATATCTAAAGAAGTAATTAACATTTTTCCCAATTGTAAATCTTTAAAGTCTTCACATAAAAGCAATGGAATTTTAATATTAAGTCTTGGTATGTGAAATTTTGAAAAATATTAGTTAGAAAGTTAAAAGAAATTAGTTGTTTTCCGGCCTTGAAATTGTTCAGTTAGCTAAAGATAACACACTCGAAAACAATGTCATTGAAATCTTACTTAATTTCCGAAAAATAGCACTTTCTGAATTTTAAGAATTTCGAAAAACTCCATTTTCTAAATAAGTAAAAATCACGCGGTATATTTGATAGGAGCTAAATAGGCTTCTAGACAAGGACAAATTATTGACGTAAAAAGATTTTTTGAAAAATGAAAAATAAAAATGTTTCCCATATTATGCCGACTTTTTGGCTGACACTGTATATTTATCAGTTTTAAAAACCCGTTTCAAGAGCTTTCTTGAACTTACGAGTGTAAAATGATATGTCAAAAGATGGCTTACTAAGAGGAGTTTTCAAAAATACAGAGGTCTCAATGATAAAATTTGCCTATTTTGAGCACTCTGCACAGCTTTAATACCCACAAAAAATATTTGCACATTTAAAGTGATTACGTATAGTATTTGCGTGTATTCGTTTCTTAAATCTGATTTCATTTGATACTATAATTAATTTATTCCTGCACTTCTTGTTCTTCGCGTGTATTATTTCTTGTGTCAGTAGTGACTAAATTTTAATTTTCTAAACATGGTTTTATGTTATATTCCTAAAGTTCACTTGTTTAAATTAGCATTTTAATGAGATTAAATATTGTTTTTATGTTACCTACTCCAATAACTGGGAGACTGTAAAATTTATGGATATTAAATAAGATATCAGAAGAAAGACTATTAAACGAGCTTTTAAAAAATTCGAATTTATTAAATTGGTAAATTTTGAGCACCCTGTATAGCAGTAATACCCAGAGCCACCGCTTTATAATCGAAAGGTACTTCACACACATTTTTGGTAATATTTTCTTTCATTCAAATGTTTTCTATTTGTAATAGTAGCCGCCTGAAATTCAGCATTACTTTGCATAACATTTCTACGCAAAGTTTTTAAACTAGGTACGTAAATATAGTGTGTTCTATTAAAAAAAAAATCGACACACTTTTTTGAACCACTCTGCAGAATCAAAAACATTTCACTACAATTTTTATATTGACACATTTTATGTAACTCTATAAAATTGTCTTAGACGTATTTTCCACACTCCCATTGTTGTAAGGCCCTGTATATCTACCATAATCACAAATCAAAAGTATCTGTTAGAGTTTCTAAAATTGCTAACAAATAGTACGTTGAACCATTTAAGTCATTATCGGGAGCACTGCAAAAAATAATCGTAATACTTGGAATTCAAATATAAAAAAATGAAGTGTATCTAATTTTAAAATATAAATCAATACCTTCTCTTTGTTATTTACAGCATCTTCATCAATTTGGACCAGATGAACTTGCGTGTCCTTATCGATCCTAGCAGCTACATCTTCACGAGAACCCAAATGCTTGGTTTCAAATTCTTTGTATTGTCGTTCCCTCTCCTTTCTATATTTTTCAATTTCTGCAACCGCCTCTTCTCGAGCTTGTTTAATTCGCCTTGCTTTACCTGCATAGAATCATTATATTAATATTGCATAATTTATAATATGTTACAGTGCTCCAGTCACTATGTCATTTTTGCTTGAAAGTGAACCGAAATTTGAAATGCCTTTTTTGGGGTGTTGGGGGGGTCCAGCAAAGCTTAACTTCAAGTTGTAGACCAAGATTTCCTATGTGCTATTTCGCCATCTTAAAAAAAGGTGCGTCTAATTTTTTTTCAATAACTCGGTTCCCGTTATCGGTACATGAAAATAAAGTAGACCTTTTATTTAGGATTTTTTGTGCTCTACAATAAATTGGGTTCAATTACTTTTCCACGTACGAGCGATATTAGTCCAGATATCGAACGAGAAAGGAAACCGTGAAAGGGTCAAGATTGTTTTCGTGCTTCATCGCTCGTATTTCGTTGCTCGTGCTATTTAGTGAAAAAGTAGTAATAATAAAACTTGTAGAGCTTGAAAATACCTGCAATTTGACCTATTAGAAATTGAAATGCGACAAAATTGCGACTTGCAGAAGGCACCAAAGTGGTCAAGTCGGCGCATAATTTTGATTTCATGTATCGTACTATTACATAAATAACCTAATAAACTTCATTATATTATTAGAATCATGATATTTCATAAAATCTAAGTGGACAACTTGAAGTTCAACTTTCCTGGACCCCAACATCAAAAAAAAGTTAAAATTTTAATTCGGTTCACTTCCAAGCAAAGGTCTTCTTTTTGTACAGTCGTGTTCAAATAAATCTGGGACAATTTTTTTTTCATATGCAGGTTGAGTTAAGAATTGAAGAATATCTCCATTGATTTCCTGCTATCAGAAAGAGTTACATTAAACTTTAACAGGTAATGAAATCTGTAACTCTTTCTGATAAGAGGAAATCCATGGAGATATTCTTCAATTTTTAACTCAACCTTCATGTGAAAAAAACACTGTCCCAGATTTATTTGAACACGACTGTACATGCTACATGCTTAATTTCTTTTAGAGTGACGTTCCGATATCTCTATTTCGATTTTTTCCAATAGTTAAACAATAAAATTATCTGTTCATTATCTTTTCAAACCAATCTTTAATGTTTATGTATGTGTTATAACAAAAATAAAAGTTATGCTTACGCATAGTTAGCTTTCAATGTATGGTGGCAAAACAGATAAACGGTTCACCGCAACGAAAATAGTATATTGTCTAACTAGTGCTGAAAGTTGGATATTTCACACGAATGCGATAGTTGAGCCACGAGCCATTCACAGAAGTGTGAAATATCCAATCAGCACCTGTTATACACTATACTTTTCCGACGACCATCTACTTGATTTACATATTGGCCAAATAAATATAAAATTTAAAAAAATACCACTTTTAACCGCAAAATGAAACAATTATTGTTTAAACATCAACTTAAATTGTCATACTATTTATGTGACATTAGCCTACTAGATTTTTGAACCGGCTTGTTTCGCGACTTGCTCGCTGTTTTATGTCGAATTGGCTCTCGCTCATTTTAGTTGCTACGGGAGACCATGTGCCACTAGTGTTTCAAGACGGAAAACGCACGCTTCACGTGACCTTTTCAGGTGACCTTTGCAATGTGTCACTTTCAGTAACACCAAGCTTTGTCATTTTTGGCATTTTTCGTAGTGGACGTCGGAAAATGTAGTTTTAGATGCGTTCCGATACTTCACATTTTAGAAAATAGTCACTGATATGTTACAAGACTATGCCGAAAATATTATCAAAATTCGCTACACCATTAAGACAATTTCCAAAAAAGAATTAAAATCTTATTTTGGATCTTCATTTATTTTATTCAATTTTGACAGTTTAAAGTGACATTATTAACTTCATAACAACCTTCATAAACAGTCTATTATTCACAAGAGAAATAAAAGTGTTTTAATTCACTAATGAATTAAAAAAGTTTCAATGAAGAACAACATATTTTTATTATTTCTATAAATATTTACATTCAATTACTCTTTCTCTTTGTAGTGTGTAATATATAATTACTAAAATTTCGAAAAAATTGACGATGAATGGGCAAATTTATATCTTGATTTGAATATTGTTTATTCAAAATTTTGTCAAAATTGAATAAAACCATATATACGCCACGTGTATTAAACATTTATTCACTCAAAGATATGTTTAATTCACTTTGTGTATAATATTTATTAATAAATTTCAAGATATCGATACTCGGTCTTATTTTAAATGGACATCAAGAATAACTATGATATCGTTATAAGAACTTATTTTAGTTTTTCATTGATAGAATTATTTATACACTTACTTTCATAAATAACCGGAAAATATGCAAAAAGCAGTTTTTGATAGTAGGCTGTGATTGTTTAATCCAAAAATAAATAAGTCGTGCTTACTTGAAAAATAGTTTTTTTCGGCATGGTAGACTATTATAAATATTTATGTTTCTTTACAAAATCTATTCAATTTATATATTATTATTATTAAAAAAATGAGGTGTGTTTACCACGCGACTTTCTTTTACTGTTTGCAAACATATTTAATTATGCGATTTAAAAAACTATCTACTTGTTACCAAAAATGTTTTTACAAAAGGTATAAATAATTAGGTGATATACATACAATAGGGTTTTAAATAATAATTATCACCATTATTAATTGTTGGATTTTGAGAAATTTTTTGTAAAAATGTAATTTTGCAATTTTTCCAATAACTATACATCTTACAAAAATAAAAGTAAAGTACCACTTCCGGTTGCACCATTGTAACCAAAAAACACTGGGAATTTCGAGTTTCTATTAAAAGTGAAGATAAAAATTTTTAGGACGATCGAATAAACCGTCCCGTCCGGGCTGTAGAGAGGACACAGACACACTCACAGAGTGACAGGCAGAGATCAATTCCAAAACAACTTTTTCTGAATTAGATGACACGAAAATGGACATTTCCGCAAAAATCTCGAGTTCTAAAAAATTATGAATCATGAATAAATAAACCATCTGCTATGGTTAAATAACATTCTAATTTACCATAATAGCTATTTATGATACAAGTTGCAAAATGGAAGTGTTTTAGGCAGGCGACGTGGTTTACCCAACGAGGCAGAAGATCGAGTGCCTAAATACTTCTTTGCAACGCGTATCATACAAGATTTTATCTACTTTGCAGAAAAATAGTCCGAAACTTTGAATTTTGACATTTCATAATTGTGACAATCTGTCAGTTATCTGAAATAAAGAAAGCCGTTTCGACGTTTCTCGTATGAAAAGAACAATGCAAAAACAGTGCTTTAATGGGGTCAGTATTGTAATAGCCACATTAAAACACTAAAGTAGTTAATAGTTATTTATGAATTTATGATACAAGATTTTATCTACTCCAGTGGGATAAATAACTCATTGCGTCACTCATTTGACACTACTTCCGTTCGGTAATAAAGCTCATTACACCATTCAGTTATGTAATGGCTTCATTACCTAACTGTGTGGTGTAATGGCTTCATTACTTAACTGAAATGGAGTCAAATTAATGACATGATGACATTTGCCTACTAAAATATTTTTGAAAATGACATTTCTGACTTTTTTCTTAATGTACTTTTCATAATTTTAGGCAGTTGTAGATAAAATCTTGTACAATACATGTGTGATAATGTATCATTAATATACTTGTTTGCTTACATAACTCGTGCTATGCACTCGTTTGTAACTTACACAGACGTATATTAATGATGATGTATAGTACATCACTATTATCTACTTTGCATAATAGTATATTATGTTATTAGGAGCAAAAGTTATATTTTATGTGGCGAGGCTGGACGGGTTATCTGCCGAGCTTACGAGGCAGATAAGTACAGCCGAGCCACATAAAGATACTTTTGCTCCGAATAACATATAGTATTTTTTCTTCAAACGTTTTTATAACAAATTATTTACAACTTTGTGAACAAAAATCGAAGAAAATTACTTGATCTCGTCAGCGGCAGATAATATTATCTGCCGCTGACGAGCGGCAGATAAAGCCGTCAGCGGCAGATAATAACTTTATCTGCCGGTCGTCAGCGGCAGATAATATTATCTGCCGCTTGGCAATAAAGTGACAGTTTAGCATCATCAATCCAGCAGTATAATGCCATATTTTACTGCCGTTTGAAGAAAAAATAATTAGAAACTTTGGATTTTGACATTTCATAAATGTGACGATCTGTCAGTCATCTGAAATAAATGAGGCTGTTTCGACGTTTTTCATACGAAAAGAATAATGCAAAAACAGTGCCTTAATAAGACCCCATTAAAGCACAGCTTTCAGTGCTTTAATGGCCACATTAAAACACCAAAGTAGATAAAACTCTTTTTTCTTCAAACGGCAGTAAAATATGGCATTATACTGCTGGATTGATGATGCTAAACTGTCACTTTATTGCCAGGCGGCAGATAATATTATCTGCCGCTGACGAGCGGCAGATAAAGTTATTATCTGCCGCTGACGACTTTATCTGCCGCTCGTCAGCGGCAGATAAAGTTATTATCTGCCGCTGACAACTTTATCTGCCGCTCGTCAGCGGCAGATAATATTATCTGCCGCTGACGAGATCAAGTAATTTTCTTCGAATTTTGTTCACAAAGTTGTAAATAATTTGTTATAAAAGCGTTTGAAGAAAAAATACTATATGTTATTCGGAGCAAAAGTATCTTTATGTGGCTCGGCTGTACTTATCTGCCTCGCAAGCTCGGCAGATAACCCGTCCAGCCTCGCCACATAAAATATAACTTTTGCTCCTAATAACATAATATACTATTTTAAATCCCGTGCTACCATTTGCGCAATCGATTAAAAAGACCTACTTTACACACTAGTTGCATAAATAACTATTTTTGCATAGTGACCGTGAAGGTTTTTTTTAACGAAAAATCGTGTTGAAAGTCCCACTTTTTTAACTATTTTATTGAAATGTCAATTTGACAGTTGTCAATTCTGAAGTCCTTTTCGACTAAATTTCGACCAAGAGATCACTATGCAAAAAACCTACGTGTACAACACGTTTTGAAAGTCCTTTTTTTTCATTCATTTGCTTGATTAACTCGGGCTTCGCCTTCGTTATCAAACTGCAAATTCATGAAAAAAGTATGACTTTCAAAACTAGTTGTACAAATTACTATTTTGAAATTTGCCTAAAAGATAATTGTTTATTTGCTCCAAATATTTATTCCGCGCAAGATGATTCCAGAATAATACAATTTTATCATTTAGGGAACACAGTATTTTCAGAGAAAAATACCTTAAATATCAATTACAATGTGTATAACCAGTTAAAATACTGTGAATGGGTGTACAGGTTATTTCTAAAATAATTAGAAATCAAATGATTAAACATCAAGAATTTACTGTTGAAATCTATATGCTGCGTCAGCAAATTCTACATCCGGTATGTAGTCGATAGCATATCACCACGTTATAATGGATTGGCAATAACTTTATTGCTATCAATAATACATTTATCCCTTTTTTGTAAATTATATCTATAAAAGCATTTAGAATAATTTTAATTTAAATTCTTTAGCTTTCACGTCCGTAGGTACAATGACGGACAATAAATTTAAGCCGGCCTGTCATTCGCTTGGCACTGTTTATGTTGATGGCACTGTAGGTCTATGTCAAATTTGAGGTTACCAGGTTAGGTTTTGCTTCAGTTTGTGTCAAAACTGACGCAAAACTTAACCTTGCTGGAAACAATTGAAACCTTTATCTGACATTTGTAAACAAAGCTATTGCGTGTGACAGCCAGCCGTTGTAGGGAAATTCGAGAAATATATCTATTTGAAGTTTGTTCAGTGATTAATAAATAAAGAAACGTTGAAGTAACATGTTTATCGATATATAGAGCACTTTACGAATTTGCTCTCGCAAATGCTACAGTAAAAAAACTGTAGTGGGTACAGGCAATAGGGAAAAATACCGGATGATTTATAAGTATGGTCATTAAATTAAATGGGCATATGCTGACCTCTTTAGAGGTACATTGCACTAAAAATTAATTGCGTACGGAAAAGATCCCGTTAGGGTCTGGTGCAAACTTTTGGGAAGTACTGGTTAAATCAGATAAGAGTGCATTGACCTAATGTGATTGAAATACCCAAACAATTGTTTTTTTGTATTCGCTCCCCAAACTGGTTACTTTGGAAACTGTCTAGGATCCTCAAAATGGCCATTTAGAGGCCTTGTACTTAAAGTCGTCATGGCAACATTTTAGCGGACTCAAACATTAGTTGTCATGACTTTAAGTACAAGGCCTCTAAATGGCCATTTTGAGGATCCTAGACAGTTTCCAAAGTAACCAGTTTGGGGAGCGAAAAATACATTTTCGCGCGGCCTCCTAATATAATGCCGCGTTAATGGTAATTGAAAGTTCATATTATAATGTTTGGAGAGCTAATACAAAAAAACGTTGTATGCAACACGTCCTCAAATGGCTTTAGAGGACTCATCTTCATATTACGGACTCGGCTGCGCTTCGCTCCGCCTTGTCCGGAAACATTACGACTCGTCCCCTAAAGCCTTGCTTTGAGGACTAGTTACATAAAGTACTATTAGCTTTGCATTTACATTTAATTTTTTTTGTGAGATGATTATTAATGTTTGACGTATAGTTTCTTTTTGACATCCTCTAACTACGTGCGTGTCAGAGGCACCATGTTTAATCTCGAATTAAACAGACTTAAATTTCCTTTCCAAATTTACGAAATACAGTTCATAATAGTTCATAGGTTTAAAATGCAATTCTAATTTCACATATAGAAAGTTTAAAGGCCACAACTGCAAGTTAAGCAACCTTGCGTAAATGAACGACTTAGTAATCAGACTTCACTGTAACCTAAATGCAAACATCACGAAAATAAACTTGCTTTAAGCGCTGATGTCTGTTATGAAACGTTATATCGACACTGTAAATTTAAAACACTTTGCACTTTGATATAATGCAGTTTTAATGGTTTCTAAGCAAATATAATTGTATAAATAAAACTATATTTTTATAATAAAAACAATTGATTCATTCACATCGGTGCTACCCTTCCAAGCCTAAATTTTCGTAGAGTGAGGCTGCGCTTCAGGATAGCTACCAAATATCATCGTCTCTCTGAGCGGCTTGACTACATTGTCTTAAAACAAGGGTGCAGTTTCACCCTTGTGCTCAGAACGCTAGGGACGAAACCAGTGCAAGTAACGGAAACCTGATTCAGTCTCCAGGCAATTCTGTTCACACCACGAGATTGACTGATAAATTCGTTTTTAAAATAGTGTTATAAGAAATTCGGATGGTAACAAAGTTGTGTAATTATCTCAATTTATTTTATATGCCAGTGGGCTGTGTTGTTATTTGCTAAAATTATTACTCGAAAACGTACCTTCCGATTTAGAAATAACATTACTTTAGTATAATCCATCCGTGTTACGTTTTTACCATGCATTTTGGGATACCCTATACATAATTATAACATACATTCAATTGGATATGTCTACCAGAATATAGAATAGAATTTCTGAGTAGCGTCTAAAAAGAAGGGGAACTTACAACAAACATGGAAAAAGG
The DNA here is from genome assembly GCA_940337035.1 of Agriotes lineatus. NCBI lineage: Eukaryota > Metazoa > Arthropoda > Insecta > Coleoptera > Elateridae > Agriotes > Agriotes lineatus. The sequence goes on along the minus strand of OW679195.1, from coordinate 108,891,898 downwards.
AATAATTTATCGCATCTATAAGAGGAGATAGGAAAAACGTAAACAGTTATAGGAGGGATAACAGTTCTTAATATAATGCACAAATGTATGCAATGATTTTAAAGGACAAACTAAACTAAGAAATTGAAAAAAGATTGTCATGTCAGTTTGTCAAGTGGGATTTAAAAACAATAGAGCTGTGCAATAGAGAAAGAAATTAAAAAAGAAGTGAAAATATTATATCTTCCTTGTTAAATTAAATATAGCATTTGACAGTATCATTTGGCAAGAATTATTTTCAATTATTATGAAAGAAAAAGGCACAAACAAAACAATTATAGACCAAATAGAGATCTTCATTGAAAAAGTAAGTAGTATATTAAAGGACAGCAATTCCATAAGTACATTTTGTTCTACAAGAGATGCTCATTGCGCCTTTATGTAATTACTGTATATTAGACCTTAAAGGCTTTCTGGTAAAAGAAAAAGTGGGATATATAGTAACAAGTACATAAAACAAGAATAAGATCTTTATAATATTGTGTTAATTTTTTGTATAAACTGTAAAATTCGAATAGATAAAAACAAAGCCATACACTCAAAAATAGTTACTATCCATTCACAAAACCCGTGAACGGTCAAAACGCTGTCAAGTTGGTATGTACCTTGTTTAAATTCAGTTTTGGAACTTCTGCTTGCTGATTTTGGCAGCACTGAAATGTTTGAAATTTAAAAACTTGACTTATGTCACACTTTCTTGTAAAAAAATATTCACATATAATCTCATAAGAGCATTAATTCTTTCCTGAAATTTTTTGAGTGCGTTGCAACAACGTCGTATTAATTTGCCCGAGCGGGACGCGAGGGCAAATTAGGACGTTGTTGGAATGCACGAAAAATTATTTCCGGATATGAATTAATGCTCGAATGCAGATTCGGTAAGAAAATCGTAACGACACAAACCCTAAAAAGAAGTAATGTCTACCTACAAAAAATTTCCAAGAAATTTTTTAGTTGTCTTGGTTACGGCTCTTGAACTAATTTTTCTATTGGTCATTAATGAGTGTCGTACGATTTTCTCCCAAATTTTTTATTGCAATGGAACAGAAACAAAAGAGGGTTTTATTATTGGAAAGGGAAAACAGGCTATAGTTGATTATTACAAGGAAAAACTAGAAGAAAATAGTTGTGACTTTTGACACATGTAACATAACCTTAACTTTAAATATTACTAGAAATCACTAGATCCGAAGTACATTTAAAAAAAGCTGCCATTTCCAGGTACACTCATAAAACATTTAAAAAATTTGACATTGACAGTTCATGAGTTTTGTGAATGGATAATATGGTTACATTCTAATAAATATTTATTAGAGTTATTACAATTATTCTAAAAATACCATATAGTTTTTGTAGCTGCAGGCTAATAGTAAAACCAATAAATTTTTGTAACTTTATTTGAACCCCAATAAGACACTTTTATCTATTCAAAAATAACATTTTAATAAAGAATTTATGCAAACTAATAAAGAATAGACGTAATCAGCTTATTCTTCTTTAGTAGCAATTAATGACATTAAAGTTACACCAATAAAGTGAATGGTTTAAATTGAAACGCACATCTGGTTTTGGGCATTAAATTATGTTTTATTTAGCAAAATATGTTTTAATTAAGATTACGAGGCTAGAAGTAATAAAAGCAGTTAAGTTTTTAAGCGTTTGTAACTGTTTTCTACTTTTTTCAAATCACACTAAATTCAACATTGAAACTGAAAGAACGACAGATAAGTTCTCCAAGTTCCTAATAACGTTTATTTATATATGTTTTTGTATAAATGAATCCCAATACAGTGTCAATCACAACATTTTCTTAATTTGGCATCATTTTTAAGTCCATATGGAATATGAAGAAACTGTCAGCTCGTGGTATTATTTTAAACATGTAGCATTTGTTTGCGCGATTAGGGGACATAAAATACATGGTGTTACTAAAATAAGACGATATACTCTGCAGAAGTATTCTATGATCAAAAATAAAACAAAAAGTTGTAATAAATACGTGTCAGCAAATGCACCCTTTCTAAGATATTAAGCTTTATAAAGTTTTAATGTGGGTCACTTTTAATAAACTAATATGTAATCTGGAAAATCATGATGAAATGGTTTGCGTTGCTTAGAAACTTGGATAATGTTATCAAAATTAAGTAAAAAAAACGACTTCCGGGATTGGAGCGTGTCATTATTGAGGTCGAAGAACGGTCCAATCACGGAAATCGTTTTTTACTTAATGACTTAATGTGTTAAATTCAGTTCCAATAAGGCAATGGTGAATCTTTATTTTCGTGAAAAAGCGGATATAATTTTTATGTACGGTTGTGACAATTCGAATGGCCGCAAGGCTGCAAGGCTCTATTGCGTGTGTTTTCCAAATCGACAGCAGTCAAATCATAAAATGTTTGCTACATTGTACCTGCTATATAAAGTACGCCGAAATCGTTATTAAAATACGAGAAATCGACAGTGAAGTAATCCATTGTTTTATGACTTTTTTGTAGGTGGCGAGGCGACAGATAAACGTCAATCGACCGAACATAACCTACCAAAGTTGGTTAAAATGTTGTAATTTCACGATTTCTCGATTTCAAATAAAACATAATGTACACCTCGGCACTGAAGTTCCTTTTTATCCCTCATGTGGTTTATTTGTCTTGGCCCTACGGGCCTCGGCAACTAAATCCACATTCGTGATAAAAAGTTAAACTTCAGTGCCTTGGTATACAAACTACTATTAATTACCTACATTAAAACTTTAAAGCTCAATACCTTAGGAAAGATGCAGTTTCCTGAAATCGTCAAGAAAGCGGGCCATGTCAAGACACACTTTGATATTGAAAGTGTCACTTTGCAAGACTATATTCCATTCACTATAGTCCCGGATTGTCAAAAATGACGTTTTATGGTAGCACTGTTGAATTTCTATTGGTTTTTTTGTTACTACTAGGTTGGCAACCCAAAAGCGTAATTTTTAAAACTTGCGTTTTTGTTACCTGGCAACTTTTATTTATTTTTGCTTAAGTCATAACCTATAATTTATAGTTTTGACATTAGTAACTTAATTAATTGTTTCTAGTTACCCATAGCTTGACTTAAAAGTATTAACCATGATATAAAGGGTTGTTTTTAATTGGATTTTGACATTGACAATCCGGGACTATAGTGAATAGAGTTTTTTCTATAGCACATGTTAAAGTGTGCTTTTATCAACTCAAAACAAAAGGTCAAGTTTTACTTTAACAGCAAGGGTAGATAAAGTAGCACTTTAACATCAAGGATAGATAAAGTAGTTTAATTTTCTAACTTTTGTTTAAATTAAATATGACAGGTTCGTATTATCGTAGCAACCCAATCTAGTTACTGACAGTTTGAAATGTGATTGACTGCCCTTATTTTCTTTTGAAATTGTTAAAGTTCTTGCTATAGAAAAAAAAATCGTATTATACACGACGATAAAGTTATTTCTATCCACTCTTGAATCATTAACGTCTCGACTTCGTCTCGACGTTAAACGATTCACTCGTGGATAAAATTTAACTTTATCGTCTTGTATAATAAATTACTATTAGTCACTTTTGAGATGTTTGCAAGACTAGCCATTTTTACTTTACTTTACCTAGGTCACCGGTCACCTTCGCCATTCGCTTTGATGCGATAGAATTCTATTTTTAAATTTTTAAAGAAAGATTTCAGAAAAAAATGTGATACATTACACAGCATGAAAATGTCTATGTTTAACTAGGAGGCTTTGAAGAAGTACTCGGACGCTTTACGTTCTCGTATTCTTCAACAAGCCTCCTCATCTGCAATGTATCACTTTCATGCCTTGTAATGTAATGTACTATTACGGACACGTTTATTTTTGATCGTAAAATGCTTGTGTAATGTATGTCTCCTTGTTTTAGAAACGCCCTGTATATTTACACTTTAAATTGTGAAATTTTAGCAATAGACTATATTTACTACAGCAATTCCCTTTTAAAGAGCCACACTCCGTATGTTGAAGTATTTTATATGGCAATTGATTTCATCAACAGAACAAAAACAATACACAAATACACACAGGCTACAAATACTGATTTAATATGTTTTAGATAGATTTTTTTAATGATTTTGAAGTTTAATACTTTAGTTCTAACTTCTACCCAAACGTAAATTTCCCGTAATTTAGTTAGAAATAAAGTTTTCAATTCCAATAAAAGTCGTTTCCATTTACGCAAGTAATTTTTAAACCAGATTAAGCCAGTCATTTAAAACATCGTAGGTCGCAAAAAATTGCACAGTCCTGATTTTTTGGGATATTGTAAGGATAGATACCAATAGTGTAAAACCAAGATTGCAGCTTCGAAAGACCTGTGCTAACTGGGTGGTGCTCGAAAAACCTCTTTTTATTCGGACTTTTTTCAGTTTTTCGCTTATTTCCTCTCAAATGTGCATCCCTGTACATTTTTAAAGTAGGCAAAATTTTCTACAATTTGAGTCTAACAGCGACTTCGTAGGTCCAATAGATCCCGAGATAGAGCCCTTCAAAAATTGGCTATTTTTCCGAAAAAGTTCGAAACTGTAGTTTTAGTTGTCTTCCGAGCAGAATATCGGTTAAAATACTCATCCTACGAGGAAAGTCATGGAAAATGAAGTTGTAGAGCAGTTACTTAGCTTTAATTTAGGAATAAGCGAAACCCTATAGGACCAATAGTTCCCTTGTAAGCAGGAAAAAACCGAAAAATTAAGGAAATCGGATTTTTCAAGAAATGGAACTTCTGTTATTATTTTGCACAGTTACACGTACAGAATGTTATAAAAATTACATTACATTTATAAATTTGATTTATTGTTATATACCAAAAAATCGGCATAATATGGGAAAAATTTTATTTTTGATTCTTCAAAAAAACTTTTTACGTCAATAATTCGTGCTTGTCTAAACACCTATTCAGCCCCTATCATATATACCGAGTGATTTTTACTTATTTAGGAAATGGAGTTTTTTGAAATTGTCAAAATCCGAAAAGTGCTATATTTCGGAAATTAAGTAATTCATATTTATTCAGATTATGGAAGAGAGAGATTTAAAAATTGGAGACTGGGAAAATAGACAATTATGAAAGCTGAAGACGACAAACCCATAGAGGAAAAAGTCGAAAAGAAGAAGAAGAAGAAGTAATTATTCTATGAGATTTTTTTAGAGTTTTTAAACTAACTGAACAACCTCAAGAACAGAAAACCCCTAATTTTTTTCAACTTTAGCTAAAAATTAACTTTTCAATTTTTTAAATATTTTTCAAAATTTCACATACCAAGACTTAATATTAAAATTCAAATTTTTTATGTGAAGACTGAAAATTTATAATAATAAAAAGTAATATAAAATGTTAATTAGTTCTTTAGATTGTTTATTATTTACTGAATAGTAAGTAGTATGTTTGCATAATTTTTACGTTTTTTATGCAACGTACTTTTTAGGGGAAATATTTTTCAATTCTAATTAATCTCTATTTAAATGGCTTTAAGAAATTCTAATCTAAGGCCTACACATTACCCTTTTTCTGTGACGTCACAATGTTCTCTCTTTATTTAACAATAAGGAACTAGCTTGCAAATTACGAAATAGGATAAATGGAGCACGGAAAAAATATGAATAATTAGTTAATTTTCGAAACATAGTACTTTTCGGATTTTGACAATTTCGAAAAACTCCATTTCCTAAATAAGTAAAAATCACTCGGTATATATGATAGCGGCTGAATAGATGTTTAGATAAGCACACATTAGTTTTTTTGAAAAATCAAAAATAAATTTTTTTCCCATATTATGCCGACTTTTTGGCGGACACTGTATATAACAATAAATCAAATTTATAAATGTAATGTCATTTTTATAACATTCTGTAGGTGTAACTGTGCAATATTAATAACAGAAGTTCCATTTCTTGAAAATCCGATTTCCTTAATTTTTCGTTTTTTCCTGCTAACAAGGGAACTATTGGTCCTATAGGGTTTCGCTTATACTTTAATTAAAGCTAAGTAACTGCTCTACAGCTTCATTTACCATGACTTTCCTCGTAGGATGAGTATTTTAACCGATATTCTGCTCGGAAGACAGCTAAAACTACAATTTCGAACTTTTTGGAAAAAATAACCAATTTTTGAAACGCTCTATCTCGGGACGTATTGGACCTACGAAGCTGCTGTTACACTCAAATTGTATAAAATTTTTCCTACTTTAGAAGTGTACAGGGCAACTTTTTCCGTAGGACGCACCTTTTAGAGGAAATACGTCAAAAACTGAAAAAAGTCCGAATAAAAAAAGGTTCTTGGAGCACCACGCAGTTAGCACAGGTCTTTCGAAGCTGCAATCTTGGTTTTACACTATTGGTATCTATCCTAACAACATCCCAAAAAATTAGGACTGTGCAATTTTTTGCGACCTAACGCGATTTTTGTGTCTACGGTGACTGGCCTAGATGTTTTATTTTTTTAAACAAAAAAATAAACTAAACCTAAATTCTTGTTTAATAAGGATTTTGATAATGTTAATATGCGTCTGTTTTTTTTTTAAATTATTAAAGTGCCCTAAACACTGAGATTTTAGACGCCTACTACAGGTTGTTTGCTCTTATCTTACAGTATAAGTTAGTCAATTTCAAGTATTTGAAAAGGTTTTAAATACTGGCTTTACTATTATTTAATGCATTTTGTATCTGGAGACCTTCGATGTTACACAGTCTTCTTTTTCCTACGAGTATTAATAAAAATTTGTTATTCAACTGTTTACTCTAAACCAAGGAAAATCTTAGAAGTTTGATTTTACGCAACGAAAATCTCAAAAGGTGCTGACATTTTCTCGCATTTAATCAAGCATCTAGCGCTTACCATTGAAAATTCCCATGCTGTGCATTTATATCTTGAACACATTGTATTTACTTCTAGTTTAACCAACAAATCTGTAGTAAATGTCTAAGTATGGTACGGGAGCGGTTCTGACAATGGTTAGTACCAGACCATGGATGCCAACGAAAACAAACACATTTGCAAAAGTTGAAAACTCATTGTTCTGACAGTTACTAGTTGTAACCAAGAGGTTCGGGTTACAGCATAGAGAGACTAAAAAATGAGTTTTATAAATTGTTTTGTTAGTAGTACAGTTGCAGTCACTTGTTCTGACAATCTTAAAACTGTAATTTCTAATTGGTTTCCAACAGTTTACCTTCCTCGACTCTTCGGAAAATTGTGTAATGATCGACGAAAATCTGGTTTGCGTGGAATTTTGTTACACCGCGATAATGCAACTTCGCATATGGCCGCAACATTTTTAAATTTCCTACACAAAGCTGGTCCAGCTGGTCATTCACCCTACATATAATCCAGATTTTGCTGCCAGCGATTTATTTTTATTTCCAAAGATTAGAAAAGAGCATACGTGGCAAGATATTTTCTGGCGCAAATGCGGTGGTTGCAGAAATTTAGCCGTCCTTTCAAAAATAGAGTTTTTTTCCTGTTTCAAGGAGTTTCAAAGAATGAACAATTGTACCACCTGGTATGGCTAAGAGGGAATGTTTTGAAAAATAATCCGTAACTTCTTACAATTAACAAAACAGGCCTCGTAATAATCGTCAAATATCAAAAAATGGCTTTGAAATAACTAAAACAATGTTTTCCTTTAATTTGATAATGATTTATAGCAGTCAAAACGTAAAGTATAGCTTAATAAAACATTGATTGAATGCTAATAAATGTCGTTTGTGAGTTTATCATTTTCTTTTCCCTGGCAACAATAATCAATGAATAAAATGAATGCATTGAAAAATTAGTTCTAGAAAATTATTACTACTATTATTATTTTAAGAGTAATTTAAATTTGTTAATCTTTATCAAGTTTGAAAGCCCTGAAAAATATACATTTTACATCTTGAGAATATATTTGTGTACAAATAAAGCAGACTAAATTGTTCTAGTTTTTGGTATTTAAGAAATACTGTTACTGTAGCAGCGTCTTTTTTTTGATAATTTTATAATAGATTTTAAGTCACTTAACTCTCATTTGGATTATATTTTAAGGAGCAGTTGTTTCTGAGACAAATTTGTGCACATTTAATTATTAAATCAAATTAAAATCCAAATTGTTTTGCTTTTCTCGATTTTTAACATGATGGACTGAAAACTATTCGAGAATATTTTCTTATTCAGTAATTGTTTCGTTAACTAAGTTTGTTCAATAAAATTGTCAGCTTATATACCACTAAACGGATGTGCATTATTAAGGTAACACATTACTTCATTAATATAATGTAAGCCACTCATTCAATAAAGGGCGCCTACCTCCCAATTTGCTTTTTAATGTTGCACTTCTACAGTGTTCCGTTTATAGCAATTAACTTATGGTATTCACTAATTACTTTCAAACAATGAAGCGGGTGTTACAATGTGCACATATTTATTTATAATAGGTAGTTTTTAATAAGCTTCAGTTTAAGGGAAATCAATTTTTTCAACATCAAAAATTGTTTTGATATGTTATATTATTAAACATTTCTAAAATAAATACACGTTAGATAACGCATGACATACAAACACACTATTTTGCTTTAATGAGAGGACCTAGAATCCAAAAATACCTGAAAGTGGCTAATAATAACAGCCTTTTACAATTTACTTACGTTTTCTGGCTTCAGCAACTTTTTCAGCTGCTCTCTTTTCAGCAGCTAAAAGTTGTTGGATACCTTGCGTTTGACTTGCCATTGCTGGTAACAGTAAACTGACCACAAACTTAATAAGGACGAATTAATGAAAAATGCCCTGTAGTTTACTACAATTGCGTTAAATTATTTTATTACTAAACATAAAGTAGAGGGGCAACCGTAAACTGCGGCACGTTTTAAAAATAAATTTAAATTTCCTGCAATGTTGGTTGCAGAAGCTACATATGTGGAAATAATGGTTCTTTATATTTCTGATTTCATATCGTATTATCAGGAGCACTAAGCAAACTTTTATTGTAGGCAAGCTAACATTTTTGCGCCCCTCAGTAAAAAACGATATATGTATGTCACAAAAAATACTAATGATACTGTATGACTTCTACATTTATCTCCGAATATTATGGATGTCATGGAATCAAACAAACAGGTATGAATTCAAAAATAAATCCCAACATTTTGTATTCAAAATTTAAAAAATAAACAACAATATTAAAATAACAAAATATAACACAAATAATATGAGAACATAAACCAGATTAGAAAACACAATTCTAATTAAAAAAAGTACATACATATTATTATGTAGTCGGAGGAATATTTTACAAATCCCTATATATAAACATATAGTGTACCTGCGTATCTGCGTCACCATTTCATCAGCATGGAACACCACTGCGCCATTTATAGTGCAACTTGTTAGGCCTTTGTGATGTAAGATTCTGGGCAATCTTTCCAAGCAGCATCAAACAATACAAAAGGTACACTTGGGTGCAATTTGCCTGCCGCCGGCTCAATCGGTAGTAGGGTCGCGGAATTGATATCGGTAGAGTTAATTAAGTATACAAATGCCCAGTGCGCCAACAATTTTTGAAGGTACGACAATTGCACCCCGGTGAACTGTGGAGAAATTGTAAACTCGGTACCTAGCACATAATACTCCCTGTAAGATGGCTCCGATAAAATAACCGAACCGTAGCTAACACAAATCATATACAGATAATTTAAGATAGTTTAATTTCATGCATAAATAAGCGATATAACTTTTACATTGACAATCTTAATTCTAGCATGAAATGAAGGATGAGAGCCGCCTTAATTAAGTAACACATGCACTAAATGTACTTACAGTTTGGACAAACATATACGTTACAACAAGTTAAAAATGGGCCACCTCGTCAGCGGCTCGCTGCGACAGACTTGAAGCTCTGGATATGGGCGTCGTTGCGATCGTGGTTCGACGTCGGCCGAGAACGTTTTGCGGTCGTCGGTGGCCTAGGGGGCCGACAATAACAGCGCCGCTCCCACGGGTCGAAAGGCCAAACCTCGGGGCTAATTACCTCCGAAAAACGGTACCCTCTTGTGCCCTAATAGAGCGCCGGCGACAAGGAGAAGCGGGCCCGTGAAGGCTCGACAAATCGCCTCGCGAAACGTTGCGGCCATATATATAATACACATATATTGCTAGTAGGGCCTCGGAACGCTAGAAAACATTACGGCGCGGACATAGTCTCACTTAGAGTATAACGCGTCTCGTGCGCATGCGTGGGAATTCGAACTCCGCCTTTAGAAGCGAATTTTAAACTTGACCACTTCCCTATTGGGCGGACGATGCCGCCGCCCTTGCGCACCGCTCACCGTTATACATTGAAGAGTTGGTTGTCTGTCTCACTTCCTTGGTGAGTTTCCCACTCATAGCCGCTAGCAATATAGTAAGTATTAGATATATGGTTGCGGCACGTGGCCCAGCAGGTCCAGCGACTCCAGGACGAAAACGCAAATTGCGTCAAACACGGCTCGAAGGCGCAATGTTGCCTAGTACGTCTTGCTGTAAGAGGGAAAACAGGGCTCTAATAGAACACGCACGGACAGGCCTCTCAGCGTAAAATAGCTACTCACCCCAGAATGGTTTTTGGGCGCAGAAAAGGAACAGCTCGAATATGCTAACACCAAATAGATCCGCCTTAGCGAAGGAAACCAATGTCCTTAATTATGTTCGGGGGGCTTCAATCCACGAAAACGTGAGGGCATTCCTAAATTCACGTTTCCAACTCGACCAAATAGCCCTAAATAAGCATCCCCGAACTAGTGAATAGCACTAAAGAACTGCTCGCTTCGAAAGCTGGCGAAGAAGACGCGTAGCGAGTCTCGGCCTGCTAATGGTTTTTCCAGATAAAAGCTATCGCCAGAAGACACGGCCGAACGCCAATGCGCAACGCGCGGGAAAATAGCGTTCAAATTCAAAATTATGGCAGGCGGCGCATTCTGCACGTAACAAACTATAAGCATATGCATTTACCAGTGAACGCGAGTTCAAATCCCACTGGATGCAGTGTTTTTTTTAGTTCCAAATTCATGTAATGCGTATTACTAAGGTTTTCTGTATTATTAGCAGCATTAAGGTATTTTTTACCTATTTTGTAGATTTTGAAGACTTCGGCCATAATTCGATCTAGCAAGTATTGTTTTTCTGTATTAAAAACGTTGAAAACACTTTCGTTTGTAACTTTTTTATGTACAATTCAATTTTAAAAATGCAAAAATTATTTTAATTAGGGTAAAGCTAGTAAAGACATATCAATATGTTAATATAATACAATATAAACAAATAATTACGTATTATTATGCGTAGTAACATATGAACGGAGAATAAGGTTCTGTACTCACAGCCACACTGTCACACTGTTTGTAGTAATCAATATATTTAAAACGTGAAGCGTTTTCTGTCGGCACGTAGTTATGAGCCAATATCAGGCCGATTTCGATAATTCTTTTTTTTTATATAAGCTGTCATCGTGAAGGGTCGTAAAAGTGTCTTAAACTGAACAAATTCTGGCGGGAAAATGATTGTAGTGAAAAATACCATAGTAGTAGAATAGGTCAGCTCTCAAAATTGGTCTGTGGTGTTCTGGTGATTGTTGGAATGGGCCACTTTACCAGCGATGAGCCCAAAGCAGTGAATGTATATGTAATATGTGCAATCAGTGGACCCGCTCCAACATTTGTTTAAAATTTAAGTTAGTTTGTCGCACTGCTTGTTTACATTGTTTTAAAAATGGAAACTTTTATAATTAGAATAAGGCCACCTATGCGGTGGGCTCACAAGCTAATAATTCTAATGTTTTGATTTGATATAGGTAAGAACTGTCAAATAAACGCTGTTACAATGTGGTAGACATATAACATTTCCTTTGCAAATTGCACAAGACAATCTAATGTATCAACCAGATTGAACGCAACTCGCGTTATTATAATTAGCATTATTTGTACTAAAATTGTGAATGTTACAAATTAATTATTGGTAAAATTGCCCACTTGTTATTTGTTTTTTATTAGTACGAAACAAAATTTTCAATGCCATTTTGGCGCCCCTCGCCGCTTGCGCCTGTAGGCGGGTGCCTACTCGGCCTATACCTAGTTACAGCCCTGCCGTATTATAGATAATTATCGCCATTAAACTGAAAAACAAATTACATATATGACAAACTAAATAATTATGTTTTAAAATTGTATTTACATAATTTTGTTGTTGTGAATACCATACCAAAATCGTCTATTAGCAGCAAGCTGCTATAGATATTACAAGTTATTGCGTTCATTTTGAGCAAAACACCATACCAAATGTCATATAATATCTTTAATATTTAAACGATTTCATTGGCTTTGTACAGGAAGTATTTTTAACAGCACAATCAATCGGGAGCCATTTAAAGCAACTGGAATTTCTTCTCAAAATACAAATATAATATAGCGTACAACAAAAATTTAAAAAGGCAGAATACGTTAATAACGGATTAATTAAATTAATAATGAATGAACGAAATAATTAATAAATGAAATAATAGTAGAATAGAAAAAATAATATGTATTTAGCAAGCGAATAAAATAAGTCATTATACGAAAGTGAGAAGCGTAATTATCAAGAGCGCATTATGCCATTTCACTCAAGTGTGCAACATTAAATGTGTAAAATATAAATATTGTCCCAATAGAGAAAATAAACTTGATTTCACAAATCTGTAACATGAATCTAAATGGATTACAACAAGATATTCTAGGTAAAAAGCCGCGTAAAGAAAGTGTTTACACATTTAAAAACATCTGTAAAAGGTTTTACTCAGAACTTCCCTCGTAAGTGAACGTTGTGACACTAAACAATTTTAAAAATCAAATGAAAATAGGGGTAAAAATATATTCACGTTCGTAATAATACTGAAACAATAAAAGAAAACACTAGACAATGCGAATTACATAAATTTCAAATTTAAAGAATACCGGTGATGGGATTCGAACTTAAGCGCCTGCGAACAAGCCAGCAAATGCATTTCAATAATCTGTGCGTATCCCGAAGTAAAGCATGCATTCGTTATTTTATGTTTTATTTTTTAGAACGTTTATTGTGTATCTGTTGGCTTCCATTTTCGTTAAACGTAAAGGCTGAGGTATGTGTAAATTGTAGCTTTTATCTATTTCGCAGTTAAAGCAAGAATAAACAAAATTTTATGTTTTTTAAGATGCTCACGCTGTATATATTTGTCCGAAATTTTCCCGGTTTTATGCCAGGTAGATATATAGTCATGCAAAATATCGTTTTTCTAAAAAAAAACAGTTTTTGAATTACACCGTATATGTTGTAAATGCTTAGGGTGTAGGGTTGCGTCGGAGAGGTAGCACCTTCTGTTATGGACGGTCACTCCAAACGACATAGTCGGGCAGAAGTTCCAGGCAATTGATTCTCACGAGGCAGCCAACTCTCACTTGTTAGTGTCACATCTCGATTAACAGTATTGACCTACAGGCTAAACCAAGTGAGGGTACCCAGATATGGAAATGATGATGTTGATCAGCAGCAGTAGTATCAGTAATGAAATAAATCCCAAGATGAATGACATCGACAAGGCCTATAGTACATGTACTCACAGGCGACAATCGAATAATGATCCAACCAGCTGTGACACTGCGGTGTGGAAAGCCAGGGGAAACTACCTTAAGAATTTAGTTGATTAAATACGATGTAAACTAATGTGGAAAACAATATCAATATTTTATTTTTATTAAAACACACAAATTACAAACATATTGTAACATGGCTTTTACTTAGCTCTTACGTTGGACACCTTGACTGTAATGTGGATTTTTTAAGGACCCTTATACTCTACTGAATTTGTATGAATTTATAATGCCCTTTGTATGCTAGTTTACTCAGTCGTAGAAGTACAAGACCCGCTCTTACCTCAATGTAGCTAGGGTAGACGTGTCAATATTGCTCTTACCGGTCTGCTCGTTGTCACCTAGAATGCTGTAATTATATATGCAAATCCTCCCAAGAATAAAAACCAAACAGTTTAGGTGAACACACATATAATCTCGAATAGGACATACATTTACATAAAAACATAAAAAGAATACACAGTGGCGATACATAAAAAGAATAATATATAAATGTTATACGTTATCAGCAGTGTATTATTCTGGAATAAATGTCTACGGGCTTAGAGTTGAATCTGCTTGCTTTTGTATACTTATTAAATATAAGTGTAACTTATTAATTATTGATGCCCCGTCCCAACACAAACCACGCGACAATTGTTTAAGTCTTGCCCACAATCTACAGAAGCCGGCCCCTCCCTCGTTGCAGTTCTACATCAGCTGAAGCGCTGTGTCAATAGAATGACGCAACGCTCTATCCTGGTACTGAGAATTTAGCAGGTACGCTCACTTAAGCCTTTTGGCGCGTAACTCCCCGTCTGCTTTTATTGCACAATGCGTTGCAACAAAAGTTAATTACTTATTACGGCTTTGGGTTTTCCCACTCTTCCTAGGCCGTACAATCAAAGCTTCGTGTGGCGTCCCTGTTTCACCGCGTCCCTCTGGCACGCACCGCTTGTTTGTTCTATTTATAACTGCACGCAACGATTAAGTCAGCTGGCTCACGCACACAAACTTACGCGTGAAATACACAATGCGTTTTAAGCTAATTGATACATTGTAAGAAATACAGTTTAGTTTTATTACTAGCAGAATAATTGTTAAATGCCAAGTTGATTCAAAATACTAAGGTGCACGAACTGGACCGTTAAAATATACTGAAACCACATAAAATTACGTCAATATGTTTAAAATACAAATACTAACAGCGAATTACGTAGAAACTAATATCGGAGTCTAATTTGGTAATTAGAGGCCAAGGAAATTGACTCATGTCTTTGTCTAGACCAGAATGACACAATACGGATGGAGATGCAATGATCCTGAATCATAGAGTGTCTCTATTTATGTAGGTTGGTTGTGCAGGGCGACAGGATTCTCTATTATTTGGATACAACAGATGTCCAGCCTATTATTAATATTCGAGTCAAACTTTCGCCCGTTTGATATGTTTTATAGTACTTTTTCCACTGTCCCGGGTGTTTATCACACGACGCTGGTGGCCTAGTGATAAGCGTGACAAACTCGTAATCACAGCGATCAGTGGTCCCGGGTTCAAACCCCTTCGTAGGCACGAGTGTTCGTGAAAAGACGTACAAAAATGAATCCTTCTCATGACTAACCAGAAACACCTGAGGACGGGGATAGATTAAAAACTCCCGAAACTTCGTGTGATAAACACTCGAGACAGTGGAAAAAGTTCTATAAAACATATAATAGACCACTCCCAAAAATTACATCATTCAGAGAACAGGTCGTCCGTTTATTGCCTTATGCAATTGGCTCTTTTCCATCACGCAAAAAAGGTGGATGGAAGTCCCGGTGTGTTGGTACGGAAAGCCTGCTGTTTACAGACCCTAGTTTGGAAGGTTCGTTATATTCATTGCGTGACAACATTACTCAATTCTGGGGTTAAAGCGATTTCTTAACTGCAAGCACACAATTGATTTTGACACTTTCACTAGAACCGTCGCACCCTGGAATTTTACCTGACAATCGCTGGTTTATGGGCGTGCTACACTATTTTCGCAAGAAAACAATTATGGCATCACAAGGAAAACCATACCACGTTACTTATCACAGGACTCAGAACCCGAGATACGGCAGGGGAGGAAATTTGCGATTAAATTGCAGGGCCTCCTAGGTCCTCATCCTACGCTGTAATAAATATGAAACAGAATAGAATAAAAATTTATTGACTAATAGCAACTACTCAAACTTGGTACTTGGTACTTAGAATCTGAGGCATTTATATCTCTCCGGGAAACTAAGCAATGTCTCCAAGAAGATGAAGAGAATCAGCATGGATGTGTTAGGACTTAGCGAAGATAAATGGCCAGGAATGGGAAAAACCAATACAGAAAATGCAACTTTATAATATTCTGGAAACGATCTTCCAAACCATTATAAAGGAGTTGACCATTTAGTAAACCAAAAAGTAAATAACTCAATAGTGAACTTTGCCCCATATTCAGACAGAATAGCACTCTTATAGATCAAAGCCTATCTATCTCTAACATAAATCTCATCCAGATATATGCACCCACTTTGGACAATCCCGATGTAGAAATATTAACAATGTATAGGGATCTAATGGAATTGAGAAAAACAATTAAGAATGAATTCTTAATAATCATGAGGTACTTTAACGCTAAAGTTGGTCAAGCACGTGTATATGACACTGTGGAGGGGACACACTAATCCAGTTTTGCAAAGAAGCAAACTTGACAATTGCGAACACCTGGTTTAAACTTCCTCCAAGACTACTCTATACTTGCAGTCCCCACAACATATTGCAGACAATACCGTGAGGAACCAGATTGACTTTCTAATAATCAATAAGAGATATAGAAATTAACCCAATGGCGTGCAAACCTCGCTGAAGCGGCTCTATAAGAAAAAAATTGACATCAACAAGTTAAAGAACGAAGAGATATGTAACAAAGTCAAAACAAAAGTAAACGCTTAAATTAGAGACATATTAAACATAACCGAAAAATCAGATATGGAAGACAGTTGGAGTTATTTTAAAAATGCAATTATATCAGTCGAGAGCGACATTATTGGACCACAAACCAACAGAAAGAAAAATCAATGGCTGGTCGGACGATACTCTGCTATTAATGGAAGAAAGACGAATACACAAAAACCGAAACCAACACGAATGTAAGAAAATCCAGAAACAAATTCGAAATAAGATCCGTAGAACAAAAGAAGAATGGCTAAGAAACAAGTGCAGAGAAATAGAACATCTAGAGGAGAAACACGATCACTTTAATATTCACAAACTTGTAAAAGAAACTACCGGGCGAATAAAATATCCAAACCCGATGAGACTTATCGACGATAATAATACTGTGATCACAAACTTTAATGAAATACTTGATCACTGGAAGAATTATATTGAACAACTACTTAAGGAACGCGATCCAAGGGTAATCGACCAACAATATAAAAGCGAAAAGTCTCCAAAAATACTAAAATCTGAAATTGCACAGGCAATAGAACATAGCAAAGCAGGCAAAACACCCGGCCCAAGTGACGTGTATATAGAAATTATAAAACTTTTCGACGATGATAGTATCGACTGTAGCACCCTTAAACGAGGGGTTGGCACGGCTTCGGCTAGCTCTTTTAACTCTCGGCAGAATATGGTGTGGTGTAAGGACTAGGCAAAAAATGCTTCGGGCTTTAAAATTGAGCAGTAGGATTATTAAAATTTGGGCGCCTTGTCGTTATTCACAACATAAAAAACAAAACTAGCAATTAATAATACGCCACCTACCTTTTGTCCTTCGCTGCATACCTATATGACTTGTACAGCTAGAGGAATTGCGGAAAGAACACAAACAAATAACAGCAATAGGGGCATTTAATTAAACCCAACAATCGCAGTAACACATAAATTCTATACATAAGCCGTTAGGCTAAGTGACATCAATTTAAGTTTTTAGGATCATTGCCTATCAAATAAATTAATAAAACACAAATAGGAATTAACTTCCAAGCATTCAAGTCATAAATTGCTAATTATAGTTCAAATTACAACTTCAGGATAACTATCTGTGCTATCGCAATTGACATAAATGCACAACGCCCAAGGGACGCGGATTATTTGAGATTACAGATACACACTTAGTTCAGCAATTTCGACACAATTAAATTTTCGCTCTTTAGCGTTAATAAATGATTGAGCCAAAAGAGTGATTCAGTTTGAGTTTCTAAGGCCTTACTAAGAGCTGATACATTGTCGGCATTTGCCTTTGTCGATCAAAGAAAACGCTGAGAAGGGCATGTACTTACAATTTAGTTAGTTGGAATTATCCAGCGATCGGCAGGGAAGATCCTGGTGCGTTGTATCTTATCCAAGAAGACTTCCAAGCCGGAATTGGCTGCATAATTCTTAGAATTCCAAAGTCGCCACTGTTAAGAAGACAGCGAACAACAACAAGAGGCGGCACGGTATTCTGGCATTCCTGGTTAACGTGTAGAAGCAAAATCGGGAGACTGAATAGGCCTCGTGATAGCCTCATGGGAGCCTTCTGAGAGCCGGTCTAAATATTGAAATTAGTATGCAAAATTGTGCTAGAAGAGGCATTCTTACCAACGGTGTTCACGGCCGATTGTGCAGAAAACAACGCCAGCCTGAATTAGTAGGCCAAGATAAACTGAGCATTCGTACCAAGCTGTTTGCGTCCTAAAGCGCTAGCGGCTTTCGTTTGTTTAAAAACAAGAACGTTAAAAATAAATAATAATCGAGTGATTCCACTGTTTTCAAGCGAACAACTCGGAATGAATACCCACGAACCTGCCTCGACAGGAAAAACGGCAGGTGTCTTATCTCTAAAACCAGATGCTCAATGCAATAAATCTGAGTTTCTTTGCTACAATATTTAAATATAAGGTGGTCCAGAAGATGATAATTGCTCGAACGCGCCATTGAAACGAAATTGAAACGTGGTGTTACACGACTATATGATAAGATTGTTTAATGCCGTTTACGAGATTCGTCGATTGCCTAGAGATTGGCTCAAGTTTGCTTTCATTCCTATCCCGAAGAAAGTAAACGCTAACAAATGTGACCAATTCCATTTGATCAGCTTCATGAGTCACATTCTCAAAGTATTCTTTAAAATACTGCAGTCTAGAATACACAAAAATGCGAAGAAAAGAACATAAGCTGTTGTCAATTCGGATTTTGACAGGGGTTTGGTACTAGACAAGCGCTCTTTAGTCTCACAGTACTACTCCAAAAATGCCGAGATCAGACGAAAGATGTATGTATGTACTTCATCGACTACCAGAAAGAGTTTGACTGTGTCAACCATAACGACCTAATAACATTCCTTCAAAATAAGTGCATAGACAAAAACTATTTAAATATTATTAGAACGCTTTACAAACACCAGATGGCATTAGTTAGGATCGGAAATGGTAACCCAGCAAATACCCCTATTGAACGCGATGTGCGACAAGGATGTGCATTGTCCCCCCTTTTCTTCAATGTGTACTCGGATGCTATGCTATTTGCCCGTGCCTTATACGACTTAAACGACGGTATCAAAATAAACGGTCAAATTGTCAACAATCTACCGTTACAATTACCGATAGTCCGAAAGCGTTACGACTACAGAACAGAATATCGTCTGAAGGAGATCAACTATCCTTGAAAATTAACACTGACAAGACAAAGGTGATGGTTGTAAGTAAAACACCGGTGGCCCGATACCCTTCGTATATGGAAAACCTTTTGAACAAGTCTCAAGTACCTCGGTTGTTGGATAACCAAAGATTTAAATCCGGGCACGGAAATAAGCTGCCGAATAGAACAAGCGAGGAAAATACTCCTCAATCTGAGTAAACTACTAACCAACCGAAGCCATAATTTAAAATCAAGATACCGCCTTGTTAAGCGTTTTGTTCATTCCGTGTTATTATATGGAGCCGCAACATGGACCCTTAAAGTCTATTCCTGAAGTTAATCATGAAGGTAAAATTTGAAGGAAAACGGGGTATAGGTACGAAGAAATATTCATGGCTCAAAAATATCAAGAACTGGACGAGTTCAGACGCCTACACACTATTTAGAGCCGTACAGAACCGAGAAGATGTTGCTGTAGTTGTTGCCAACATCCATTGATGGATACGGCACTTTAAGGAGGAAATGTTGTAAATTAGACAGTGTTTTTTGGAGATATTTTTACAGTTTCATAGTTTTATAATTAGTAATCGTAAACATCTGCCTAAAACTACGGAAATTCAAATGCTTTGTGTAAGCGCTTACAGAAAAAATGTCATTTGCAGCTACTCAGAGCAAGGGAGCGTTTTAATAATAATAACATATTATTTTTAATACATAACAGTAATATGAACATTTTATTTATCGAAATCACAAAGCGAAGTTCAAATGTGTAGATAAACATTTACACCATGCTCCTCCATCTAAATCTTGATGAAACCGTAGAAACATTACAAGATGTGAAAATAAAATTAAAGTGCAGATGTAAAAAACATATGACATACGCAAAATATGGGAAGTTAGTTAATTTATCTTATAAAAAAAATAAATGGCACTGTAAGCGCAAACATACCATGAATTATAATATAGATACAATTGAATAATCTGCATCGATAAATAACTTTAGCAGAACGATGAAAACGAATGCATTTTATGCACACAGAGACAGGTAAGGCAATGTTGATCCTTAGCTAAATTTATTTTTTCTACTTTGACCATTATGTCGGACACACTGTATATACTCTGTTCACATCTTCTTTGGAAGCTCCTTATCGATACTTCGGCATAGTGTTGGGACGAAGCGCTTTCTTCCATGCGCTCTTTGAGACACCTGCTTCTTAAGGCACATTCAGAATTCGTATTCTGTCAAAACAGTGCTTTTAGTGTGGCATGGCCGTTATCTCATATTGTGTTATATAGTATATGATCGCGTTATATGTGCAACAACTTCAGCTATAGAGGATTCGAAAGGGAGACGAAACTAATTGTTGCAAAGCCTAGACTTAGGAAATTGGTTTAAAATCGAGTCGGCGATTTATCGATACCGTTAGCGAAGGGTACGAATGCGGTTAAGACGCTAAGAGTGCCAGTATTGTGGCATTTCAGACTTAAAGGAGAGGAATTTGCATCAGCATCTTTGGAAAACTTTAAAAAACATCTTTATATAGTTTTGGGTTGCTTGCATATGATAGAACTGATGATAAACGTATTTTAAAAGCCCATGACTGGGAACGAGGTTTTTGCAGCACCAAATACTATCGTTGAAATTGTACGGACAATCGAAAGAGGTAAAACTGCTGTTCGTATAATACTAAAACGTGAAAAATGCCAGCGACTACTATACGTCCGTTCAATTCTAGTTTCTTAAATAAAAGTGCAGAATTTCCGGAAGTACAAAGTCCTAGACTGTTTTTGCTGGATATGCGCGACACACGAGTTTCAAATACACCTCAGGCAAAAACACAGCGGAAAAGCTGTCCATACGGCAGACGCCCTAGACAATAAATTAGCGTATTACTAATTGAATGTTGAATAATTCCCCCCAAAAACATAATTTTCTTTAAATCTGGAGTTTTATTATGTTTGCATTAATTTTGTCACCGAATAGTTATTACTCATTAAATAATCTGGCTTATGCATAAATATAACTGCTTTAACTAATATTATAACACTGCGTGATCGAAAAAGAGGTATTAGAGCTGGCTGTGGTATTGATCCGAATTTGGTACATATGTTTAGACTTGTTACAAGTATAATCACAATACATGAACATTAGCCAGGAGGCCACTAGAGCTATATATGATTCCTGTATGGTCTCGAAATCCTCACGACAGCCTGAAGCGAAGGCTTATTCTGTATCAAGTTACCTTCAGCTCGAGCCCTGAGAACTGCTGAGTAACACTCGGACTGGAACACGTCATCTTTTGAATGATTCGTTGACAAAAAAAAGTAAAGGTTATTTCAATTCCCCCAACTGGGGGCGGGCTGCCATAGGAACCTTCCGTCCCTCTTCAGCCAAGAACGGAAAACTCGGGGTGGGTGAGAGGAAGGAGGGTGGAGACTGGAAGAAAGGTCAGGAAAGGTGGAGAAATACTGCCCCGGCATTCACCTCAGAGAAGGTACTCTGTTGACTCAGGAAAACCACCTAAAAACCTGAATCAAGGCAGACAGCCGCAGGAATCGAACCCACAACCTCCCGAATGCTAAGTAGGCGTGCAACGTACTAAGCTACTGACTCGTTGCATGAAAAATTCCTAGAAATATGGCAGAGAAGTACTTGGCTTCCGGACGGTGTTTCTCTGGCAGATGACGTCGTGAAACTCCTTGGTGGCTTTGAAATAGTGTACTTACTCTGTACACGATTAAAATAGCGTTTACTTGAAGTATAAACACGGCTTACTACATACAAACACTATGGGCGGCAAATTGTATTTATTGCGCAGCTTCCAAACCTCTTTTATTTAGCTCGTCGCAGACGATTTTACACCGTGAGTCGCTTACAAACGCGAGACTTTCGGCTCAGCCCGCCGGCGACTGAGTTTAAGTTTTTCACCGTTGATCGATATCGAACGCTACACGCACAAAATCGAGAGATCTACGTACTCTTTAAATAATGTGGGAGTAATAATTCCTGGCACACTTGAAGTTTCTATGGGTGCATTTGAAGGTCTTGTGAAAGAAGAGTGTGAGCCGATTCTATGCTTAAATTTAAATGTCGAGATAGCCGTCGTATTGAAATTGTCGGATCTTCGTGGACTATATTTCTTGCATGTTTGGCAACATTTTCAGTTCTTTGACGAGGTCTTCCTGTTCTTGGTCTCTGATTTATAAAACCTGTTTCTTCAAAACACACTACTATTCTCCAAACTTTGTAATGTAGCATGCTGTGAGAATGCTTAATTATTTTCAATTAATATCAAGATATCAAAAGGGTATCATGTGATAACAAGTGTAAGGGAATAACGGGTGGCAGTAGATATTAGCAACCAAGAGGTTGTTTACAAGGGTTGAAAAGTTTCTATAATTTAAAGATTATCAGTCAAAATATTCACATTAAAGGTCGAATAATACCTTTAATTGTGAGGATATAATTGCAATTTGATACGTGTTAGTAAGAATAGCCTTCTGCACGATCAAATACTGACCAAGGTGTCAATATTAGTCTTCACATAGTGAGTTGGAGATTTATAGAAGCCATTTCAAGTGGTCATTGGTTTACAAGCCATCAGTTTAGTGAGTGTTTGTGTGTTGGGCATGCTGCAATACCGTTTTAAGAAAATATTAAACGGTCAAGTCTGCCTACAACGAGCTTTTATGGGTCATCATCATCTTCAAGTAGGTGTTTGACGACTTCGATCAGTGTGAAACTGATATTAGAGCAACATCCCAAGTACGAGTTCGACTGTTGAAGGTTAGTGTATTATAGTAACAGTTTGGATACGGCAAATTTAGAATTTAAAACTTGTATTTAGATTTAGAGAATCTTAGAATATTAAGTTTTCTAAATTAATATTGTGATTTGAGTACTCGACGTTTTCGATCTTTATAATTAGAAATTTATCATTTTGATCTAGTTATTTTAAAAAGTATTTAACCACATTTATTGGAAATTTCATTTAATTAAATAATTTTGACAACTTTAATCTGACTATTAATTTGTAATGTCAATTCAAACGTTTAATACACTATAACAGTTAATTAGATTCAAACTCAAGTACTAAGAGTGTGATTTAAATAATTACATTAATATTTATTTAGTTATTCAAAGTACAATTCATTAATACAGTATATATATATATTTGACATTAACTCATTCAGCTGGGAAGTACAGAGAGTCTCAATTGCTAAATAAGCTGGCTAGCCGAGGTATATTTAAACATGACATAATTTCAAAGTCAATTATGAAAGTATGATATATGTCAATATATGATTCAGTTGAAAGCAACAAGGTAAGTGAGAAGTATATACATTATTATTGATATTACTTCTGTGAATTAAGCAAACAGGGTAGATATCACTAGTTTTTATTATACATTAAAATCTCCTACAAAAGGGGTGGTGTAATAAAATTGACGCGCAACGTGAGGCTCGAAAGGAAGTTGTAATAAATTTAGCTCCACAAAGTGAGATACAAAAGATAAACAAATAAGATTGTAAAATAATTGGTATCGATCAACGTGAGGGTTCGAGGCATTTAGAAGAGAGGATACGTATATGAATTTGCGGTCGGGTTTTAGAAAACCAACAAGGAAGTTAAAGAAAATGGATGGACTTCAATTAGAACAGGGTGATAACGTAGTAAATACGGAAGGACGTCAAATGCAAGAAGCTAGTACATTAGTCAGTGCATCAAATGACAGCAATATGATGCGAATGATGCAAGAAATTTTAAATAAAGTATCTACAGTAGAAAACACAAACCAGGAACTTTTAAATAAAGTATCTGCAATAGAAAACACAAACCAGGAAATTAGATCTGTAGTTGAAGACAGCAATCAAGAGATTGTAAATAAGGTGATTGAGGTGGAAACTGCAATGTCAGAAAAAATCGATACAATTGAAACAAAATTAAAGACGTTCCAAACAGAAAATGGAAATCTTATAAATAAGTTAAGGGTACAATTAGAACGACAATTGGTACAGAAGGTAACACCTATCGAAAAGGAGGTAGATACCATTAGGTCACAAGTAGAAATGAACAAGGATAATATTAAAAATTTTGAAAACAAATTTGACAGTTATCAAGGTAACGTCAAAAATCAAATTCAGTCATTGAATACCGAGGTGAAAGATATAACAAACTGTTTACAAAATAGCTCAAATAGTGGGAATATCAGTTTTAATGGTGGTATAGTTATGCAAGCGAGTCATGAGAGACCAAAGTTTAACGGGAATAGGCAGGTATTACACCCTATTAAGTTTCTAAAGAAATTGGAAAATTATTTTGATACTATGAAGATTGTAAGTAGTAAAAAGTTACAAGTAGCAATAGAATGTTTAGAACATGAGGTAAACCTTTGGGCTGAAAGTCACTGTACTGAATGGGACAACTATGAATCTTTTAAAGTTGATTTTATTAACAAGTTTTGGTCGAGAAATATCCAGGAAAAAGCTAGGGCTGAAATTTATATGGCAAGAATGTATAACGGTAGATTTGGAAGTTTTACGAAACACGTGTGGTATTGGATTGCGAGAGTGCAGTATTTAGAACCAAAGATACCTGACGAGATTCTGGTAGAAGCTCTTAGCAAACACTTTCCAATAGACGTACAAACAGCATTAGTAGCTTCGAAGGTGCAAAACGTAGAAGGAATGCTAAAGGTTTTGGAGGTTTTGGAAAATAGACAAACCAATTCAAAATTTGACGTAAGAGAAAAAACGTCAAATTTTCAAACTTCATATCCGTCAAAATTTGGTAATCGCAATGCAAACCAGTTTGAAACAAGAAATAGGATGAACCCAAACAATTACGACCAAAATCAAAATAAAATGTTAAGATTTGACAATAATGTTAGGGGAAGGGAAAATAATAGGAATAGCTATACGATTCAAGCAAGGGGTGATTCACCAGTGTCAGTTAAAGCCAGGGATAGATCACCAAATACATCGCAAAACCAGGAAAACTAAAGGGCCCGGTACAATTAGCTCCAATTGTTAAAATTCGGGTTTCAAAGGAGCAACAAGAGCATATAAATTTTGTGAAAAATTATTTTCAACAATATAACAAAATTCAAAAAGTTCATAATGTAGTTGATTTGGCATGTGATGTTTCGGAAAAAGAAAAAGAATTAGTAAATCAGGATTTACCTTATTTAAATGTAGAGATTGAAGGTATTAAGCAAGACTTGTTAATAGATACGGGTAGTTCGGTGAGTGTAATGTCGGAAGAAATGTTCGTAAGAATATTAGAACAAAATAATAAAATACCTATCTTACCATCAGTGGGTTTAACAATTCAAGGTGTCACTGGGGGAATTAGAAAAGTCAAAAAGCAGGCATTAATGTTGGTAAATATGGGAAGTTCAAAACATAAAATAGTATTTTTAATTATTAATCAATTAAATACTACATCCATTTTAGGCATGGATTGGATGTACAAGGTTAAAACTAATTTGAATTTTAACAGTAAGATAATGAAATTTGTAGATGCAGGACAATGTCATGAAGTTTATTTTAAAAATAATTCTAACCAAGATAAAATTGTATCGAATGAATTGAAGTTAATATCAACAGTTAATTTAAATATACAAGATGAAACAAGGTTTGAGATAAAGGAGATACTATTTGAAAACAACAATGAGTTAAGCGAATCATTACAATTACAAAAAGATTTGAATTTAGTTTTGAAGGATCTAAAAGAAACAAATAATGAAACGCAATACATGAATGTTGAAGGAGTGGAGTTTGAAACAGAACCAACTTTAACAATACATCAGTTAAATAAACAATTTAATAAGGAGAAATTATATCCGATACAAGATATATTAGAAGAATATAATGTAATCTTTTCTGATAAGCCAGGCTTATGTAATCGTTTTATTTGTAAATTTAACATTAAGGATGAAACGGTATTTGTACAAAAATCTTATCCAATTCCTTTTGCAAAAAGAACAGCAGTTGAAAAAGAGATAAAAAGGATGTTAGATTTTGGTATCATTGAACATTCAGATTCACCTTATTCTAATCCCATAGTCGTAGTTACAAAAAAGAATGGGTCGGTACGAATTTGTTTGGATGCTAGAAGGTTGAATACAATATTAGTAGAAGATCGAGAATCACCACCATCAATAGATGAATTACTACAGAAATTTAATGGTGTTAAATTTTTATCATCTTTGGATTTACCTTATGGTTATTGGCAAATCAGATTGCATGAAACGTCTCGAAAATATACAGCATTCTTAGTAAATGGTCGGAGTTATCAATTTAAAGTTTTACCTTTTGGATTGAATGTATCAATTGCTGTATTCAGTAAATGTTTAGATCATGTTTTGGGTCCAGAAGTATTATCGTTTGCAACGGTGTACGTCGATGATATCCTTTTAGCCTCGAAAACATTAGGTGAACATAGAAGTCAATTAGCTTTGGTTTTGGAGAAACTTAGATTAGCAGATATGACAGTTAATGCTGATAAAACAGATCTATTGATGGATCACATAAAATTTTTAGGATATGTAATTAGTCCTCAAGGTATTAACGTGGATCCTGATAAAATAAAGACCATTCAAGATTTTAAGCCACCTAAAAGCAAAAAAGAATTACAATCATTTTTGGGAATATGTAATTTTTATAGAAAGTTTGTCTGCAACTATGCTTCGTCTGTAGTTAAACTTACGCATTTGTTAAAGAAGAATAATAAATGGAAATGGGGAATGGAGGAGCAAGAAGCTTTTCAACAAATAAAAGAAAGATTTATTAAGATAGTAACTCTTTCACATCCAGATTTCAACAAAACATTTTATATAGCAACTGATGCATCGGGTTGTGCATTAGGAGCACATTTGTTTCAAATAAACGAAGATGGTTCAACAGAAAATGTTATTTTTGCTAGTAGAGCATTGCTAGAAGCTGAAAAGAATTATATGACCACTGAGTTAGAACTATTAGCCATAGTGTTTGCTTGCAAAAAATTTAGAACTTATATTTTGGGATATGAAACTATAATTTTAACGGATCATAAAGCTTTAGAATTTTTAAGTAGCTGTAAAGCTTTGAGTGCACGTTTGATGCGATGGAGTATGTATTTGCAAGAATATAAACTCAAAATACAATATTGCAAGAGTAAGGATAATTTAGTAGCTGATTTCTTATCTAGATATGTGTACGGTGATGAAAAGAAATTGAATCCATTACTAGTAGCTTTGACTAGAGAAGTAATTCCAAGAACACAATTACCTAACTTACTTAACAATATAGAAAATGATCAGAACACGGATCAAAATATATTTTGGATAAAGAATGAAATGGTAACGAATGAACAGGGAAAGAGTGATGAATTGAAATTAAATTATAAGATTCATGAAAATATATTGTTTAGAAGAAGCAAGAGAAGTGAAGAATGGTGGTTACTATGTATTCCAGAAAAGTTAGAAAGAGAATTGATAAATGAGTATCATCAAATGTATGGACATTTTGGTATCAAGAAATGTACTGCACTATTAAAAGAAACTTGTTATATTACAAATATAGAACGTAAGGTTCAGAAAATATTAAAATACTGTGATTTATGTCAAAGAACTAAAGTAAGCAACAAAAGTCAGAAAACTCTCATGAGGAACATTGAAGCATTACAACCATTACAAATAGTATCTGTAGATTTGTTTGGTCCTTTACCTAGAGGAAAGTATGGAGTTACTTGTATATTTGTAATGAGAGATATATTTACAAAATTTGTTAAACTATATACAATCAAGAAACCAAATACTAAATCATTATTAAATAGAATTTTAAATGATTTTATAATTAATGTAGGTAAGCCAGTTATAATTTTATCAGATCATGGATCACAATTTACAAGCAGATTATGGAAAGAAAAACTTAATGAACAGGGGATACAGTACAGGTATTCTGCTATTTATCACCCACAATCAAATCCAGTAGAAAGGATCATGAGAGAATTAGGCAGAATGTTTAGGTGTTATTGTAATATGAAGCATACAAGTTGGCCAAGTTATGTACAACATATAGAAGATTGGTTAAATTGTGTGGAAAGTGATACTACAGGATCAACACCTTATGAATTAATGAAAGGTCATAAACCGACTAGAATCATAGAAAATTTAATCAGATTTCCTGAAAGAATTGACACAACTACAGATCTAAAAATACAGTTAGCACAAGAAGTTTTTTTATCAAAGGCTCAAAGAAGAAAACGAAGACATGATAAGAATGTGGAACGTCCTATAAAATTCATGAGAGGCGATTTAGTATTAGTTCGAAATCACTTACAATCGTCAGTAATAGAAAAAACGATTAAGAAGTTCTTTTTACTATATGAAGGTTCATATGAAGTGGTCAAGGAAGTAGGGGAAAATGCCTATGTTCTAAATTATCCTGGGGAAAATAGGTATAAGTATACCCAAAATGCTTATAATTTAAAGAAGTATTATCATGAGAATAATATCAATAATGTAGTAAATCAGGTTATAGTATATCACAATAATGTAGATAAAAATGTTAATTGGAAAGAAGTTATGTCATGGGGTTACCTTAATAATGATGTAAATACAGAGTAACTTGGTTAACAAGGTTAATTTTAGAATTTTAATATTTTTGAAATGAGTTAAGGTTAATTGTAAATAATTTAAAATAGACAAATATCAATTTTTACATAAAAGCTCGTTAGAGATCTTTTAAATGAAAAAATTGGGGGGAATAAACTGTAATGTAGCATGCTGTGAGAATGCTTAATTATTTTCAATTAATATCAAGATATCAAAAGGGTATCATGTGATAACAAGTGTAAGAGAATAACGGGTGGCAGTAAATATTAGCAACCAAGAGGTTGTTGACAAGGAGTTGAAAAAGTTTCTATAATTTAAAGATTATCAGTCAAAATATTCACATTAAAGGTCGAATAATACCTTTAATTGTGAGGATATAATTCAAATTTGATACGTGTTAGTAAGAATAGCCTTCTGCACGATCAAATACTGACCAAGGGGTCAATATTATTCTTCACATAGTGAGTTGGAGATTTATAGAAGCCATTTCAAGTGGTCATTGGTGTACAAGCCATCAGTTTAGTGAGTGTTTGTGTGTGTGGCATGCTGCAATACCGTTTTAAGAAAATATTAAACGGTCAAGTCTGTCTACAACGAGCTTTTATGGGTCCTCATCATCTCCAAGTAGGTGTTTGACGATTTCGATCAGTGTGAAACTGATATTAGAACCTCATCCCAAGTACGAGTTCGGCTGTTGAAGGTTAGTGTATTCTAGTAACAGTTTGGATACGGAAAATTTAGAATTTAAAAAGTGTATTTAGATTTAGAGAATCTTAGAATATTAAGTTTTCTAAATTAATGGTGATTTGAGTACTCGACGGTTTCGATCTTTATAATTAGAAATTTATCATTTTGGGTTTAGTTATTTTTGGAAAAGTATTTAACCTCATTTATTGGAACTTTCATTTAATTAAATAATTTTGACAACTTTAATCTGACTATTAATTTGTAATGTCAATTCAAACGTTTAATACACTATAACAGTTAATTAGATTCAAACTCAAGTACTAAGAGTGTGATTTAAATAATCAAATTGATATTTATTTGGTTATTCAAGGTACAATTCATTAATACAGTTATATTTGACATTAACTCATTCAGCTGGGAAGTAGAGAGAGTATCAATTGCTAAATAAGCTGGCTAGCCGAGGTATATTTAAACATGACATAATTTCAAAGTCAATTATGAAAGTATGAGATATGTCAATATATGATTTAGTTGAAAGCAACAAGGTAAGTGAGAATTATATATATCAGTATTGATCTTACTTCTGTGAATTAAGCAAACAGGGTAGATATCACTAGTTTTTATTATACATAAAAACTCATACAGAAAGAGTAGTATAATACATGGCGGGCACTGTATATGTTGAGTTTTAAGACATTCAGATGAAAATAATATTTATTCGCAATCACATTGTAATGTGTCAATTTCATGACATGACAACAGCTGGGAACTAGATGATTACTTGAAACTAGCCAGGAAATTATTACATACCCCGAAAAATATTACATACCTGAAGAGTGGGGTGTTTCCATGGTAACAAAACATTGAGTGGGTTGTTTTCATGGTAACAAAAATATTAGCTACATCAAGATATCTATTATTCAGAATTCAATTGTAGTTATTTTTAAAATTAGATGATTGCAAATAAAATAGTATACATACCACGGTGGAAAGTTTCATTCCTGTCTCGGGATAAAGTTAACCTCGACGCTACGCGTCTCGGTAAACTACCTAATCTCTCGACAGTAATGAAACACTTCCCACCTCGGTATGTAATATACTATTATTCGCAATCACATTGTAATGTGTCAATTTCATGACATGACAACAGCTGGGAACTAGATGATTACTTGAAACTAGCCAGGAAATTATTACATACCCCGAAAAATATTACATACCTGAAGAGTGGGGTGTTTCCATGGTAACAAAACATTGAGTGAGTTGTTTTCATGGTAACAAAAATATTAGCTACATCAAGATATATATTATTCAGAATTCAATTGTAGTTCTTTTTAAAATTAGATGATTGCAAATAAAATAGTATACATACCACGGTGGAAAGTTTCATTCCTGTCTCGAGATAAAGTTGACCTCGACGCTACGCGTCTCGGTTAACTACTTAATCTCTCGACAGTAATGAAACACTTCCCACCTCGGTATGTAATATACTATAAATACGAGACGTGATCACGTTTAGAGTTTTATTAATGGAATTACAAGGCACGTGTGTATAAAGTACTACTGCTTTGATACATGAAGAACAAAACCGACATAAGCACAAATACTTCAAGAATGTACAGCGACGCCTATAATTGTCCTAACGGTTGTTGGCTGAGTACCAAAATAAAATTAAAAAAAAAATAAAATAAAAAAGAACATACTCGTACTCGTACATTATAAAACTAATTCAGGGCACAGTACTATTCAATTGAAAAATGTTCAAGACACAAGGAAGAGATCAAAAAGATCAAATGCCATAAGTAGAAAAACCAGAAATAAAAAGTCTGGATAGGAAAAACGGCATTAATGTGGTTCATTTAGTCCTACGCTGAATAATTCGGAGATATTATTGACTCAATGAATGCCACACATCGCTGGATTCACATAACTGCACACACAGGTGCTATCCAGAAATTATCCACAACTAAGAATTGGAAACAATGTATAGCAAAATTTTTGATGAAATATATACAGGGTGTTTCAAACTGCACAGAATAAATATAAGGACGTTATTCTGCAGCAAACAAGAAGAAGCTCTAATAAACATATGCCGTCAAATCATTCAAAAACATTCTTGATCAAAGAATTCAAGATAGCAACTCGTTTTTAAACGTTTAGATTTAGTAGGCGGGTATTTTGTTTTCATTAGCTGTTTGTTTTACTTACTGTAGTTATTATGAGTGACTCAGAAGGAATAGATTATATTGAACAGTTACTATAAATTTTACTTAAGAACTAGAAAAAGAAGTATACTGTTTGAGCATTTCACGGTTTCTCGAATTATTCTTCTTAACATAAAATTTCGGCTTAGACCGCTTAGTATTTGTATATAAACACCCAGCATTCTTTGGGTTAATGTGCCTTGCAGCTTGCGAACTCGAGCAAAAACCAGCCCGATGGCCATGCTCTTCGGTGGCTCGTGTTGTTTGAGTATCTTGAGAACGAGGATACGTAGGCAGATTTGGCCTTGTTGCTGTTTGTGCATCCATATTCACTAACGTTTCGCAAGACCCTGCAGCTTGCATCATCAGAGTGAAAGTCGCACTAAGAACTGACGGTCGGTGTGAAGCTATTTATAGTTCTCGGTGCCAGGCTCGCGGAGTGGCGTAAAGCTGATTGGTCGTTCGAATGCAACGTAATCCGTAGGGCATGGCCGTATGACGCACAGCGGTTGTAAAGCTTTAGATCGTGTATCACAGGAGTCCACGTTTTAATAAGCTTAAAATGTCTTCGCTGTTTATATTGTTTGGATTATTTTCGATTTCTATCGCTTCCCGTATCACTCGCGGGAACTAGTGAGGTATTTTGGCAGGTACTCTGGCATGCTCAAATTCTAAAGTGTGCCCATTTGTAAACGTATGCTCAGCTACGGCTGATGCGCTTGTGTTTGCAATCGCTTTTATGTTCTTGAAGTCTTATGCAACTTGAGCAGCAAGAACAATGAATGCGATATACGCCAGCGGTTTTTAAACTTGAAATTTTGTCTTTTACTGATATGAAGCCGATACCCAAAGTTTCCTTTCTCGTGAACACAGTTTTGATGTTGCATCGTTTCAGAACACGTACTATCTTATCAGTCCGGCCATTAACGTAAGGTAGAAATGCTAAGGCTTCCAGAAGAGTTGATTCTTCTTTAGCCTTTTGTGTCAGAGTCTTGTCTAGAGCTTTTCGTATGGTGATAGTTGTGTATCTGTTCTTTTGTAAAGAGTCAAACAGATGTAGCTTTT
The DNA here is from genome assembly GCA_940337035.1 of Agriotes lineatus. Taxonomy (NCBI): domain Eukaryota; kingdom Metazoa; phylum Arthropoda; class Insecta; order Coleoptera; family Elateridae; genus Agriotes; species Agriotes lineatus. The sequence continues at coordinate 108,859,048 of OW679195.1, read as the reverse complement.
CTCTCTCTAGATTTTCGGCATCTGAGATACGAACGGTTCTTGTTGCCAAAGTCTGGAGAACTGTTGCGTTTTGCATTAAATGTTGGTGTGAGTTAGCATTTAGATATCTGTCCGTTTTTGTTTTCTTTTTATACACTGCATCTCCTAAACTACCATCTGATTTACGTTTTTTGCTCGAGTTCACAAGGTGCAAGGCACATTAAGCCAGAGCATGCTGGGTGTTCATCTACAAATACTACGCGGTTACGCCTGCTGCATTTCGTCACGAATACGGGACTTATTAACTGTTTGCCGTAAATTTGAAACCCATTTTTTAGTGTGCTTGGAGAGGGGTTTCCTCTTATGACGTCTGAAATTATATTGCATAGAGATAGTCTCTGAACATCAGTTATCAACTTATTACCGTTAAGATAAGCTTCGATTACAAAAACGCGCTGCTCGCTTGTCCACTGCTCCATAATTACCAACTGCCAACTATATTAAGAATGACACAACTTAACGATTTTAACGAAACAAAGAAAAATATAGTATGAGCAAGCTAGAAAAATTTCTCGTGAATTTTTCCCAACTTTTATGGCGAACTCTATATTTAGAATCCCCCGTAAGCAAATATGATGTCGGAAAAATTGCAACAAAGTAGGCCAAACCGTAATTAAACAACAGTGGGACAAGGACAGAGGAAGGATGGAAAAGAAGGACGAATAAGGAAATACAGGAATTATACAAGGAACTCAGGATATCGGTATACGGCAAATCACAGAGAATTAGGTGGTTGGGACACGTGCAATGGTTACAGGGGGAGAAAATGCCCAAAATGGTCTTATATAGAAAGCCAATATTGAAAGGAAGAAGAGAAAGACCACGAAAGAGATGGCTGGAACAGACGCAAGAGGACGTTAATACGATTGGAGTTACAGACTGGAGGGTAAAAGCCGCAAATAGAAAATAATGGAGAGACATTATAAATATATACTTAAGCAATGATATGTAGTGGTAATTATGTAATTATGGAGACAAAATTTAAAAGAAATACCTTAGGCCACCATGGCCTGTAGAGAAATTAAATATATATTTAATCTTTATTTCAAAATTAAGAAATTCAACGCGTTGCATTTTGAAAAAAAGCACCACGTAAATGGTTTCAAATGTAAATTTTAATTTAAACAGTTATGGTATCGCATTTATGGAACGACGTGGCCGTCAAAAAAAATCTATTTTTAAAAGGCTTGATGTACTTTTTTGACGCAGGGCTCTTATATACTACAAGGTGTTTTTAAAATGTCTGTACAAAAAACCTACACGCAAACTGATTGAACAAACTTGTTTACATCTAGAACTTCTTCGTTTCAACAGTATGGCACTTCAAGTTCTTAAAAATGTATTCTTGTATTAATAATAATAAAATGCTAGGGGCACTTTGTTTTAAAGTAACCATGTATAATAACCGTTTCCAAACATTAATTTCAACCATTTTCACTTTCAGTTGCTGCTGCTGTGGGGATATTGCTGGTGCTCGGCTTGTACTACACCATGATTGAAAATATTGTGGTTCACGTGCGTCTTTCTACCCATTTGGCTGAACACACCCTCGAGGAGGAAATGGCAGCGATGGAATTGCCATACTCTACGACCTTTTATATCTACGCATACGCATTGTACATGTCTCTGTATTTATTCGTACTTTGCTTCATTAAAACTGAGAGGATGAAAGTGATTCTCATTGTGGGAATGGTCATGCTTTTCGTTTTCAATCTGCTGTTCGTCTTCTACGACAGTAAATATGGATTGAACATGCAGATCCTCGCCATGGCTGTCGCCCATCAACTTTACACAGTAGCAGTTATGGTAATACCTATTTACGTTATAAGTCCGGGAAATTAGTTTACCAACATATGACGTACAGTGTTTTTTTCATACTGCATCGTGTTTCTTAATTATTCGACGAAAACTTACTGCCTTGGCTTTGTTGTTTGAAAATAATCTTGTCGTCGTAATAAAATTGTGATAGTAACCAGTTTCTTTTGTTGACATTGTTTGTCATATAATAATATATTATGTTAGTAGGAGTAAAAGTGATACTTTGTGTGGCGAGTACCGGACGCATTTGGCTGAGCGTAAGTGAGTCAGACAAGTCCGGGCGAGGCACACAAAGTCACTTTTACTCCGAATAGTATAATAACATTTTTTCTATTTTGCGTTTAGAATAACTCCATTGTCGCACTAGAATGACGTCATTTGAGTGTTAGAATAAGTCGCTATGAAGTGAGGTCATTTGGGTGCTAGAATAACTTCATTCTAGCACCCAAATGACATCATATAACCTCAAAATAGAAAACATTTATATTTTTTAATTTATGAAATGGTATAAAGCGGCAAAATAGAAAAAATAGTATAAAACACTCGTTGCAGAAGCTGCTTCAAGCATTCATTTGTTCCTCAACTCGCCGCTACGTGGATCGTTTCGGAATTTCAAATTCGTGCTTGAATAGATGCCTTCTGCAACTTGTATTTTAATATACTATTACTTTCGTCATAAACGTGACAACTTAGGTATGTGGCTTGACAGACAAGGTAAATGCAAACATCTGCGTTTAGAGAACGAAAACTCCCCCTTTTTTATAAAAGTAACTTGTACATTTCGGCAGTGATAACCATAGCAACACAAACTAAAACCATTTCCATTGGTTGAAATCAAAATAGACACTCCCATTTTGCGGTATGATCATGACATCTTCGACTTTTCTCGACTTCATCGATTAAACTGTCATTTTATATTTAGAAAAAACGCTTCCAAAGCAGTAGAATAAAAAATTATTTATGTAAATCACACGAAAGCGGACTTTTAGACTCACCTTATTTATGTGCCTCGCTCGTTGCGCTTGCTTGGCCATAAACTGCAGCTCGTCTAAAAAGGCCCTGTATTTCGTATTTGTAACATAAATAGCTATTTATAGCTTAGTAAATTTTGAAGTATTCTATGAAATACTTAACGTTTGCTGATGTTTATAAATCATTAAATAGAAATTATGTCTGATAGATTTTTATGATTTTTAAAGGCAATGTTCATTATGAGAACTGCGGAAATAACAATAGTAATTAAATACTATCAGTTATTTTATTTTGAATGTTATCATAGATTCAAAATTATAATAGTTACGATTATTGAATACATCTGCCAAAAGACTCGACTCAACTTCACTTGAGTAGGTACTTTCAACGAATTCCCCACCACTTGTATATGTAATGTTTCTTATATAACATGTTTGACCACCTCTCTGTAATTACATTATATTACTGGTATAAAATTTATCGATAATGATTTGTGCAGTCACTCAAAATATATGGGTTTGTTGGGTTTTTCTTTAAACTACAGTATTTTAAATATTAATTTACGCACTTTTAGAACAACAAATATTGTCTTGTTTTCAATTAAACGTGTAATAAATTAAAAATTAACAAGTATAACTTAGCCTTTTTACTGGACCCTAAGAGTATCCAACATCTAGTATATTGCTTGACACGGAAAGCCGACTACTTTATTTGATTTCTAAGGACGTTCGTATTTTAATAATTCGAATTTTGTGGTGCAGTGAATGTAATAAGTTAATAAGTATTATGTCTCTTCCAGATGAACGTTTATTTGGAGACAATTCCACCGATAAACAACTGGCTGACAGTCGAAATAACTCTTCCAAGGGCTGCAAAGTGCCAAGTTTAATTAAATTTGTAGGAGCAAACTCTTGTAATAAAAGGTAATTTACAATTTATTTGTGACTAGTTTTGCTGTACTGCTATTGAAAATTACTAAATTTATATTTTCTGTTTCAGATATTAATTAACTAGAAAATAATAGGGATTTAGATTTTTAATATTGTATTTTTTACGACTATAAGTTGTTAGAATTAGATTTCATTCAACAGTATTACCATTAACTCTGTTTTGTAGAACACATTTTTATGTTAAATAAACTCATAAAGATGTAAATACCTCTAAATCGTTTTATTGTGCTTGCATTGTATCATAATGCCTAATCGACATTTTTAAAAATCTGGTGTGATACACGCACACAACTTTCTTTTATAGTGATCTTATAATTAGTCAAAAACTTTATTTTTAATTTTTAAGGTTCTGTCAAAAATCGTCAAAAATTACAAATTCTACAGAACTGTACAAAATAGAGAGTAGAAAAAACAAATTTCCTCTAAAATTTTAAGCCGAATTCAAAAATGTAATAATGTACCGGGTGCTGTATTTAAAATAACAAAGTTGATAACGGCTTTCTGTATAACCAGTCAAAATATTGTAGTTGTGGTCGTTCTTACACAAAATCCATGGTCAAAGTTTCAGATTTTCAATTTTATTAGTTCGCTATAATGACCTATTAAATAGGAGTTAATAAAACAAGGAAAAACAAAAGAAACCCATATTAAAGGTATTCAACGGGATAATCACCTATCTCACATCAATACAGATTAAACATTTAATGAAAATGTAACGTTTGATAAAACACGTTTTTAAGCGAAAAAAGCTGAAAAATCCCGAGAGTAAACCCCATACTTCCGATTCCAGACAAACAGAGAGATAGACAGACTGGCAGACAGACCAATGAACAAAAACATGTTTTTTGGGTTCAGGGGACTCTAAAGACTCTAAGATTTGTTGAAAACTGAATTTCGAATTTTTGGGATTAGTCAGATACTTCCTTTACTGTATTATATTAATGAAAACTATTTGTTGTACATTTTAGAATCTGCATAATAGAAAAGTGCTGGGCATTAGGGTGTACAAATAAAGTAAGCGGAATTGTCATCATGTTTAATTAATCTATGACGAAGTTAAATTATCTATGTTACGTCCAAGGTAAGGGCATCACCATGAAACATAACATACAATTTAGCAGTGTCAAGTAGGTAGTTATTGTTAGTAAAATTCAACAGAGCATGTCTTATTTAAAAATACTTTAGAGTGAGATTGGACAATGATCTGTCCGTAAAACGATAAGAAATGAATTTTTAACGGCGTGCGCTGACATGATTTCGCCAAACCAATGTTCAGTGTTTGTAAGTAGTGTAGTTAGGCGGGTTCTGGGACACTTCGATTGGTTTGGAACTTGGCTAAGTGTCACGTGGCGAGGTCATTGGCCTCTGGTTTGAAACTTGGCTAAGTCTAGCCGGGGGTCACGGGTCTAGCCGGGGTCAAGGTCACGGGCCTCACCTAGGTCAAGTGCCACTTCCGGGAATTTTTGGGCTAAATGTCTAATTTTGAAATTTTTACAAGACTTATCAAAATTTTCTCAGGCTCGACAGGATGTGACTCATCGTCTAGGAATGCAGACATGTCCATTCTTGCAGGATGTTGTTATCAGTAAATAAAACAATGACATCCATTGTTTGAGAAATCTGCACGACATTGGACAATGAAGCCATTGTTGTCTGGAGATTAAAATATGCAAAGCTGGTAAATAGAACAATGACATCCATTGTTTTACAATCAGCACGATAATTGGACAATGAAGCCATTGTTGTCTGGAGGAATTTTTGCTGATCTCCATTATCAGATAAACAGGATGTTATTGTCTGAAGCTTTAGACTTGTCCAGACATGTCTGAGAAATGTGCAAAGCTGTTAAAAATTGAACAAAGGAACCCATTGTTTGAGAAAAATCTGCAAGACTGCTAAATTGAATGAAGCCTTTGTTTGAATTTTTTGCTGACGCAGTTAATGGCCTCCATTATCAGCTGCGATGATGAATAAATAGACCGGCTCGGCTGCCTGCAAGAGTTTTTATTACAACCGCACGCGCGCGAACTAGTCTGCAACAGACAGCGTTAGCGAATTAAGTTCAAATTCAATAAAAACCATCAGAGACGCGATAGCGATTGTAAAATATAGTGATGAGGCTGAGACATTGATGAAACATGTAAATAAAACCATTTTAATTGTTAGTCGATTTATCCGTAAGCATAGTTTTAAAAATGAAAATCCATTCAGGCTAGAGGCAAATTTAAGTTTATTAAAGGGTCAACGGCAATTATTGAGAAATTTAAAAGCAAAATTAGCAAAGAAGGGGGCGGGTGTAGGGAGTGGTCAGCAGCAGCAAAAGAACAAGTTGGTATGGGAAGATGTAGAATCTTGTTTCAATAGTAGAATAAGAACAGGTATGATTGTAAATTTGGGCTACAAGGAACCACAAGAATTTCTTGCAAAAGCATACAGAAGTTTCTCAATAAAAGTGAAACAAATTACCAAAAATAACTTAATGCTTAAAGCTAATATAATATTTAGTGCATATTTTATAAAACCTAGTAGTGGCGAGATAGATTTAAGAACGTTTGCTACTAAAAATGAAAAAATTGATTCTGGTACCAATTTAAAAGAGTGGTATGAGACTAATGTTGAGAATAAGCTGTTGACGAAATTAGAAGATTTTCAAGAACGTGATTCAGGTTGGAGTTTGCTTGAGATATTACATTTAAAAGTAAATTTAAATCATTACACACCATTAACAGTAGGTAAATATATTGAGTTACCTAAAGATATTAAAAATAAAAAGGCCGTGATTAACGTATCAAATGATGATGAATATTGTTTTTTTGTGGTCAGTAGTGTCAGCATTATATCCTGCAAATGATTTACGTATAAATGTATATACGCTAGAAAGAAAAAACAAATTTGGTAAAAATTTAGTACTGCCCATATATATTAGTAAAAATACTCAAATTAATATAGATGCTATACATTTGTTAATGATATCCAACGATGAGGGGCAGTTCCATTTCTATTGGATAAGAAACTTATCTAGATTGGTTACAGCTCAAATGCATAAGAAAAAATCTCAAACTTTAGTATGTGATACGTGTTTAAATCATTTCGTAAATAAAGAATCATATTTAAATCACATTAGAAATTGTAATAGTGTAAATGAAGCTAAAATTACAATGCCCGAAGAAGGTACAACAATAGAATTTAAAGACTATAAATATCAGGAAAAAGTACCATTTTTAATCTACGCAGACGTGGAGTGTGTTTTATAGAAAGAACAGAACGTTGTTTCCGAAAATGCGGGGGTTTATCAAAAACATGTTCCATTTAGTATTGCATATTATTTAAAATGTTCATATGACGATAGTTTATCTCGATTTAATATATATCGTGGTGCCGACTGTATGGAATGGTTTGTAAAAAAATTACAATCTATAGCACATCAAGTAAATAATATACTGACAAATATACAGCCTGTGGATATTAGCCAGCAGGAAAACGAATCTTTTCAAAAATCGGTATGCTGTTACATTTTGTTACGGTCTTAAACTGTCTTTACGACACCGCACCGGATCATACAATAACGAAACGGCCGGCGCGGGCCGTAACTGACGAAATCGGGACGAAATAACTCCTAGGCCGCCACCCACGCCGCAACAAGTTAGGCCGAGCTAGACTTTCAGTGGAGATGGGCGGGTCCTTTAACGAGATTAACTAAGGGTAACGGCCAGAGGGTCGGTAAATAACGGTAAAATAAAGAGGGCGCCACCAAGCCTGTCTTAACTTGACTAACCGGGCCTGGGCGGTTAGACGGGAGCGAAGTATTCAAGATACTCCGTCGATAAGAATTCTCATGAGCTGCAAGCTCAAATAACAATTTCGTGATCGCAAATACTGGAATGGTAATATTGGGACTCTTTGGGCCGAGACTGCGCAACCACTGGACCTACCTGCACGCTCTGATCTCTCACGTCTCGCCGTACACCAATCTTTACACTGTAAAAGGCTCTATCTGAAACAAAGCATGCACAGGTCGAATAGGAATAATACGTCCCTTAATTAAATATACGTCTATTGGTCGATAACTACATCTGGGCAGCAAATCGTGCCGCCAAGCTTATGTTACTTCTTACGTTAAGCACCAGCTGATGGACGCGCTATGCTAGTAAACAACACACTATGGGTGGCCGGCCGCAGTGGGCTCGACACTTTACATATTAGAGTACAGTTTAGAAATACGCCCTCCGGAAAAGGGCGCGTTAGTGCGCGATAACAGACGCCGACCTGCAAAGGCAACGGGAGCAGTGTAGCTAGCAGCAAAGCACGACGCCGCACAAATGCGCGACAATTTAATTGAAGGCCTAACTCGTTAGGCAGCGGGGCAGCGTGACTGCAATATTTGACCAGGAAGAGGGGCTAACATAGCCTCACTAAAGCATGCGAATTTGGAATAGTTGCCAGCCCCTGCTACGTCGCCCACGCAGTCGTTGGCTGCGGTTAACACCTGATAAGCAAAGCACAAAGCCCTCGCAAACATAAACAAAGAGCTCAAACAGATTAGGGCGCGCCAGGCTCAGCACGGCGAGGCGTTGATTCCATTTAGGTATTAATCGGTACAATATAGCGAAGCTCGCGCACCTAACGTTACTGAATTAAAAGTTATCACAAACGTAACACCAAAACATAGGCGCAGAGTTCTTTAGCTATTTAGGCGATGAGACGCGAAACTCGCGCACATGAACTTACTAGTAGGCTACCAAAGTAGCGTCTTGAAGCATGGTGGCCTCAAACCGGCATTAAAAGCCGCGACAAGCAAGCAAGGGGCATGCATCCGCCCACACAAAGTTGAGCACAAAAGCACCACCGCTCGCACAAGCGACAGTTAATATGTTTAAATGGTTGTAATTACAAGTACCTTAGTCCGTAGACGGTCTATGAGAGTTGCGTGCAGTCAGTCGGTAGAAGGCGGCAGTCTGTGGCAGCTCAATCGCCAAAACACGGCATCTGGGGTAAACGGGCTGGAATCCGCCAAGATGACGGCGTTAGGACGCTCTCCTGAGAGCTCACTTACGGCGGCAAAGAAGCCTACTTCGTCCTGCCTAGAAAGATCCTCGAAAACAGCGAGATGCAAAGGGAAAGCCCCCTTTCTCACAAACGCAGAACTGGCCCCGTGAAGCCCATCACACACCCACGCTTTGACGTAAAAACTTGCCACTCGCACAATCACACGCAACCTCTTAAAGGCGAAACAGTTTATCGCATATTCGCTGTAACAGCACGGGAAATAGGAAGGCTTTCACAGCAACGGTGCTAACAAACAACGGCAATTTACACAACATTACCTGAAACAGCACGAGACGGGAAAAACAGGCTGGCGTCCCCGCCAATGGCGGGAACGCCGCGAAACGGCACACTCTGCGACTTCCTTGATCAACGGCGTGAGCTGAACTGCCCAAGCAAGCAGTGTTACGACCCCTGCAGTGGCGTGAGCCAAAACGGCGTTACCACGTGACTCTCGACAGCCATGGCGATGCGCTCCATAAAACAAATAAATTCCGGTAACAAAGACAGCCAATGGCGAGGCGCCTCAACGGCGTGATTTCTAGAAGGTTCGGAATTCTTGCGAGCGATAACACCCGGCTGCCAAAGTACCAGCAAAGGGGTGCTCCAACTGACGAGAAATACTGCGTTTGGGGCCAAATATGTGCAAAATCATTATTATGGAATTAGGCGATGAAGCCAAATAAGTAACTAAAAGGGTTTAGCATACGGGCACGCTGCCCTAAAGCCTAGGTGGCTAATTAAAATACCCAAAATGGCTTGACAATTTGTAAACAACCTTTCGCTGATAAAGACGTGTGTGTACGTTATCACAATCATCAGACAGGTGAGTATAAAGGTAGTGCTCATCAACACTGTAATCATAACTATAAAGATGCACATTATATTCCCGTTCTCTTTCATAATCTCAGCGGTTATGATGCACATTTTATTATAAAACCATTGGCAAAACTGATTATGGGAGATATTAAATTGTTGCCTATAAATAAGAAAAAATTTATATCATTTACAAAACATGTGGATGGTACAAATATTGATTTTAGATTTTTAGACTCATTTCGATTTATGGCTAGCAGTTTAGAACAATTGTCATTAAATTTACCGAACAATTTAAAAACTATTACAAGCAAATTTTGCAAGAGCGAAGAATAATTTGAATTATTACTACGTAAGGGTATCTTTCCATACGACTACCTAAACAATTTTGAAAAGTTGAATGATAAAAGTCTTCCTGACAAAACACAATTTTTTAGTCAGCTGCATGGAACAGCTATTTCAGATGAAAATTATGAACATGCACTGCGTGTTTGGAACACATTTAATATGCAAACTCTAGGCCAGTATGCTGATATGTACCTTACAGTTGATGTTCTACTCTTAGCAGATGTGTTTGAGAATTTTAGAGAAAATTGTATGAAAACGTATGGATTGGATGCTCTACACTTTTACACAGCACCAGGATTGGCATTTCAGGCAATGTTAAAAACTACTAAAGTTAAACTTGAGCTGCTGACAGATATAGATCAACTGTTGTTCATAGAGAGGGGTATTAGAGGAGGGTTAGCACAGTGTTCGAATCGATACGCTAAAGCTAATAATCGATATATGGGCGAAAAATATGTAGAAGCCGATCTTGAATCGTATATCCTGTATTTAGATATTAATAACATGTACGGAGCCGGGATGTCTGAATATCTACCGTATGGAGGGTTTGAATGGGTAAATGATTTAGACATTCCTAATATTGATCATTTAAATACTCCGGAAAATTCTGAAACAGGCTATATTTATGAAGTCAATTAAGAATACCCTCAAAATTTATCTGAACTTCACAAAGATTTGCCTCTATGTCCTGACCATTATACACCGCCAACATCTAAACAATCAAAATTGATAACCACATTATTTAAAAAAGAAGACTACGTAATACATTACCGCAATCTGCAGCAAGCTTTAAGTTTAGGGCTGAAAATTGTAAAAATTCATAGAATATTAAAATTTAAGCAATTAGCTTGGCTTAAACCGTACATAGATTTAAATACAAAATTAAGACAAGCCGCCAAAAATAATTTTGAAAAAGATTTTTATAAACTTATGAATAACGCTGTATTTGGAAAAACTATGGAAAATGTAAAAAAATACAAAACAATATAATTAATTTCTAAATGGGAAGGTAGGTACGGAGCCAGTGCATATATATCAAAACCAAATTTTCACAGCTGTACTATTTTAGATAAAGACTTGGTACTTATAGAATTAAATCAGTTGGAAATAGTTTTTAATAAGCCAATATACGTTGGATTTTCAGTCCTAGATATTTCAAAAATTTTAATATACGATTTTCATTATAATTATAAACAGAAGATGGGTAATCAAGCAAAACTGCTGTACACAGACACTGATAGTCTCATATATCACTTTACGCTTCCAAATATATACGATTTTCTACGAGAAGATATTCACAAATTTGATACAAGCGATTATCCTCCGAACAATCCATATAACCTTCCACAAGTTAATAAAAAAGTAATGGGTCTAATGAAAGACGAAATGAGTGGTAAAATAATTACCGAATTTGTTGGGCTACGTGCAAAATTGTATGCTTTCAAAACATTAGAGGATGCTGAGAATGGAGAATTTAAAATTTCAAAGCAAGCTAAAGGTATTACCAGAGCTGCTTTGAATAGAATTACATTTGACTATTACAAAGACTGCCTGTTTAATAACGAAACAGTATTTTGCAATCAGAGAACAATTAGATCAAAAACTCGTATTTTCTTTAAAACAAAGACAAAAGGCTTTAGACCCACATGATGACAAAAGAATAGTAAACTGTATGTATACTGACACTTTGCCTTGGGGGTACTGCCCACCAAACACAATATAAACACCAGCTCTCTTTCTCTCTCACGCTTCGAGCGATGACGTCATTTCTCACAGTTGGAGAGAGAGCAGCATGTGCTATAAAGACAAAGATAAAAGTATAAGATATTTCAGTCTGCAAAATGTCGCCGTCAAATTCAAATATACTGTGGTTGAACAAAGATCTCTATGTTAAAAATAAAAAAATCTATAATTTCCATTTACGTAATGCTATAGGACGGAACGACTTGCAAACTTTGAAGTTTATATTACACAAAATTGGTATTGCTATACCGAGTAAAACTCTTATTTGGGCTACGCACTTTAAAAGTGTTGAAACCGCTATCGTAAATGAAATTTTAAAAACTATGTTAGCTGCCTTTAATGTATTAGGGAAATTATTAACGAAGTAAGAAGAGGAGAGTTGAAAATTAATAGTGAAACAGATCTTAATTTGATCCTTTCAAAATTATCGTTACAGAGCATTACTTCCTACGAGCAGCATTTTCTTATTGAAACAATATCATCTGGCTCTCGAATCGAATTTGCAACTGTCGAGCAACAGCAATATCCATATTTTCTGCACGATGCAGTCTTTGAGGCTGCTTATTATGCCCACAGCAGGTTTCTAGAAGACGTATTCGAATATTTAAAGACTAACCATATAACTTATATATTTCAGCCTAGCGTTGTTCGCCACCACACAGATATTTTTAAATGGCTTGAAGAAAATATCAGAAAAGCGCAAAATGGTGAAGCTGTTGGTTGGAGAAGCGGTCCATGTTCCGGTCCCTGGCCTTTAACAACACCTCAAGACTATATCGATACTTACACATTGTTAAGTTCTGTTTCCCTGATGTATAAATAATATGTATAATCATTAAATAAAGGATATACAGTCTGTTCTATAAAAAGGGCCCCGCCTTCTAGCTACTTTATTATTTATTTTAGACCCAATAAACCTTATATCAAATCAAATGGCACATAAAAACCTACATTTTAACACTATCAAAAAATTTTTATCTTCAATTGTTTCAGAGTGGTGACGTCACGTGCAATTTTTGTAAATGACACGGTATATATTTTTTGACATTTTCTGGTAGAGGTTTTTTTTCTGTTTTCAACAATATAAATATTTCATGCACTTGCATAAAAAAAATTTCGTGAAAAATTACAAAACTTTTTCACAGTGGGAGGCCATGATACAAAACTGTAAACAAAAGTGTAACTCAGAAAAACAAAACAAATAGTAGCCAAACGCTCTAACTGTCAGATTTCAGAATAATCTAAAGTGTTTATTGTTTTGTTTTTCTGAGTTACACTTTTGTTTACAGTTTTGTATGGTGGCCTCCCACCGATAAAAAAGTTTTTTAATTTTTCTCGAAAATTTTCTTATGTAAGGGCATAAAATATTTATATTGTTGAAAAGAGAAAAAAAACCTCTACCAGAAAATGTCAAAAAATATATACAGTGTAATCTCTGAAACTTCTTTGTGACGTGAATTCATAATTCATTTTCTTATATGGGTATTTCGCCACTCTGCAAATTAAAATATTAAATAACGAAAATATTAACAACGAACGTTCGTTGTTAATATTTTCGTTATTTAATATTTTAATTTGCAGAGTGGCGAAATACCCATATAAGAAAATGAATATACAGTGTCATTTAAAAAAATTGCACGTGACGTCACCACTCTGAAACAATTGAAGATAAAACATTTTTGATAGTGTTAAAATGTAGGTTTTTATGTGCCATTTGATTTGATATAAGGTTTATTGGGTCTAAAATAAATAATAAAGTAGCTAGAAGGCGGGGCCTTTTTTATAGAACAGACGGTATTTAAGTGTACATTTATTCTCCCTCTCCTTGTCAAGTTTTGCTTTGCTTATGGGTAAATACGGTGTACATATATATTAATAAAATAAATCACATATTAAAAATAAAAAGTCTTTTATTTTAATATTTGATAATTACATGTATAAGTTTATTACCTAACTTAATTTCTATCTTTATGGGATTTAAATCTAGAGGCAGTGTTGGTTCAGGAAGTGTAAAACTATATGTTGCTTGAAACGAAGATGGTGGTGGTGATGGGGGTGATGATGGTGGTGGTGGTGACACCTGTTCCAGTTCGGGTTGCTGTAGTAGTGTGCATCCCTCAAAATTTTGTGTTGGGCTTAACCACCCCTGAATGTTGACACAATTTATACAGCTGCAGCCCTCCACCTTTGTTATGTTAGACGACCAGGAGTGTGGTTGTCCCATTGGAGGAGGTGGAGGAGGAGGAGACTCTATATTTTCTTCAGTCTCACTCCAGAGTATAACCTCCTCCTCTTGGCTCCACGGATCCTCAGCCCATGAGTCAAAACCCCAACTATGATTTGAGAAGCAGTCTTCGGTAAAGGCTTTCGACATCATTGTTATCGTAAAACTAATATTTCTATGATTAGTATTCTTATATATAATATTTCCCCTACCTTACACCGGCTGCAGGAAGTGTTTGCGTAAGCTATAACAGGTCTGGACAAGTCTGAACATGTCTGAACAAGTAGACAGCAGATGCGATAACTGCGATTAATGGTTTTGATTATACCACTTGTGCAAAATGTGAACATTTTGTATGGCACATTGAACCCGTGTACCAATATGATGAGAACAAAAATTAATATAATTATACAAGATCTTTAATTGTTTTATATTTGGGCAAGCTGGTAAATCGACAAATTTTACATTATCACTTTGTTCTTCATCAGCATTTTTTTAAACCATCTTCTTTTATCTAACCCTTTGAGAAATATGGAATCACCGCTTTGTATGATCTCTCCTATGTACAGAGACAATTTTTCGTAGGGTATTGTGTCATGCTGATTATTATTGCTCCATTCTAACCCGTGCAAATTAGTTGTAAGCCAAATCACTTGATCTTTTAGAGAATTTGAAAGGTGTTCGTACGGTATCGGCGGTTCTACTATCCGATGGATTGTAACATTTGTATCACTATCATATACAGCTATTTCTTTGCAAATAAAGTTGCTATTTTTATACTGAAAGCCTTGAATATCTATAAATTTCATCGCTAATGTTGTCGAAGGAACAATCAATCTGCAACTAGTCGAACTAGTAATTAGCTAACTATTTTTATGTCACTGGTAAAAGGGTTATATTTCACTTTTCAATCGAATAAAATCAATGCGTAAGCTGAAGTGTTTTTCGGTATATCAGTATTGGTTTCGAATTCAAGTCGAATATCTACAGCACCGCCTTTTAATGACTCATTTTGTCTAGAACAATCTATTACGACTAGCGGAGCTATACTTTTGAATTGTGCGGGCGTAAGAACAGGCTGACTGTCATGCCCGTAGTAAGATGATTAAAAACCTGCAAACATTTCATACAATTGCGCATATCGATTGCTGGCAAATTCCAGATTTAAATTATCATAGGGACATCTTTCGGAATTGAGGTAAAGTGTAATATTTCTTAAATCGCAAGAATCAAATTGGGCCATAATTTTAACAGTTTTATTTTTTCGGTCTGTTTGGAAGCCTACAATAATGTGACGTGGAGTTTCTACTTGACTAGCATTTTTTATAGCCCAAGTGTGTCGTTTTGTCTGTTGTAATGCAGGATACTCGTGCAATTCCCAACTTCTAAAATTGATTTCCAACTGACTACTTTGCTCAATGTATTTTAATAATTTTAAACGATTTACATCGGTCACCGAAATGTGTGGTACTCTCCAATACACTTTTGTTAATTCTACTTTAAGTTTTTCATCGACCGTATTAATAACAGCATTTAAATATTGATTGCTTCTAATAAGTACTAATTCTTGTCGAACGTTTAGTAAAATTTTTCTAAAGTCTTCAAAAACTCCCATCAACATTTCGCAGGGGACAAATATCTGAAAATTACCTTTTGAATCGACCAATCCGTCAATAGATGTTTTGGTAGGCGTCCAACCTGCATTCTCCAAAGGAATACTTTGAGTCGAATTATATGACACGTAGGCTTTCATAGTTGCAGTTATGCCTACATTTCTTACACGATCAACCACTACACCATTAAGTTCATATCTAATTTCATCTAGTAGGTGAGATTTGCCTAAATTTGCAAATGATCCCGTTGCAGTAGCTTTACTATCTGCATCCTTTAACAATTTACCTTCGAAACATATAACACTGTTGCACGGTAAAGTGTACACATCTTGATGTAAAATAGGTATTCGTATTTCATCGTTATTATTAAATGTTGTAGAAGAATAGGGCTAATGCGTATGTTTCTCCGCATAGACAATCGAGTTATCTTGAAAAGCTGTTTCAGTAACGTTTAGTATTTCAGAAGTCGTCATTTTTATTTGATGCAAAACAATCGCTCTTAATATTACAGAATATTAAAATTTGTCGAATATTAACAGTAAAATTGAATTTAATAACAGTCCAGATGTTTTTTCTTTTTGATTTCCCCCTCGCCGTCACTTCTAGTAGCAGTTAGCTTCAAACCTAAAGATTTTAGAAACAGTTTATTGCCAGATGTTAATCTATCGACTGCAGGCAGCCTACTGATGTTCGAAACAAACTGATCATCTCTAATATATGTTTGCTGCGGCTGCTGCTGAGAGTTGTATCTAACCACCATTTTGTTTCTTGAGATGCAACCTTACCGTGATAGTTTCTCCGCAGAAATGGACCAATTTACCGTTTTGATCCAGTATTTGTATGACAATGTTATCAATAATTCTCGTATTGATTGGTAGATATATAACGTTAGAGGGATTTTCTACAATCTTAAATCCTGGCGGATCTGTAGGGAAAAATTGATGAACTCTCTGTACAGCATTGCTGTTGTGATAAGTACCAGTTACGATATTGCAATCAATACATATAGTATTAACTTTAAATATATCTACAGGATTATCGAAAATATATCTACCATAAGCTTTCAATTTCTTAGGTTTGAAACCTAATAACTGTCCAATACTATCTTTAGCAGTAAAATCGATTGCTAAGGATGATTTAATTTCAGTCCTGAGCGTGTTATTATTAGGCTTAATTTGTAGCACATGTTCTGCTTGGTGCTGCACAATTATTTTTTCTAGTACATCATTAGCACTACCCGCTTGATGAGAGAGTGGCTTAGACTTTGTTACACTCAGCTCATGTCTAATATATTGACTTATATCGGCAACTTCATATGAACCGTGAGGTATTTCAATTACAGCTTGTTTACCATCAATATCAGTATAATGAAATTTATTATTATTCGAATCAATATTAGGTATAGTATTATAAGCTTCAAAACTGATTAATCCTATAACGTATTCAGATTCCGGATCCAGATGTATGGATGGATACTGAGCTGTGAGAACAGATTCATTTCCAGACAAGGTTGTAACGCTAGCTCCCGTTTGAATTTGATTAGTTCAATATTAAATAATATTTGCAAATTTAAACGTCGCCGACCTTTTGCGTTATCAAGAATCCGGTGTGTTTCAGCAAGATAAGATAGCGCAGACCGAAGTTCCTCCCGTGAAAACAGCGCGAACAAAAGCGAGACGCGCGCCGTTTCTCCCCACCTAATGGCTTTGCAGAGCATATAAAAGGGCTTGCAGAACGCATTTCAAGAGAGATTTCCAAGAGATTCCTGATTCTCCTCTAGCATTCATTCCAGCAAACACCTAGTTCCCGATCCTTCATCCTGTCCTATCCAGAGAGTTCCTCCGTCGACTCTACCAGTACCTGGGGAACCGTTCCGAGGCTGAGTTCAAGTTAGTGGTTTCACAAGAAACGCCTGACACGCCAGCAATATTTTCCTCTAACCCTCCCAATAAGCTGAGTTCAAGTTAATGGTTTCGCAGGAAACGCCTGACACGCCAGCAATATTTTCCTCTAACCCTCCTAATAAGCTGAGTTCAAGTTAGTGGTTTCGCAGGAAACGCCTGACACGCCAGCAATATTTTCCCGAGACCTCCTAATAAGCTGAGTTCAAGTTAGTGGTTTCACAAGAAACGCCTGCCACGCCAGCAATATTTTCCTTGTAAAAATCCTACACCGAAAACCGTTTGTAATTCAGTAATAACTAACGTAATATTGAAATCCCAGCTCCCTTGCATTTTAAATTTGGCGCCTTGCTATTCAAGCAGAATTAGAAGCTTCAAGCTATCTAATTGGAAATTACCTGTGTTAATCCTTGAGAATTGCAGCGGCCGTCTTGCCTGGGATTTCTGCGGACCGAACCGTCAACCTCTCCGAAGAATACACGTGGAGGTGCCGAGGTTGCTAACCTCGAAAATCCTGTCAATTTGATAAATCGAGTTACAAGCGAAGTCCCGTCGTGCGGCGAACCTCACAGAGTATTTTAACAACAAACTGTAGCTGCACAAATAGGGTGAGAACTCGCGTTAACAGTTTTAATTTGTTGTTTATTGACAGAAACCAGAATTCGCAGATCGGCGAATTTGACAGACTACCCGGAGTTGCAATCAGCGCGCAGCCCGTCCCGAAGAGCTACGAAGTAGCCGCCCGGCCAACCACGACGTCCTCGAACGAATCGTGCACGAGGTCACGCCCGCTACAACCAGGAAGCGGCTACCGTCCGTAGAATCCGTCTCCGCGAGAACCAGGAAGCCGCGTTTTTATACGATCGTTAATTTCGAGCAATAAACATCTCATTTAATTAATTACACGAATATTTACTTATGTACGATAGTTATATAGAATAAATGTTATACAGGATACTCCGTTAGTGTGTTTTGCTTATGTATGGTATATCTGAGGGAACGATTGAACCTATCTCCGAGTTATGAGCTAACCCGTGGTAAATAAATATTACAACCCTTATAAGCAGGGGTGGATATTACAAGGTAAACGTCCAGGACATGTTTAATAGTAGACGGTTTAACTAGAACTGAAACAAAACATCTGAAGACCTATAATTTTAATTACATTCTCATCAGCCTACGACTCTGCTCCTCCTGCTCTAAGAATCTTACTGGAAATAAAACAGCTTTTTATTAAACAAAATGTTTTATTTTTCCTTTTACATCCTTATTCAGTATACATTGCAATTGTTTATTTAAGATAAGTTCTAACAATAGAGACATTTTATCTATTCTATTCTTAAACCTCATTCTGTCGAGTGCACACAACGGCCAGTAATTGTATGGAAGTTCATCGTCCTCCTCTTCTTCTTCTTTCTGACGAATTTCGACAATAGGGTAAAAGTGAACCTGCTTGCTGCTGCTGTATTTATTCCTGACGTTCTTTGTCATACAACACCAAGTCATGTTTAAACTGGCTTATTAACAAGTTCAGGTCTGGCTGCCGCTCGCCTAATTTCAAACAAAAAAAGTTCCTTTGAAATATCTTTTAATTTGCAATATATTTCAATATCTCTTTTAAATTTCTCCAGATCTTCAGTAAAGCGGTTGAACTGCATTCGATATTTATAGTATCGTTGCTGCTTCATAATGCGAATGTGTACAACTCAGACTTCCCATACTATAAGTACATCCTCAGACGATGACGCCATCCTCCCACATCTGCAAGTCTTGACAAATCTGGACAGGTCTGGACAGGTCTTTTCTCGCAGTAAACTGGTAGGAAGCTAACACATGGCGTCGTGCAAAAATTGTAAACATAAATGCCCGCAATTTACAGAATTATAAGTTTGAAATGCCTGGTGATTATATTTAATAGGATGACAGCTGCCATTTTTGCCACTTGTCAAATATTTCACAATTTTTATTGGAGGTTTTAAGTCTCCAAAACTGTCAAAGTAAATTGCATCTTTCCCCCGTTTTATGTAAGCCACCCAATGTGTACCAAGGTTGGTTTTATCATCCAAATTTACAATACCGCATTCGATATTTTGAACCTGCTTTGGTAAATCATTTCTCATAAAAATGCCGCAAAAGTTAGGAATTTTTAAACGTTTAGCGTATGATTGTAAATCGATATTTGACAAGGCCCGGTTTGGCAGCTGCATTACAAGTTTTTTGTCGTGAACAATCCGTATCCTTTTTTATAAGGTTTTAGATATAACCCTTTACCTAAAACTATTGCTTCCATCGTTTTATTATGTCTTTCAGACTCTGCTAATTGTTTTTTTGCCGACTGAGCATCTTTAACCACCTTTGCAATTCCTGCAGCTCCACCGCTAAGAGCTCCTAACGCGCTAAGTTCTGCAAAGATTGGAATCAAGGGTAACATTCCTCCTGTTTTTTGGCACACGTATTACTCGAGGAGTTTTAATAATCTTGTTTCTCTTTATTTTATTAATTGTCTTAACAGCAATATTTGTAGCATCGCTTAAGCCTCGCAGCAGGCCTCCTCCTAATTCAGTTCGTGCTTTTTTCACTACCTGATTGAAAGTAAGCGTATCTCCAGGTGTCCTCTTTCTCTTTTTACCAGTTTTCTTTTTAGCTCCCAACCCCATTTTCACTTTTGCCTTCATAGCTGCAGCTACTCCTGCAGCCGAGACACGTTCCTCCATATTATCAGAATGTTTTGCATAAGCCAAATCGTGCTCACGACATGCTTGATCTAATTTGTTAATTCCGGGATCTCCTCGTGCGATTCTTTTCTCAAGTTTTGTGCCAGGCCCGCAATATTGATATCCTGGTATGTGCAATTCGAAAGGCAATTTATTAATGAGCGTATGGAGTACACCAGCACCTCGTCGGCGATGGACTGGTTTGTTGTTTCGACGTCGAACCATTTTATAGAACTGAGAACTGATCGATTAGGATCTTAATATATATATATATATAGATGTGCATAGCAGTTTTAGTATGAGTTTCCAAGTCGACGTCATGAGGGTAGTTAAACTAGAAACTAGTTTGCCAATAAAAAATCATGATAATCATACTGCATCTCTAAGCAAGAGACACGGACCGTTGTTACCTTCCACGATACGATGTCTTATTCTAGGCCCATCGAATTGTGGTAAAACAAACATCATTATATCGCTAATAAAAGATGTTAATGGAGTACGATTTGAAAATATTTATATATATTCAAAATCGCTGTTTCAAGCAAAGTTTGAATATCTAAGTATGTTGTTTCAATTAATTCCTGAGGTTGGTTACTATACATACAGCGATGGTGTGAACATTGTACCACCCGACCAAGCTAAATCTCACAGCATTTTTATTTTTGATGACATTGCTTGCGACAAACAGGACGTTATGAGAGAATATTTTAGCATAGGTCGACATAAAAATATAGACTGTTTCTATTTTTGTCAAACATATGCATGTATTCCTAAACATCTTATTCGCGATATTGCTAACATGCTGGTGCTGTTTAAGCAGGACGATATGAATTTACAGAAGGTCTACCGAGATCATGTTAATACCGACATGACTTACGAACAATTTAAAGAAATGTGCGCATATTGCTGGAATAGTCATAAAAACGGATTTTTTGTAATGGACAAAGATAGTGATTTAAATAATGGACGCTATCGTTATGAATTTGATTCGTATATATACATTTAACAATTCTGATATCTATTATTTGATAGAAAGCTGTTGATGTGTGAACTAGTTTGAATCTGTCAGTCTGTCTAACTGTCTAGCTGACTGTCTACCTGTTTACCTGTCTAACTGTCTATCTGTCTACCTGTCTAGCTGTCTATCTGTCTACCTGTCTAGCTGTCTACCTGTCTACCTGTCTACCTGTCTATCTGTCTAGCTGTCTAGCTGTCTACCTGTCTACCTATCTACCTGTCTAGCTGTCTACCGCTTACATACTTGTACCAATAATGAAAACGAATGTAGCGAGAGAACTTATTAAAACTAAAAATATTATAAGACAGAAAGTTCGAGCTCTTAAGGAGGGTAAGTTGATGGAACAACAGCTCCTCGGTAAATTTTTTAAACCTGTTACCGAACAAATGCAAAGTGTTGCAAAAGTAATAGATAAAAAAGAGAATCTCCCATCTTCAAAACTAAAATTATTTACACCAAAACCTGCTGATGAAGTATTGTGTGAATCCACCGAAGATGATTCTAATACGACTATAACAAACAAATTTCAGCCGCAAGCTATAAGTTCTTTCTTAAAACAGTATGATAAACTTCCTAGGAAATATGTAAGCAATTATCTTATAGAAAGACTTAATCTAGGTAGGTATGGAATTAGATATGATTTTGATAAAATCCAATTTTATTTTGGTGGAGATGAGCTAGATATAAAGGGCTCTGATATAATTGTAAAAAATGTTCGCTATGAAGGTACGCCTGGTTTGTACGAATTACTATTTAAAAACGATCCTCAAATAACTCCAACGTCGACAGATAGAACAAATTATAATAATATCATA
The DNA here is from genome assembly GCA_940337035.1 of Agriotes lineatus. Taxonomy (NCBI): domain Eukaryota; kingdom Metazoa; phylum Arthropoda; class Insecta; order Coleoptera; family Elateridae; genus Agriotes; species Agriotes lineatus. Next base: position 108,837,034 of record OW679195.1, on the reverse strand, counting down.
AACAGAACAGGTGCGGCGCATAGAAATTTTGATAAAAATGTGCAGAAGATAGGTTTCAACCAAACGTAATACAAGAAATTTATAAAATCTGACTCATCATCATCATCACCCTCGTCTTCATCAGCCAAAAAGCGTTCTGGTAAAGGTATGCAACAAATGTATAAACAAGTTAGCAATAAACCCATGGATTATGTTTACTGGGATGATCCGAACGAGTTAGTCGATCGATTAAAGTTACTGTATGCCTCTCAAGCATCCTGTCACACAAATCATAGAAATGAAATTGTTAGTATAATAGAAGAGTTAAAAGAGTCGGGAATCATTGAATAAAGTCAGTTCGACAATGTCGAGAGATAAGTTCGGTCGTCACATTCAGCACAGAAATCTATACTTTTACGATGACTATGATAATTTTAATCTCCAACATAAACGATTAGCCAATCTTGCACAACCTCTATTTCAAGAGGATGCTGTCAACAAGACTCTCCTTAACAAAGAACTTAATAAGATTATTTACGGACTTTCCGAACACCAAAACTCTGCTAGTACAAATATAGAAATAGCAAATGAAATTATTGCAGACATTTAGGCTGAAATTGATCAACTTTACTTTTCTCTAAAACTAACTAAACCTCCACCTAAACCTTCAGTTAGTGAAACTGTTTCATTTAGAAAGGTTCAAAATGACCCGGAAGAAAATAAACAGTTCGATTAAGGCCCAAATAGTAGACGAGTTGCATAAGCCTGCAGGAACAAATTTTCGACGGCGTCGTGTAATAGTAAAAGGATTGGATGATCTTCATCAAGCCGATTTAGTAGAAATGATACCATACTCTAAAGTAAATAAAGGTTATCGATATATTTTAGTAATTATAGATGTATTTTCAAAATATGTTTGGCTAGAGCCTATAAAAACCAAAACCTCCAAGGAAGTTACTAGTGCAACTGAAAAAATACGATCTGAAAGCGGTAGAATTCCGAAGAACTTGCAGACAGATCAGGGTAAAGAGTTTTTCAATAAAGATTTTCAAACACTAATGAATAAATATAAAATTAACCATTTCTCAACATTTAGCTCAAAAAAAGCGTGTGTCGTTGAAAGAGTAAATCGTACACTTAAATCTATTATGTGGAAGATGTTTAGTTTGCAAGGTTCATACAAATGGCTTTCTCTATTATCTCAAGTCAGTCACACCTACAATCATAAAAGACATAGTACAATTGGTAAAAGACCGGTTGATGTGAATAAGAGTAATGAGAAAAAAATTCTCAATCAAGCCTATAATCATATAAAAATGACAGATTTAAGTAATGTAAAATTTAAGGTTGGCGATCCTGTGCGAATTAGCAAATATCGAACAATATTCGATAAAGGATATACGCCCAACTGGACTAATGAAATATTCACAATCGATCAAGTTAAATTAACTAATCCTATTACCTATTTAATAAAAGATGCTTCCAATTGGTCTATTCAAGGATGTTTCTACGATCTTGAGCTTTAAAAAGTTAAATATCCAGACATACATCTCGTTGAACGTGTAATAAAATGAAAACGTAACAAAGTATTTGTAAAATGGCTTGGATTTTCAAATCAGCACAATAGCTGGATTGATGCTAAAAATATTGCCTAAATTACCACGTTGTGATGACTCATCACTTAATTTTCATCGGTGCTATATAAACCTGATGTGCTGTAGTATTTCTATCATTTTCCTGTACGCGCTCTTTCCAAAAACATGGCAGATTTCAACCTAAAACTTTGCAACTTAAATGAGGTTAAAGAGTGGAAAAATGTACGAGATTTGAAGATTGACGAAAAATACCTAATAATAAATGTGTATCGGTGTCCGACTAAATACGGCAATAAAGTGGCGGTAGAATTGGACAACTTCAGATTCATTCTACCAGCACGCTACGATTGCCTAACAGACGCAGACCTTCAACAATTAGGAAAACGTCGCTACTATATCATCTCGGGTGGCAAGTGTGGGACCAGCACGAAACTTGTCTTTGAGGAGATCGTCCAAACAGAGATGACATCTGTAGCACAATAATTAGCTGATGTATAGTTGTAATAATTTTATACATGTACGTTTTAGACAAAATAAAATACAAGTATATTTACATTGTTGTTTTATTACACCATTGTGCTTATAAAATTGGTTACAGGAATATTCCAGGTTGGTCAGTGAAGCATAATATATTTGTAATAATTTTATACATCAACAAAAATTTCTTAACAAAGGCTCCATTCAATTTAGCGGTTGCGCAGATTTTTCTCAAACAATAGGTTCCTTTGTTCAATTTTTAACAGCTTTGCACATTTCTCAAACATGTCTGGACAAGTCTAAAGCTTCAGACAATAACATCCTGTTTATCTGATAATGGAGATCAGCAAAAATTCCTCCAGACAACAATGGCTTCATTGTCCAATTATCGTGCTGATTTTAAAACAATGGATGTCATTGTTCTATTTACCAGCTTTGCACATTTTAATCTCCAGACAACAATGTCTTCATTGTCCAATTATCGTGCTGATTGTAAAACGATGGATGTCATTGTTCTATTTACCTGCTTTGCACATTTTAATCTCCAGACAACAATGGCTTCATTGTCCAATGTCGTGCAGATTTCTCAAACAATGAATGTCATTGTTCTATTTACTGATAACAATATGCTGCAAGAATGGACATGTTTACATTCCTAGACGACGAGTCACATCCTGTCGAGCCTGAGAAAATTTTGATGTCTTGTAAAAATTTTAAAATTAGACTTTTAGCCCAAAAATTCTCTGAAGTGGCACGTGACCTAGGTGAGGCCCGTGACCTTGACCCCGGCTAGACCCGTGACCCCCCGCTAGACTTAGCCAAGTTTCAAACCAGAGGCCAATGACTTCGCCACGTGACACTTAGCCAAGTTCCAAACCAATCGAAGTGTCCCAGAACCCGCCTAGCTACTCTACTTTTGTAGTTATTTTCAATTGCTATTTCTTGCTTTCTTAGTTAGCTGGTATCAAAATCAGCTGACGTAAACCTTTCAAGTTACGTCATCACGACTTTGAGCTCATTTTGTTGCTCCTGCTGGCTCATCCGTAGATAAGGTTTATCTCAATAAATAATAAATATTATATACGTTAGTAGTTCTGTATTTTATTTTCAGTTCCTAGTTCAGAGCTTAACGCGCTAGAAGTAAGAGACTGCCTTGCGAAGCCTGTGTTATAGTTCCAATGTATTTATGCATTGTAAAATACGCCGTTTCGGCGGCTGTTTAATTTAACTGGCTCATTCGTTCGAATTTATGGAGGAAAACTGGAAAACTACAACCATCGAGTCGACCAGTAATTTTCTTGAAGTTCAGCTCTTTGCCACAATTCGAAAACCTACCATCCAGTGGATCATCGGACAACTCCAGGGGTAAACATTGACCGATCGTGAGGACAGCCCCTCGACCCAGCTACTGCAATCCCTGGTTATTGGAACCACATGGTCATTGGTTTCCCCTGACTCTAGAAGTCACCTTAGTTATTGGAACCAGTCCAATTGAGAACAACAGGACTCAGCATAGCAGTCCAGGGCGCATCATAGCAGTCCATTTGAAGACGACAGGACCTAGCAGTTCAGCAGGCCGTTTGTCAAACACAATACAATTGCATATTTATAATTTAAAGTAAAATCAATTTTTATGCTTCAAACGGATGTAAGGCAAAGAAAAGTAATAATTATTAAAAATAATTAACAAACTTTAAACTATACTAACATAGTTTTAAATATTTATTTATAAGTTCAAACAGAACTCGGTAAGCGTGCCCATTCAGTACATACACTAGGTATGCTTAATCTCTGAATATACTCACGTTCTGTGCGTAGGGTTCTTATACCAACGCTGGTAGGCTTCCCCTAGAATAATACTGTTTACTTACATAAACCAATAAATAAAATTAATTTTTAATAAAACTTTCATATCACGGGATCGCTCAAAATCGCTGTTAGGTCGTGTAAGACCATTATTTTTAAATATTAACTGTAGTAATGCTAACAGGCTTAACATGGTTGCACATGCACATCAAGTTGTTTTTTCTCGAGCTGTACAGCAGCTCTTTTGAATAAAATACCTAATTATGATGGAAATCAAGCGACTCTTTCTGAATTCGTCAGATCAACAGACATTATTCCTAATCATATTTGTACAGAAAATGTTAACTTTTACATTAACAAATTTATTTTATCTTCAATTAGAAACAAACTAAAGGGTGAAGCTTTGGAAATAATCATCGGGTACCGGTACGACACCTGCTCCGAATTAAGAAAAGTATTGATCGAAAACTTTGGCGACCAACGGTCAGAATTAAACCTTTTCATCAATTTAACAATACGAATACAAAAATATACGGTACCCTCCACCCCAGAAAAGTGCTCTTCGAAGCTTTCCAAAAATACTTCGACACTCAGCATCACTCCGTTTCGCTAGTACAATGAAATGTTATGACCCAGTTATTTATCATAAAAATTGTCAATACGCACTGGACTCCACTTCACAGTTCAATGTTATGAATCAGTCTATTGTTATAAAAACTATTGATACGCGCCCTTCGGTGCTTTCCTTCGCATTTATTATCAAATTGAATGTGTTATTAATGAGTATATTTAAGAAATCAGTTGAATGCTGTAAAAGATCCTGTTGGTTATATTATGTAACAAATAGAAAACAAAAATTGTTTTAATGCTTAACCAAAACAACTTTATTAATTATTTCATTTCAATAAAATTTTAACAAAAACAAAAAATCAATTTATTTAAATTAACTTTAATACTAAAAATTTACCAATCTTATCGATTCAAATTTGTATGTGTTGTATGCGATTCTTAAGAAGCCGTTATGGCAAAAAGACTTTTGAACAAGCTTAATTAAATAAAAAAATGTAATCATCATCATCATCAGTGAGTTTGCCCTTTATAAAGTATGATCAAAAATCATTTTCATCTAGTATGGCTATGGAATACTTCCTAATTTATGAGTGCAACTACGTTTACACTTAAATGTCAAACTTGACATTTGACCTTTAAATGAGTTATAGTTGCATTCATAAATTAGGTATTGTTTCCTATCCATACTAGATCGATATGTTAGCTTTAGCAAAGTGTCGCAAAGGAGAGTTTAATTAAAGAGCTATACCTACCTACATATTTATATCACTGACGTCGGTTTAGTTATTATGTCATTCAAAATATATTTTGGTTCCAGTGAGGGTCGTTCCCTAGTTCTCAAGTGAGTAGTTTTATGACAGTAATGAATATTAATAATTTTAAATTGAATACTTCACATCGTTCTATTAGTTTTAGTCCAAAATTTCACCATGTTCCATAGCAACAAAAAATAATTTAAAGCAACAGAAAGATACTGTTTTCATGCAAATTGAATTAATTTACCACAAAATGGAAGAAGAAATGCTGGAATAAACACTATTAGAAGGGAAAAACAAATTTAAATCGCCACCAAAAAGGTAAACAAGAAATAATAAAAACAAATCACGCATTCAGCTAAAAAAGAGTAACAGATGCCCCAAAAGCTTTGGAATCAAATTATAACGTTAGCTCCACATCAGATTTATCTAAGGCACACATAATGTGCTAGAAATTTGAATGGTGCTAATTCCCGTTACAGTCTTCACTCACATAACCATAGCTTTTAGATTTTTGATAAGGCGGTACGCCACGCAGTTTCTTTTCCGAGCCCTCTAGATATGGCCCAATAACGAGGCGGTCGAAGGGTATAAAAAAATCTACAGCTAGTTAACGACACTTGAGACTTGAACCTGAACCTGATCCTGACTATCAACAATAGCTCCTGGCCCTGGGGCCTAGAGCTTTTTTTCTGGCCTGGCTAGCGCCGATGGATTCGGACGCATCTTGCTAGAAAGTGCGTTTAATGTCTGCTCCAGCTGATTCCCCATGTCACTATTATCATAACCTTTTAATAAATTTAATCTAAAACACAACTTATCTGCGTACTAGGAAAAACCTCTAGGCCGCCGGCGCCGGCATAATCCAGGTGCCTCGACATTTGGTCCGCCTGCCGTGAATCCGAACCGACTGAAATTTTCCAGCGCTCGCCGGCGATCCGAGCTGTCAATGGCGGACTTTTGCCTAAGGTAAACATGTCCAGCTTATATTATTCCGAGTGCTCAAAACTTATTCACAAAGGGCGTACCACCATATTTATAATGTAAGTTCATAATTTCGTCTTTAGTTTCCATTATTACGTAGTTTTCTACTTAGCACAAACACTTGTCACCATACGTCTAAAGAATCGGCACGTGGTACGCATAATGGAGCCCTAAAACATCGTGAAGCGGGCGAACTTACAACAGCCCTCTCGCGCTTGCAAGACCGAGACGACAAACCGTTATATGAGGTATTGTTGGGGTGTTCATAATAAACATATTTGCATGCATTTCACATTATTTACTTGAACTTTAATTCAGGCATTTATTCCGGCAAGATCCGTCAATTCGACTACTGTGCAACGTCTCTTCCAATTCTCCAGAGCAACTTCTAGGTAAATATTAAATAGTAAAGGCTATAGTTTGTATTTTGTATTTTCTTTTCTCTTCTATACCTTAACTTTTTTATGTTTTCCCCACCCATTTTCTAACCTGTTTTCATAAAGTTTTCTAGTGTGCAGTTGGTGTAACACATGCAATTTCTATATATCGGATAGTAGGTACAATATATTTCTGCTGGTTCGATGAATTCGCTTAATTCTTGTGAATTTTATATGGAAATATCTTTTCCCTCTTTTAACCAGCGTGGTTTTATCACTGACGTCGGTTTAGTTATTATGTCATTCAAAATATATTTTGGTTCCAGTGAGGGTCGTTCCCTGGTTCTTAAGTGAGTAGTTTTAAGATAGTAATGAAGATTTATAATTTTAAATTGATTTTTTCACATCGATCTATTAGGTTTAGTCCAAAGTCATCGACCAAATTTTCACCATATCTCCATAGCAACAAAAAATTATTTAAAGCAACAGAAAGATACGGTTTCCATGCAAATCGAATTAAATTACCACAAAATTGAAGAAGAAATGCTGGAAAAAACACTATTAGAAGGGAAAAACAAATAATTAAATCGCCACCAAAGAGGTAAACAAGAAATAATACAAACAAATTACGCATTCAGCTAAAAAGGTGTAACAGATGCCCCAAAACTGAAATTTTCCAGCGCTCGCCGGCGATCCGAGCTGTCAATGGCGGACTTTTGGCTAAGGTAAAAATGTCCAGCTTATATTATTCCGAGTGCTCAAAACTTATTCACAAAGGGCGTACCACGTCCAACCAGGCTTTATGCACTTACCGTACACACCACAGACACGGCCAAACACCTTTTTTCATTGAATTTGTCCTCCGTAAACTATAAATAACAAACGCCATCTTTTCCGACTCAAATATGGTATGTTTCAGATCTCTTGCTTCCAGTACGTCAGAGCTACAACGAACTAATACGTCAAAGAAATTTTATTTTATAATATTTACGTACATACTATTTTCACAAATTAAGAATTATTTTGTATATACTTACACACATTATACCATTTACTTATACACTGTGTTATTCCTGTGTTTTATACATTTGAGTAGAACGGATCCTGGGCATCCGAGCTTTACTCGAGGCAACCCGTTTTAAACCAAATTTAGCAAATTTTGGTCAACTTTGAATAAGCACCCTTCGCAGGGATTTGAAATTAGATTTGAAAATTTCGGAACAAGCAATCATTATAAAGTCTTGCCACAACTTTAGAGAGACATGACATTTTTCAATTCACAATGGGCAAATGTCATTTTTCAGTAACTGTCAGTAGTAGTTGTGAATTAAAAATCGACATGCGTCTCCACATTCATGGAGGGACTTGACTTTTGAGACATCTGTTATTTCGAAATATTAAAATTATCGTTTAACATAATAGAAGCCCAAGTTTACGTTGACTAACAAGGCATTTAATGTAGTTACTAGTGTTTCAGTAATAACATATGAAAGTATACCAGCAAATGTGCTTTGTGAATATAAATAACTACTTGAGCAGCTAAACTGAAATGTAAATTTTTATTTCAACGTGCTTAGGAATGGCATCAATTTTAATTAAATGTATCATTATATTAACACCTTTTCCCCACTAAGTTACGCCCCTGATCACCCTGACAGCTACGGTTAGTTATAGGCTCTACAACAATTTAAATTTGGTGCACTACCCGAAAGGACATTTTTTCTGTATCAAATTATAAATCTTTTCGCACATGCACCTATCTAAATGCATAGGGCAATAGTAAGGGAAAGTGTCACACCCACTTTATTAGGGAGAACTAGTTTTCTTTGTGGTATACAAGTTTTTCATTTATTGTGTGTACTGAAAATTGTTACGTACATTAAGAATCATTCAAAGATTAAACCTAAAAGGTTCAAAATCCACAGTGCTACGTGTCTCAAGTGGGCGGTTTATTTAGTATTTTCTTATCAACGCCAACTGCATTTATCATAGTTTCTTCTTACGCCAACGCAGAAATGTGGTTTTTATACTTTACAATAGCTTCATATTATACATAGGAATTCACAGTAATCGTCGTTTGAAAATATAATACAAGCCGTGTGTCCGATAGTTATTTTTGTGACTAATGTAGTTAGTGCAATGTTATTTTGCCCACAAATAATATTAACGCTTTAATTAGTCAGTTTTAAAATCAAATTAAATCACTTTAGTGATTTACTTCTACTCGTAATACATTATAAAAGTGTCACTTAAAGTGAAAAAAATTGATGAAAGTATGAATTTTTGTATACATTTTCAATGACGAATATAATCTTGCAGTTTTAGCTTAAATTATAATTGGTAGTTCTAAATAATTTAAATTAATATTTTTTTTATTTTCCTGGGAAAAACAATGCTATAAAAGAAAACACACGTAAAATGGCAATAGCTGCAATATATTGCCCGCCCAGTGAGCCCCTTTTTTATAACTTACCTTGGATGGCTCACACGTCTCCGACTAGCTCAATGTACGGTTTTTATTAGGGTTTAACCAATGTGGGCTTTTTAGTTCGCTTCACTTTCACATAAAGATAATAGTTCATTAATCAACAGAAATGGGCGCCATAACTTTATTATAAAGTGTTAATTTTAAGATGTTTACAATAATTGGGTATTCTTTCTTACAATTCACTGATTATATGTTATTTGTTAAGGTTTATGCCTTTTTAATTTTGACAAATGTTATGCAATTCCTTCCTAATCCTAATTTACCCTGACAAGTTAGAATTTGTTCTAATTAAACGTCTGCATTAATTAATCTATAAGTATCCAGGAGATTTCTTATACATATTTAACTAATAACCTCTGAGTAGTAAGATGAAAATATAAAGAGCTCTCTATACCCTCGTATTTCTCATTCGAATTCCTTAATCACAATTAATGATCGGTGTTTAGTTTAGCTGATATCATTCCAGGGAGTATAAGAAAAATCCCGTATGATCAAAAGCTTGTTATTTGACAAGTGATTGAAATACTAACTTGACAGCTGCAAACCAATTCAAGTCCCATTCAGGATCAACACTAGGTGAGTAACAATTCTTTTACTTTGAAACTAATCTGTTATCGATTATCATTAAGGCTTATGCCCTTATTTAACTATATTCAAGCTATGACGTTGGTCTAATTCTAATTAACAATATCTAATTCTTTCAGGATTAACAATCGGTTAATGCAGAGAACCATTGAATTCGGACCTCTTCATCTTCCAATATCAACAGAGAAGAACCCCTCATCTAACCAAAGAAATGGTCTTTGACTGGTGAGTGATTTCCTAACTTGTTAGCAGTTTCTAACTAAGTTCTCCTTTCTCTCCTTATCAACTTGGAGCACATCAATACCCTCTTCCATGGTGAAGATATAATCAACCAGGAGATGCGAACTAGTGAAAAAGCCTAAGAGCTGGTAGCTATCGAGGAGTCTCTAAGAGCTGAATAAAGGAAAACCCTCTATTATGATTTGTATGTATTAGCTTGTTAGTTACCTACCAGTTAAGTAATAACTGCCCTTTTCAGAAAGAAAATGTTTGTGTGATTTATCCTATCTGCCTGAAAAATTATTATGTTTTAATAATATGCTGGATTGAGTAAATAAAGCCTTACTATTGTCTGCGTGTATCCTTTTTAAGCTAGGACTTTTAATTTGCTTCGCTTCTACACAGAGAAGCGTCCTTTTGCTTTTTCAACCAAAAAGGAAGTAGCAAATTTTGTTATTTATTGTTTTTAATAATTTAACCATGAGCCTTCTGTTACGTCTGCTTTAGATTTATAAAAAGGGTAGGCAACCCCTTATACTGTTAATGCACTTTAAGTTGCCTATCTATTAAGTTTAACTAATACCGAACGGTATCATTGTAGAAGCTAAGATATGTACTGCTACACTATCCCCCTTCTAGAAATAATAGTAATATTGAAATCTTCCTCTTTAGACAGTTGGCTAAAGTTATTATAAACCCCTTTTTTAATATTTGCTAATACATCAACTTTAAACAATCTTTCTTGATAACATTGACTACCCATTATCTATATACACTAATATCCTACCTTTTAAACTAAGTTATGAACACTAACTCTTACCATTGAAATTATTTCAAGTTACTTTTCTTATCTTAATTGCCCATAAAGAAATCTAACGTATCTAGAATTCCATCATTTATTTCCTTTCCAGATATGAAACATTTCTGCAAATTCTTTTTAAGAAAAGGAATTAGCTTTGGAGGGATAGTCCATTCTATAAAGCTACTTTTTATTTTGCCTGTTTTTCTACAGAAGCAATTATTAACCTCTTGCATTTAACAGCTAATTATTAACTTTACACTTTGAGTAAAGTACTTTAATAAACAATTAAGGACAGCACCTCATAGGACACTACCTAAAATTCAAGATCTTCAGTCATGCTATGCTGAATTCTTTAAAATAATAAACCGCACCTCATAGGACACAGTTTCGCTGAGGAGTGCTATGCCACAACTCACTGACATCAAGTTAGAAAAGTCTTTTGGTTATACAACCTAATCCTTTTGAAATACTATCTTTTGGCAATAAAAAAAACTAACTATTTTAACCTAACTATATACATGGTCAAATAGAATCTTTGTCTCCAAAATTCTATCTACAGTACCAACTATGAATCATTTTTATGCATTGTCATCAACGAATTTTTCCTACTACCAAAAAACGCAACGTTCTAGGAAATCCTTGCACAAGTTTGGAATTAGCTCAGGAATACAGTCCTTATAAATTAGCTTTATTACAAGTATGCAGTATCACATTGGACACTACCAAAAAAATTAGACCCTCCGTTATATCGAACGGAAGTCTTATTAGGCTGCGCCGCATAGGACACAGCTATACAACCTTTATGTAGCACCTCATTGGACACTCTAAAGAAATAGACCTGCTGTTATATCGAACAGAAGCTTTTTAAGTCTGCACCACATAGGATACAAGCAAACTCAATCAAGTAAAACTGACATTCTGGAAAACACATTTTTAACCACATTCTCTCACCCAAGCTTCGACTGGTTAGGTCTACCATTCTACGCTGTGGTCCGGGTTTACGGCAACATAGACACGCTTAAAGAAGAGGAACCATTATTTCTATCGCGTTGACAATGCATAACAATAACACACAGTTAAACAACTCCGACCAATGAAAAAAAATTGTCTCGAACTCCTGAGGGATCAAAAGTACAGATGAGAAAAATTACTTATGAAAAATCCAGAGTATGGAAAGAAATTATCATTTACCATACTAGTGATTCACTCAGACTCTCAACCTAATTGTGATGAAACAATTAAATGTAAAGAACAGAAAGTTCAATTTAGTACTTTACACATATATTACAACAAAATGACTTGAATAAAAAAATCTCAAGCTCATCAAACCATCATGACTTCAATATTCATTGAAATCCAAAAGAAATTCCTCATGACATTTGAAAAACGTACAACGTAACTAAGCTAAGTGCTAAGTACCACAAATATTGTACTTGTTAAAACCATTACTAATCCAATGTAATTAATCGAAACGACCCATAATTCTTAATATCCCTAGGTTCAATTTCTATTGATTAACTCAAACAGTTAAAGACTAAAAATTTTACCAATTAGTCAGGTAAAAATAAAATTAGCATGGAATAAATGTCCTATACTAAAATGTATAAATAAAATCTCTGCGTCATATCAACAAACAAAGCCATTTTTACCCTCACCTTTACTTCCAGGTTTGCGTTACTAGTAATCAACTCCCAGTCTAATTCATCTGAGGTTAAGTAATTTACTTTTATCATACTGATGTAAAAAATTTTACCAATTAGTCAGGTAAAAATAAAATTAGCATGGAATAAATGTCCTATACTAAAATGTATAAATAAAATCTCTGCGTCATATCAACAAACAAATCCATTTTTACCCTCACCTTTACTTCCAGGTTTGCGTTACTAGTAATCAACTCCCAGTCTAATTCATCTGAGGTAAGTAATTTACTTTTATCATACTGATGTAATTACAAAGCAATCAATGAACTGCATGTTTGAATATAATGTAGCCTAACGATAATTGTTAAGCCCAAGAACTATACTCTTTATGAACAGTGAAGCGTTAACTTTTTATTGTAATGGTCCCTTTTACTCGAGCCTCCACGTTGTGTCGTCACTTATGTGTGCCCCTTTTTTATAACTTACCTTGGATGGCTCACACGTCTCCGACTAGCTCAATGTACGGTTTTTATTAGGGTTTAACCAATGTGGGCTTTTTAGTTCGCTTCACTTTCACATAAAGATAATAGTTCATTAATCAACAGAAATGGGCGCCATAACTTTATTATAAAGTGTTAATTTTAAGATGTTTACAATAATTGGGTATTCTTTCTTACAATTCGCTGATTATATGTTATTTGTTAAGGTTTATGCCTTTTTAATTTTGACAAATGTTATGCAATTCCTTACTAATCCTAATTTACCCTGACAAGTTAGAATTTGTTCTAATTAAACGTCTGCATTAATTAATCTATAAGTATCCAGGAGATTTCTTATACATATTTAACTAATAACCTCTGAGTAGTAAGATGAAAATATAAAGAGCTCTCTATACCCTCGTATTTCTTATTCGAATTCCTTAATCACAATTAATGATCGGTGTTTAGTTTAGCTGATATCATTTCAGGGAGTATAAGAAAAATCCCGTATGATCAAAAGCTTGTTATTTGACAAGTGATTGAAATACTAACTTGACAGCTGCAAACCAATTCAAGTCCCATTCAGGATCAACACTAGGTAAGTAACAATTCGTTTACTTTGAAACTAATCTGTTATCGATTATCATTAAGGCTTATGCCCCTATTTAACTATATTCAAGCTATGACGTTGGTCTTTCAGGATTAACATACGGTTAATGCAGAGAACCATTGAATTCGGACCTCTTCATCTTCCAATATCAACAGAGAAGAACCCCTCATCTAACCAAAGAAATGGTCTTTGACTGGTGAGTGATTTCCTAACTTGTTAGCAGTTTCTAACTAAGTTCTCCTTTCTCTCCTTATCAACTTGGAGCACATCAATACCCTCTTCCATGGTGAAGATATAATCAACCAGGAGATGCGAACTAGTGAAAAAGCCTAAGAGCTGGTAGCTATCGAGGAGTCTCTAAGAGCTGAATAAAGGAAAACCCTCTATTATGATTTGTGTGTATTAGCTTGTTAGTTACCTACCAGTTAAGTAATAACTGCCCTTTTCAGAAAGAAAATGTTTGTGTGATTTATCCTATCTGCCTGAAAAATTATTATGTTTTAATAATATGCTGGATTGAGTAAATAAAGCCTTACCATTGTCTGCGTGTATCCTTTTTAAGCTAGGACTTTTAATTTGCTTCGCTTCTACACAGAGAAGCGTCCTTTTGCTTTTTCAACCAAAAAGGAAGTAGCAAATTTTGTTATTTATTGTTTTTAATAATTTAACCATGAGCCTTCTATTACGTCTGCTTTAGATTTATAAAAAGGGTAGGCAACCCCTTATACTGTTAATGCACTTTAAGTTGCCTATCTATTAAGTTTAACTAATACCGAACGGTATCATTGTAGAAGCTAAGATATGTACTGCTACACCAGGGGTAATAATAATCAAACTGACTTTAACGAGTTCTCCAAAACACTACGAAGGCATTTACTGGTTATAGGTGACTTAACATTAAAAACACGAGTACACTTTGGAGCTCAAGAACTACCACAGTCAAAAGCAGGGAGCTATTAAACCAGTTAGAAACAACAACTTAAGTTATTTAACAATAAAGCTAGGTACATATTAGCCAACTGATCCTAACAAAAAAAATCTGACCGGTTACATGTCTGCAAAGTAAAGGGATTTGATGCAAAAAAAACGACACCATGAAAGACTACCCGCAAACTAAAGCAACCTTAGCAGCATATATCACTAAGAAGAAAAAATGCTAACACCTACACGAGAACCAATCAGCAAAAGAACTACGATATTCGCAGAACGTCTAACCACACCCTTCCAGCCTAGACCATCCCAGAAATCAGAGCAAAGAAAGAAATAAACAAACAGTTAGATATCCCATATCAGATGGCCATCTCACTAAATAGAATCAGTCAGAGAGGGGTAGAACAGTAGTACATCATGATATTTATTAAAAAGAATATGCCGGATTATGATATCATCTCCCACAAAATACTAAGAAAATTGTCCGAAAAAGGCTTCATGGTACTAACATCTACTTTCAATGCAATATTACGCTTGAATATTTTCCCTATCAATGAAAATTCGCACTTAAGCTTTGCTATTGAAACCAGAAAAAATCCAAAATATATCATGCCACAGAGGCCCATCAGTCTACTACAAATTCTATCACAACCATTAACACTTATAATTGATGAAAATTAGCTCATAGCTACACAGCTATTTGAGTTTAACCCTTATGATGCCATACGGAGTACCCGGGTACTATTTCGTCGTTACAGTCACATAACTATTTTTCTATTCAACGTTTTCTTTTGAGTTTTCCTGACATCTCACACAAAATAGTTTTACCCATGAAAAACTTATTTTTAGTAGAAATAGTGGGAGCAAATATTTTATTTTTACAATTTTATAAAGTGCACCTTGTGTCTCTCGTATGGAGTACCCCGGTACTCTTTAGGTTTATATGAATACAAAACTAATTTCTATATTAATAAATAATTAATTGGATAGTATTTAGTTGTATATTGTAGGTATATAATTAAAAGTAAACAGGTAACTAATATATAATGCGTGAGTTTCATATAAAGCATTCAAAAGTAAGTAAAAATAAAAAAGTAAACGGTAATGCATGATTTTGGGATAAACACGTCGTATCTTCATTCCACACATTTTCTGGCTACAGTAGGAGTTGGGTTGATGTCTTCATCGCACACTGGGTTCTTGCATTTATAGCATCTCTTGCGCGTTATTTTTTTTTCTCTTTTCATCCGCGGTGTTACACATGATGCAGGAACCAATAAACTTCATGTGCCCGGTCTGGTCACGTTCTTGGACGGGGGTTGGTGCTGGTGGTGGGTTATGTACGGTGGCTATTTTTACGCCAAGAATGTTTTCCATGGCTGTTTTCATGAAGTAACACCGCATGACTGGCGGTTCCTTATTTGCTTTTATTATGGAGGGTAGATAGAGATCACTTCCTATATTTTGTTTTTGAAATCATCTACGACGATCAGTTTTACAGCCAATTTTTAGACTGTTTTCAGTATAAATGATGTGCGCTGCCAAACAAGCAACATTCAAAATGATATAGAAAAAAGCCGGTGGCCAACTATTTGTTCCTCTCTTAGTCGTGTATTGCGTTACCATCTGATACATTTGATCAACTCCGACTTTGCTAGAAATATAGTACAGAATGATTTCAGGTTTCTAGGCTTTAGCCATGTCATCTATTTCTGAAGATGTGTGCATACTCGAAAGCAACACAACAGCTTTGTTCTTAGGCATATAGGAACATAAAGTTCCTTCATCACGAAAAGCAAAACGGCTTGATGTTACTTCCGTGTTCTTCGATGGTAGCAATTCTTTTGGAATGTAGAGTTTGTTTTTTCTCAATGTTCCAACTAAAGTGAGCCTTTGTTCTCTGAGGCAGTTTACCTAGGGGAGTGACGTAAAAAAATTGTCGGTAGTGATGTTTCCTCCGGAGGCTTTGTAATACTGACATAGATTCATTAGTACCTCTCTCGAACATCGACTTGGCGTGCTTTTCCTTCTTTTATACCTGTAAAGGTAAACACTTTCATTATTGAAATGGAACCGTTGTAATCGAACAACTGAAGTGCCAAAGCCACTCGGCCCAGCCACCGGTTCGTTTGGATTCACGTCCATTTTTGTTGAAGCACACACACACACAAACTGACTGCACTCTAACTCGTAAATCACTCGTAATTACATATACCAGGATACACCTTTTGCGGACCTGGTACTCGTTTAAACAAACGACTTTCTCGAGGTGATCGAGGAAGAAACCCTCTGGACGAAGCTTGCACGCAACACGACATCGCATACTCACAATCTAGCAATCTTTCGACACGTCACGCGGCGGATAAAGTTCTTGCACAGAAAGCTTGGGAACGCGTTAAAGCAAAAGACTCTACTCTTGGGGAAAGAGCAGCTCTTGCTGTTACAGGGATTATGAAAGGGAAAGCCAAACTCGGCATGGGAGTCTCCCGGAAAGGGAAGCGTACAGAACCCATTGCTGTTATGGAAACACCCCGGAAACAAAGACGTACACCACCTATTGCCGCACAAAAATTTGGTACGGGAGTATCTAGAAAACGGAAGCGTACACAACCCACTGTTGGTGTGAGAGTCTCCCGGAAACGAAGGCGTGCACTACCTATTGTCGGTATTGCGCAAAAATTTGGTACGGGAGTATCTAGAAAACGGAAGCGTACAAGGTGTAGTAGGCGTAAACGTATTGGAGGCGCTGTCGTTTTTAAATCGTGAAGGAAACGCCGAATTCGTTCTAGAGTAGTGCCTGTTCCCAAGAGAGGAGGTATATTGCCGCTTGTACTCATACTTGCTGCATTAGGAGCATTGGGGTCCCTCGGAGGCGGTGCTGCAGCAGTCGCTAAAGCGGTAGGGGACTCAAAAGCTGCTAAAAAGAATCTCCAGGAAAAGGACCGGCATAACAAAGCTATGGAATCCATTGCTCGAGGAAAAGGGCTATATCTACGACCGTATCAGTCAAAAAACTACCGTTGAAGCTACCACGCCGAACGTTGACGAACATCGATATTGCACAGTAGGTTAAACGCTTAGAAATTCTCCATTTTAGGGGAATATTTATGCGAGATGCCCTACCCGACAAAATTCGTCAACGAGAATGTGGTGTTACTAACTTAGACGATGATGTTGGACCTGGCACACTGGACAGCTTACGTTAAAGCTGATCGATTTGTTCTGTATTTCGATAGCATTTTGTAATTATTATTTATTGAAAAACGTGCTTTTCAGACGTTTTAACGCACCTTAATAATAAACTATTAAACTTGAATTTTTTGGATGCAGAACAATTTAATATAGCAGCTTTATAAAGCTAAATAAGCTCCAAATGCACTTCTACAGCGTTTACAACCTCTGCATTTCATTCTTAGCCAGTAATTCATCACCTATCAGTGATGGCACGCTTAGCAGGGTTACAGTTATTATATTATGATCAACACTAGGTGTTATGGTAGTACAATAAAATTTTCGGTAGTTAATAAATGCTGAAAAACGTGCTTTTTGGACTTCTTGACGCACCTTAATACTAAACTAATAAACTTGAATTACTTTGACGCAAAAAAATTTAATATAGCAGTTTTATATGGCTAAATATGCTCTAAATGCACTCCTACAGCGTTTACAACCTCTGCAATAAATTCTAAGCCACTTATTTATCACCTGTTGATGATGGCAAGCTTAGCAGTGCAATAAAATTTTATGTAATTAATATTTACTGAAAAACGTGCATTTCAGACGTTTTAACGCACCTTAATAGTATACTATTGAACTTGAATGTTTTGGATGCAGAAAAATTTAATATAGCAGTTTTAAAAGGCCAAATACGCTCCAAATGCACTCCTACAGCGTCTACAACCTCTGCAATTATCACTTAGCCAGTTTTTGATCACCTGTTAGTGATGGAACGCTTAGCAGGGCTACAATTATTATGTTATGATCGATACTAGGTATTATCGTAGTACAATAAAATTTTCTGTAGGTAATATTTACTGAAAAACGTACATTTCAGACATTTTAACGCACCCTAATACTAAACTATTGAATTTGAATTTTTTGGATGCAGAAAAATTTAATATAGCAGTTTTATATGGCTAACTAAGCTCCAAATGCATTCATACAGCGTTTGCAACGTCTGCAATCAATTCTAAGTCAGTTGTTGGGCACCTGTTAGTGTTGCCACGCTTATCATTGATAAAATTATTATATTTTGATCGACACTAGGTATTATAATAGTACAATAAAATTTTCTGTAATTAATATTTACTGAAAAACGTGCTTTTCAGGCGTTTCAACTCACTTTAATACTAAACTATTGAACTTGAATGTTTTGGATGCAGAAAAATTTAATATAGTAGCCCTACATGGCTAAATAGATAAGCTCCAAATGCACCCCAACAGCGTTTACAACCTGTGCAATCAATTCTAAGTCAGTTTTTGAGCACCTGTTAGTGATGGCACGCTTAGCAAAGCTTACAATTATTATATTATGATCGACACTAGGTATTATAGTAGTAGAATAAAATTTTCTGTAGGTAATATTCACTGAAAAACGTGCTTTTCGGACGTTTTAACTCATTTTATTACTAAACTATTGAACTTGATCTTTTTGGATGCAGAAAAATTTAATATAGCAGTTTTGTATTTCTAAATAAGCTCCAAATGCACTCCTACAGCGTCTACAACCTCTGCAATAAATTCTAACCCAGATATTAATCACCTGTTAGTGATGGCACGCTTAGCAAAGCTTACAATTATTATATTATGATCGTCACTAGGTATTATCGTAGTGCAATAATATTTTCTGTAGTTAATATTTACTGAAAAACGTGCATTTCAGACGTTTTAACGCACTTTAATACTAAACTATTGAACTTGAATTTTTTGGATGCAGAAAAATTTAATATAGCAGTTTTGTATTTATAAATAAGCTCCAAATGCACTCCTACAGCGTTTACAACCTCTGCAATCAATTCTCAGCCAGTTATTGATCACCTGTTAGTGATGGCACGCTTAGTAGGGTTACAATTATTATATTATGATCGTCACTAGGTATTATCGTGTGCAATAAAATTTTCTGTAGTTAATATTTACTGAAAAACATGCATTACAAACATTTTAACGTAGCTTAATACTAAACTATTGAATTTGAATTTTTTGGATGCAGAAAAATTTAACAGCAGTTTTATATTGCTAAATAAGCTCAAAATTAATGCACTTTTACAACCTCTGCAATCAATTCTAAGCCAGTTGTTGAGCACCTGTTAGTGTTGCCAGGCTTATCATTGATAAAATTATTATATTTTGATCGACACTTGGTATTATAATAGTACAATAAAATTATCTGTAATTAATATTTATTGAAAACCGTGATTTTCAGACGTTTTAACGAACCCTAATAATAAACTATTAAACTTGAACATTTTGGATGCAGAACAATTTAATATAGCAGATTTATAAGCCTAAATACGCTCCAAATGCACTCTTGCAGCGTCTACATCCTCTGCAATTAATTCTTAGCCAGTTATTGAACACCTGTCAGTGATGGCACGCTTAGCAGGGTTACAATTATTGTATTATGATCGACACTAGTTGTTGTGGTACTACAATAAAATTGTCGGGAGTTAATAAATGCTGAAAAACGTGCTTTTTAGACGTTTTGACGCATTTTGATAATACACTATTCAAGTTGAATTTTTTGGATGCAGAACAATTTAATATAGCAGTTTTATAAGGCTAAATACGCTCCAAATGCACTTCTACAGCATTTACAACCTCTGCAATTAATTCTTAGCCAGTTATTGATCACTTGTCAGTGATGGCACGCTTAGCAAGGTTACAATTATTATATTATGATCGACACTAGGTGTTGTGGTACTACAATAAAATTGTCGGGAGTTAATAAATGCTGAAAAACGTGCTTTTTAGACGTTTTGACGCACCTTAATACTAAACTATTGAACTTGAATTACTTTGATGCAGAAAAATTTAATATAGCAGTTTTATATGTCGACATAAGCTCTAAATGCACTCCTACAGCGTTTACAACCTCTGCAATAAATTCTAAGCCACTTATTTATCACCTGTTGGTGATGGCACGCTTAGCAGGGTTACAACTATTATATTATGATCGACACTAGGTATTATCATAGTGCAATAAAATTTTATGTAATTAATATTTACTGAAAAACGTGCATTTCAGAAGTTTTAACGCACCTCAATAGTATACTATTGAACTTGAATGTTTTGGATGCAGAAAAATTTAATATAGCAGTTTTAAAAGGCCAAATACGCTCCAAATGCACTCCTACAGCTTCTACAACCTCTGCAATTAATTCCTAGCCAGTTTTTGATCACCTGTCAGTGATGGCACGCTTAGCAGGGTTACAATTATTATATTATGATCGACACTAGGTGTAATATAGCAGTTTTATATGGCGAAATAAGCTCTAAATGCACTCCTACAGCGTTTACAACCTCTGCAATAAATTCTAAGTCACTTATTTATCACCTGTCAGTGATGGCACGCTTAGCAGGGTTACAATTATTATATTATGGTCGACACTAGGTATTATCATAGTGCAATAAAATTTGGTGTAGTTAATAAATGCTGAAAAATGTGCTTTTTAGACGTTTTGACGCATCTTGATAATACACTATTCAACTTGAATTTTTTGGATGCAGAACAATTTAATATAGCAGTTTTATAAGGCTAAATACGCTCCAAATGCACTTCTACAGCGTTTACAAGCTCTGCAATTAATTCTTAGCCAGTTATTGATCACCTGTCAGTGATGGCACGCTTAGCAATGTTACAATTATTATATTATGATCGACACTAGGTGTTGTGGTACTACAATAAAATTGTCGGGAGTTAATAAATGCTGAAAAACGTGATTTTCAGACGTTTTAACGCACCTTAATGGTGTACTATTGATCTTGAATGTTTTGGATGCAGAAAAATTTGCACCAAATTTGCTCCAAATGCACTTCTACAGCGTTTACAACCTCTGCATTTCATTCTTAGCCAGTAATTGATCACCTATCAGTGATGGCACGCTTAGCAGGGTTACAGTTATTATATTATGATCAACACTAGGTGTTATGGTAGTACAATAAAATTTTCGGTGGTTAATAAATGCTGAAAAACGTGCTTTTTGGACTTCTTGACGCACCTTAATACTAAACTAATAAACTTGAATTACTTTGACGCAAAAAAATCTAATATAGCAGTTTTATATGGCTAAATATGCTCTAAATGCACTCCTACAGCGTTTACAACCTCTGCAATAAATTCTAAGCCACTTATTTATCACCTGTTGATGATGGCAAGCTTAGCAGTGCAATAAAATTTTATGTAATTAATATTTACTGAAAAACGTGCATTTCAGACGTTTTAACGCACCTTGATAGTATACTATTGAACTTGAATGTATTGGATCCAGAAAAATTTAATATAGCAGTTTTAAAAGGCCAAATACGCTCCAAATGCACTCCTACAGCGTCTACAACCTCTGCAATTATCACTTAGCCAGTTTTTGATCACCTGTTAGTAATGGAACGCTTAGCAGGGCTACAATTATTATGTTATGATCGATACTAGGTATTATCGTAGTACAATAAAATTTTCTGTAGGTAATATTTACTGAAAAACGTACATTTCAGACATTTTAACGCACCCTAATACTAAACTATTGAATTTGAATTTTTTGGATGCAGAAAAATTTAATATAGCAGTTTTATATGGCTAACTAAGCTCCAAATGCATTCATACAGCGTTTGCAACGTCTGCAATCAATTCTAAGTCAGTTGTTGAGCACCTGTTAGTGTTGCCACGCTTATCATTGATAAAATTATTATATTTTGATCGACACTAGGTATTATAATAGTACAATAAAATTTTCTGTAATTAATATTTACTGAAAAACGTGCTTTTCAGGCGTTTCAACTCACTTTAATACTAAACTATTGAACTTGAATGTTTTGGATGCAGAAAAATTTAATATAGTAGCCCTACATGGCTAAATAGATAAGCTCCAAATGCACCCCAACAGCGTTTACAACCTGTGCAATCAATTCTAAGTCAGTTTTTGAGCACCTGTTAGTGATGGCACGCTTAGCAAAGCTTACAATTATTATATTATGATCGACACTAGGTATTATAGTAGTAGAATAAAATTTTCTGTAGGTAATATTCACTGAAAAACGTGCTTTTCGGACGTTTTAACTCATTTTAATACTAAACTATTGAACTTGATCTTTTTGGATGCAGAAAAATTTAATATAGCAGTTTTGTATTTCTAAATAAGCTCCAAATGCACTCCTACAGCGTCTACAACCTCTGCAATCAATTCTAACCCAGATATTAATCACCTGTTAGTGATGGCACGCTTAGCAAAGCTTACAATTATTATATTATGATCGTCACTAGGTATTATCGTAGTGCAATAATATTTTCTGTAGTTAATATTTACTGAAAAACGTGCATTTCAGACGTTTTAACGCACTTTAATACTAAACTATTGAACTTGAATTTTTTGGATGCAGAAAAATTTAATATAGCAGTTTTGTATTTATAAATAAGCTCCAAATGCACTCCTACAGCGTTTACAACCTCTGCAATCAATTCTCAGCCAGTTATTGATCACCTGTTAGTGATGGCACGCTTAGTAGGGTAACAATTATTATATTATGATCGTCACTAGGTATTATCGTGTGCAATAAAATTTTCTGTAGTTAATATTTACTGAAAAACATGCATTACAAACATTTTAACGTAGCTTAATACTAAACTATTGAATTTGAATTTTTTGGATGCAGAAAAATTTAACAGCAGTTTTATATTGCTAAATAAGCTCAAAATTTATGCACTTTTACAACCTCTGCAATCAATTCTAAGCCAGTTGTTGAGCACCTGTTAGTGTTGCTAGGCTTATCATTGATAAAATTATTATATTTTGATCGACACTAGGTATTATAATAGTACAATAAAATTATCTGTAATTAATATTTATTGAAAACCGTGATTTTCAGACGTTTTAACGAACCCTAATAATAAACTATTAAACTTGAATATTTTGGATGCAGAACAATTTAATATAGCAGATTTATAAGCCTAAATACGCTCCAAATGCACTCTTGCAGCGTCTACATCCTCTGCAATTAATTCTTAGCCAGTTATTGAACACCTGTCAGTGATGGCACGCTTAGCAGGGTTACAATTATTATATTATGATCGACACTAGGTGTTATGGTAGTACAATAAAATTTTCGGTGGTTAATAAATGCTGAAAAACGTGCTTTTTAGACGTTTTGACGCACCTTAATACTAAACTATTGAAATTGACTTACTTTGTGCAGAAAAATTTAATATAGCAGTTTTATATGGCGAAATAAGCTCTAAATGCACTCCTACAGCGTTTACAACGTCTGCAATAAATTCTAAGCCACTTATTTATCACCTGTTGGTGATGGCACGCTTAGCAGGGTTACAATTATTATATTATGGTCGACACTAGGTATTATCATAATGCAATAAAATTTTATTTAATTAATATTTACCGAAAAACGTGCATTTCAGTCGTTTTAACGCACCTTAATAGTATACTATTGAACTTGAATGTTTTGGATGCAGAAAAATTTAATATAGCAGTTTTAATAGGCCAAATACGCTCCAAATGCACTCCTACAGCACCTACAACCTCTGCAATTAATTCTTAGCCAGTTTTTGATCACCTGTCAGTGATGGCACGCTTAGCAGGGTTACAATTATTATATTATGATCGACACTGGGTGTAATGGTATTACAATAAAATTTTCGGTAGTTAATAAATGCTGAAAAACGTGCTTTTTAGACGTTTTGACGCACCTTAATACTAAACTATTGAACTTGAATTACTTTGATGCAGAAAACTTTAATATAGCAGTTTTATATGGCGAAATAAGCTCTAAATGCACTCCTACAGCGTTTACAACCTCTGCAATAAATTCTAAGTCACTTATTTATCACCTGTCAGTGATGGCACGCTTAGCAGGGTTACAATTATTATATTATGGTCGACACTAGGTATTATCATAGTGCAATAAAATTTGATGTAGTTAATATTTATTGAAAAACGTGATTTTCAGACGTTTTAACGCACCTTAATAGTATACTATTGAACTTGAATGTTTTGGATGCAGAAAAATTTAATATAGCAGTTTTAAAGGACCAAATACGCTCCAAATGCACTCCTACAGCGTCTACAACCTCTGCAATTACTTCTTAGCCAGTTTTTAATCACCTGTCAGTGATGGCACGCTTAGCACAGTTACAATTATTGTATTATGATCGACACTAGGTGTTATGGTAGTACAATAAAATTTTCGGTAGTTAATAAATGCTGAAAAATGTGCTTTTTAGACGTTTTGACGCATCTTGATAATACACTATTCAAATTGAATTTTTTGGATACAGAAAACGAAGATGATTTACAACGCCTATTGTTCAAATTTAAAACAACAGCAGAACAACTTAATATGAAAATATCTACAGAGAAAACACAAGCTATGGTAATATCGAAAGACCCTATACGCTGCAAACTTATGGTCAACAACGAAATAATTAAAAAGGTCATGAATTTTAAATATTTAGGCATTGACACTTCCAGTGACCGCAACATCAGCAAGGAAGTACGAACACAAGCCAACAAAGCCGCAGCAATCTCTGGTTATCTCCGCGACATCATATGGTCAAATAAACATATGACAATAGAAAGCAAAACCCGCATATACAAAACATGTGTACGACCCATTATGGCATATGCGGCTGAAACGAGAGCGGAAACATCTAAAACTAAACAAATATTGAGAACAACGGAGATGAAAGTACCAAGAAACATATCGGGGAAGACATTAAGGGACAGAGAACGAAGTGAAACGATACAAGAAAACTGCGGAGTTCAGGACATCGTGAGATGGGTAAGAACTAGACGCCGCCAATGGAGAGACCACGTGGACAGGATGGACGAGACAAGATTAGTAAAATGGGTAAAGACACAAAAGCCGAACACAAGAAGACCAGTTGGAAGGCCACCCAAGAGATGGAAGGAATGCTGGACTTCAGCATCCCAGGAAGACTAAATGCAACTGTCGATATTAACAGGACAAATGACCTATAATAATAAGAAGAAGAAGAAGTAGAACAATTTAATATAGCAGTTTTATAAGGCTAAATACGCTCCAAATGCACTTCTACATCGTTTACAAGCTTTGCAATTAATTCTTAGCCAGTTATTGATCACCTGTCAGTGATGGCACGCTTAGCAAGGTTACAATTATTATATTATGATCGACACTAGGTGTTGTGGTACTACAATAAAATTGTCGGGAGTTAATAAATGCTGAAAAACGTGATTTTCAGACGTTTTAACGCACCTTAATAGTGTACTATTGATCTTGAATGTTTTGGATGCAGAAAAATTTAATATAGCAGTTTTAAAAGGCCAAATACGCTCTAAATGCACTCCTACAGCTTCTACAACCTCTGCAATTAATTCTTAGCCAGTTTTTGATCACCTGTCAGTGATGGCACGCTTAGCAGGGTTACAATTATTATATTATGATCGACACTAGGTGTAATGGTAGTACAATAAAATTTTCGGTACTTAATAAATGCTGAAAAACGTGCTTTTTAGACGTTTTGACGCACCTTAATACTAAACTATTGAACTTGAATTACTTTGATGCAGAAAAATTTAATATAGTAGTTTTATACGGCGAAATAAGTTCTAAATGCACTCCTACAGCGTTTACAACCTCTGCAATAAATTCTAAGCCACTTATTTATCACCTGTTGGTGATAGCACGTTTAGCAGGGTTACAATTATTATATTATGGTCGACACTAGGTATTGTCATAGTGCAATAAAATTTTATGTAATTAATAATTCCTGAAAAACGTGCATTTCAGACGTTTTAACGCACCTTAATAGTATACTATTGAACTTAAATGTTTTGGATGCAGAAAAAATTTAATATAGCAGTTTTAAAAGGCCAAATACGCTAAAAATGCACTCCTACAGCATCTACAACCTCTGCAATTAATTCTTAGCCAGTTTTTGATCACCTGTCAGTGATGGCAAGCTTAGCAGGGTTACAATTATTATATTATGATAGACACTAGGTGTAATGGTAGTACAATAAAATTTTCGGTACTTAATAAATGCTGAAAAACGTGCTTTTTAGACGTTTTGACGCACCTTAATACTAAACTATTGAACTTGAATAACTTTGATGCAGAAAAATTTAATATAGCAGTTTTATATGGCGAAATAAGCTCTAAATGCACTCCTACAGCGTTTACAACCTCTGCAATAAATTCTAAGCCACTTATTTATCACCTGTTGGTGATGGCACGCTTAGCAGGGTTACAATTATTATATTATGGTCGACACTAGGTATTATCATAATGCAATAAAATTTTATGTAATTAATATTTACCGAAAAACGTGCTTTTCAGACGTTTTAACGCACCTTAATAGTATACTATTGAACTTGAATGTTTTGGATGCAGAAAAATTTAATATAGCAGTTTTAAAAGGCCAAATACGCTCCAAATACACTCCTACAGCAGCTACAACCTCTGCAATTAATTCTTAGCCAGTTTTTGATCACCTGTCAGTGATGGCACGCTTAGCAGGGTTACAATTATTATATTATGATCGACACTAGGTGTAATGGTAGTACAATAAAATTTTCGGTAGTTAATAAATGCTGAAAAACGTGCTTTTTAGACGTTTTGACGCACCTTAATACTAAACTATTGAACTTCAATTACTTTGATGCAGAAAAATTTAATATAGCAGTTTTATATGGCGAAATAAGCTCTAAATGCACTCCTACAGCGTTTACAACCTCTGCAATAAATTCTAAACCACTTATTTATCACCTGTTGGTGATGGCACGCTTAGCAGGGTTACAATTATTATATTATGGTCGACACTAGGTATTATCATAGTGCAATAAAATTTGATGTTGTTAATATTTATTGAAAAACGTGATTTTCAGACATTTTAACGCACCTTAATAGTATACTATTGAACTTGAATGATTTGGATGCAGAAAAATTTAATATAGCAGTTTTAAAAGACCAAATACGCTCCAAATGCACTCCTACAGCGTCTACAACCTCTGCAATTACTTCTTAGCCAGTTTTTAATCACCTGTCAGTGATGGCACGCTTAGCAGGGTTACAATTATTGTATTATGATCGACACTAAGTGTTATGGTAGTACAATAAAATTTTCGGTACTTAATAAATGCTGAAAAACGTGCTTTTTAGACGTTTTCACGCATCTTGATAATACACTATTCAAGTTGAATTTTTTGGATACAGAACAATTTAATATAGCAGGCCACCCAAGAGATGGAAGGAATGCTGGACTTCAGCATCCCAGGAAGACTAAATGCAACTGTCGATATTAACAGGACAAATGTCCTATAATAAGAAGAAGAAGAAGAAGAACAATTTAATATAGCAGTTTTATAAGGCTAAATACGCTCCAAATGCACTTCTACATCGTTTACAAGCTCTGCAATTAATTCTTAGCCAGTTATTGATCACCTGTCAGTGATGGCACGCTTAGCAAGGTTACAATTATTATATTATGATCGACACTAGGTGTTGTGGTACTACAATAAAATTGTCGGGAGTTAATAAATGCTGAAAAACGTGATTTTCAGACGTTTTAACGCACCTTAATAGTGTACTATTGATCTTGAATGTTTTGGATGCAGAAAAATTTAATATAGCAGTTTTAAAAGGCCAAATACGCTCTAAATGCACTCCTACAGCTTCTACAACCTCTGCAATTAATTCTTAGCCAGTTTTT
This sequence comes from Agriotes lineatus, assembly GCA_940337035.1. Taxonomy (NCBI): domain Eukaryota; kingdom Metazoa; phylum Arthropoda; class Insecta; order Coleoptera; family Elateridae; genus Agriotes; species Agriotes lineatus. The sequence goes on along the minus strand of OW679195.1, from coordinate 108,808,826 downwards.
GATCACCTGTCAGTGATGGCACGCTTAGCAGGGTTACAATTATTATATTATGGTCGACACTAGGTATTGTCATAGCGCAATAAAATTTTATGTAATTAATATTTCCTGAAAAACGTGCATCTCAGACGTTTTAACGCACCTTAATAGTATACTATTGAACTTGAATGTTTTGGATGCAGAAAAAATTTAATATAGCAGTTTTAAAAGGCCAAATACGCTAAAAATGCACTCCTACAGCATCTACAACCTCTGCAATTAATTCTTAGCCAGTTTTTGATCACCTGTCAGTGATGGCACGCTTAGCAGGGTTACAATTATTATATTATGATAGACACTAGGTGTAATGGTAGTACAATAAAATTTTCGGTACTTAATAAATGCTGAAAAACGTGCTTTTTAGACGTTTTGACGCACCTTAATACTAAACTATTGAACTTGAATAACTTTGATGCAGAAAAATTTAATATAGCAGTTTTATATGGCGAAATAAGCTCTAAATGCACTCCTACAGCGTTTACAACCTCTGCAATAAATTCTAAGCCACTTATTTATCACCTGTTGGTGATGGCACGCTTAGCAGGGTTACAATTATTATATTATGGTCGACACTAGGTATTATCATAATGCAATAAAATTTTATGTAATTAATATTTACCGAAAAACGTGCTTTTCAGACGTTTTAACGCACCTTAATAGTATACTATTGAACTTGAATGTTTTGGATGCAGAAAAATTTAATATAGCAGTTTTAAAAGGCCAAATACGCTCCAAATGCACTCCTACAGCAGCTACAACCTCTGCAATTAATTCTTAGCCAGTTTTTGATCACCTGTCAGTGATGGCACGCTTAGCAGGGTTACAATTATTATATTATGATCGACACTAGGTGTAATGGTAGTACAATAAAATTTTCGGTAGTTAATTAATGCTGAAAAACGTGCTTTTTAGACGTTTTGACGCACCTTAATACTAAACTATTGAACTTCAATTACTTTGATGCAGAAAAATTTAATATAGCAGTTTTATATGGCGAAATAAGCTCTAAATGCACTCCTACAGCGTTTACAACCTCTGCAATAAATTCTAAACCACTTATTTATCACCTGTTGGTGATGGCACGCTTAGCAGGGTTACAACTATTATATTATGGTCGACACTAGGTATTATCATAGTGCAATAAAATTTGATGTTGTTAATAATTATTGAAAAACGTGATTTTCAGACGTTTTAACGCACCTTAATAGTGTACTATTGAACTTGAATGATTTGGATGCAGAAAAATTTAATATAGCAGTTTTAAAAGACCAAATACGCTCCAAATGCACTCCTACAGCGTCTACAACCTCTGCAATTACTTCTTAGCCAGTTGTTAATCACCTGTCAGTGATGGCACGCTTAGCAGGGTTACAATTATTGTATTATGATCGACACTAAGTGTTATGGTAGTACAATAAAATTTTCGGTAGTTAATAAATGCTGAAAAACGTGCTTTTTAGACGTTTTTACGCATCTTGATAATACACTATTCAAGTTGAATTTTTTGGATACAGAACAATTTAATATAGCAGTTTTATAGGCTAAATACGCTCCAAATGCACTTCTACAGCGTTTACAACCTCTGCAATTAATTCTTAGACAGTTATTGATCACCTGTCAGTGATGGCACGCTTAGCAGGGTTACAATTGTGTAATTATGATCGACACTAGTTGTTGTGGTACTACAATAAAATTGTCGGGAGTTAATAAATGCTGAAAAACGTGCTTTTTAGACGTTCTGACGCATTTTGATAATACACTATTCAAGTTGAATTTTTTGGATGAAGAACAATTTAATATAGCAGTTTTATAAGGCTAAATACGCTCCAAATGCACTTCTACAGCATTGACAACCTCTGCAATTAATTCTTAGCCAGTTATTGATCACTTGTCAGTGATGGCACGCTTAGCAAGGTTACAATTATTATATTATGATCGACACTAGGTGTTGTGGTACTACAATAAAATTGTCGGGAGTTAATAAATGCTGAAAAACGTGCTTTTTAGACGTTTTGACGCACCTTAATACTAAACTATTGAACTTGAATTACTTTGATGCAGAAAAATTTAATATAGCAGTTTTATATGTCGACATAAGCTCTAAATGCACTCCTACAGCGTTTACAACCTCTGCAATAAATTCTAAGCCACTTATTTATCACCTGTTGGTGATGGCACGCTTAGCAGGGTTACAATTATTATATTATGATCGACACTAGGTATTATCATAGTGCAATAAAATTTTATGTAATTAATATTTACTGAAAAACGTGTATTTCAGAAGTTTTAACGCACCTCAATAGTATACTATTGAACTTGAATGTTTTGGATGCAGAAAAATTTAATATAGCAGTTTTAAAAGGCCAAATACGCTCCAAATGCACTCCTACAGCTTCTACAACCTCTGCAATTAATTCCTAGCCAGTTTTTGATCACCTGTCAGTGATGGCACGCTTAGCAGGGTTACAATTATTATATTATGATCGACACTAGGTGTAATATAGCAGTTTTATATGGCGAAATAAGCTCTAAATGCACTCCTACAGCGTTTACAACCTCTGCAATAAATTCTAAGTCACTTATTTATCACCTGTCAGTGATGGCACGCTTAGCAGGGTTACAATTATTATATTATGGTCGACACTAGGTATTATCATAGTGCAATAAAATTTGATGTAGTTAATATTTATTGAAAAACGTGCATTTCAGAAGTTTTAACGCACCTCAATAGTATACTATTGAACTTGAATGTTTTGGATGCAGAAAAATTTAATGTAGCAGTTTTAAAGGACAAAATACGCTCCAAATGCACTCCTACAGCGTCTACAACCTCTGCAATTACTTCTTAGCCAGTTTTTAATCACCTGTCAGTGATGGCACGCTTAGCAGGGTTACAATTATTGTATTATGATCGACACTAAGTGTTATGGTAGTACAATAAAATTTTCGGTACTTAATAAATGCTGAAAAACGTGCTTTTTAGACGTTTTCACGCATCTTGATAATACACTATTCAAGTTGAATTTTTTGGATACAGAACAATTTAATATAGCAGGCCACCCAAGAGATGGAAGGAATGCTGGACTTCAGCATCCCAGGAAGACTAAATGCAACTGTCGATATTAACAGGACAAATGTGCTATAATAAGAAGAAGAAGAAGAAGAAGAACAATTTAATATAGCAGTTTTATAAGGCTAAATACGCTCCAAATGCACTTCTACATCGTTTACAAGCTCTGCAATTAATTCTTAGCCAGTTATTGATCACCTGTCAGTGATGGCACGCTTAGCAAGGTTACAATTATTATATTATGATCGACACTAGGTGTTGTGGTACTACAATAAAATTGTCGGGAGTTAATAACTGCTGAAAAACGTGATTTTCAGACGTTTTAACGCACCTTAATAGTGTACTATTGATCTTGAATGTTTTGGATGCAGAAAAATTTAATATAGCAGTTTTAAAAGGCCAAATACGCTCTAAATGCACTCCTACAGCTTCTACAACCTCTGCAATTAATTCTTAGCCAGTTTTTGATCACCTGTCAGTGATGGCACGCTTAGCAGGGTTACAATTATTATATTATGGTCGACACTAGGTATTGTCATAGTGCAATAAAATTTTATGTAATTAATATTTCCTGAAAAACGTGCATCTCAGACGTTTTAACGCACCTTAATAGTATACTATTGAACTTGAATGTTTTGGATGCAGAAAAAATTTAATATAGCAGTTTTAAAAGGCCAAATACGCTAAAAATGCACTCCTACAGCATCTACAACCTCTGCAATTAATTCTTAGCCAGTTTTTGATCACCTGTCAGTGATGGCACGCTTAGCAGGGTTACAATTATTATATTATGATAGACACTAGGTGTAATGGTAGTACAATAAAATTTTCGGTACTTAACAAATGCTGAAAAACGTGCTTTTTAGACGTTTTGACGCACCTTAATACTAAACTATTGAACTTGAATAACTTTGATGCAGAAAAATTTAATATAGCAGTTTTATATGGCGAAATAAGCTCTAAATGCACTCCTACAGCGTTTACAACCTCTGCAATAAATTCTAAGCCACTTATTTATCACCTGTTGGTGATGGCACGCTTAGCAGGGTTACAATTATTATATTATGGTCGACACTAGGTATTATCATAATGCAATAAAATTTTATGTAATTAATATTTACCGAAAAACGTGCTTTTCAGACGTTTTAACGCACCTTAATAGTATACTATTGAACTTGAATGTTTTGGATGCAGAAAAATTTAATATAGCAGTTTTAAAAGGCCAAATACGCTCCAAATGCACTCCTACAGCAGCTACAACCTCTGCAATTAATTCTTAGCCAGTTTTTGATCACCTGTCAGTGATGGCACGCTTAGCAGGGTTACAATTATTATATTATGATCGACACTAGGTGTAATGGTAGTACAATAAAATTTTCGGTAGTTAATTAATGCTGAAAAACGTGCTTTTTAGACGTTTTGACGCACCTTAATACTAAACTATTGAACTTCAATTACTTTGATGCAGAAAAATTTAATATAGCAGTTTTATATGGCGAAATAAGCTCTAAATGCACTCCTACAGCGTTTACAACCTCTGCAATAAATTCTAAACCACTTATTTATCACCTGTTGGTGATGGCACGCTTAGCAGGGTTACAACTATTATATTATGGTCGACACTAGGTATTATCATAGTGCAATAAAATTTGATGTTGTTAATAATTATTGAAAAACGTGATTTACAGACGTTTTAACGCACCTTAATAGTGTACTATTGAACTTGAATGATTTGGATGCAGAAAAATTTAATATAGCAGTTTTAAAAGACCAAATACGCTCCAAATGCACTCCTACAGCGTCTACAACCTCTGCAATTACTTCTTAGCCAGTTGTTAATCACCTGTCAGTGATGGCACGCTTAGCAGGGTTACAATTATTGTATTATGATCGACACTAAGTGTCATGGTAGTACAATAAAATTTTCGGTAGTTAATAAATGCTGAAAAACGTGCTTTTTAGACGTTTTTACGCATCTTGATAATACACTATTCAAGTTGAATTTTTTGGATACATAACAATTTAATATAGCAGTTTTATAGGCTAAATACGCTCCAAATGCACTTCTACAGCGTTTACAACCTCTGCAATTAATTCTTAGACAGTTATTGATCACCTGTCAGTGATGGCACGCTTAGCAGGGTTACAATTGTGTAATTATGATCGACACTAGTTGTTGTGGTACTACAATAAAATTGTCGGGAGTTAATAAATGCTGAAAAACGTGCTTTTTAGACGTTCTGACGCATTTTGATAATACACTATTCAAGTTGAATTTTTTGGATGAAGAACAATTTAATATAGCAGTTTTATAAGGCTAAATACGCTCCAAATGCACTTCTACAGCATTGACAACCTCTGCAATTAATTCTTAGCCAGTTATTGATCACTTGTCAGTGATGGCACGCTTAGCAAGGTTACAATTATTATATTATGATCGACACTAGGTGTTGTGGTACTACAATAAAATTGTCGGGAGTTAATAAATGCTGAAAAACGTGCTTTTTAGACGTTTTGACGCACCTTAATACTAAACTATTGAACTTGAATTACTTTGATGCAGAAAAATTTAATATAGCAGTTTTATATGTCGACATAAGCTCTAAATGCACTCCTACAGCGTTTACAACCTCTGCAATAAATTCTAAGCCACTTATTTATCACCTGTTGGTGATGGCACGCTTAGAGGGTTACAACTATTATATTATGATCGACACTAGGTATTATCATAGTGCAATAAAATTTTATGTAATTAATATTTACTGAAAAACGTGTATTTCAGAAGTTTTAACGCACCTCAATAGTATACTATTGAACTTGAATGTTTTGGATGCAGAAAAATTTAATATAGCAGTTTTAAAAGGCCAAATACGCTCCAAATGCACTCCTACAGCTTCTACAACCTCTGCAATTAATTCCTAGCCAGTTTTTGATCACCTGTCAGTGATGGCACGCTTAGCAGGGTTACAATTATTATATTATGATCGACACTAGGTGTAATATAGCAGTTTTATATGGCGAAATAAGCTCTAAATGCACTCCTACAGCGTTTACAACCTCTGCAATAAATTCTAAGTCACTTATTTATCACCTGTCAGTGATGGCACGCTTAGCAGGGTTACAATTATTATATTATGGTCGACACTAGGTATTATCATAGTGCAATAAAATTTGATGTAGTTAATATTTATTGAAAAACGTGCATTTCAGAAGTTTTAACGCACCTCAATAGTATACTATTGAACTTGAATGTTTTGGATGCAGAAAAATTTAATATAGCAGTTTTAAAAGGCCAAATACGCTCCAAATGCACTCCTACAGCTTCTACAACCTCTGCAATTAATTCCTAGCCAGTTTTTGATCACCTGTCAGTGATGGCACGCTTAGCATGGTTACAATTATTATATTATGATCGACACTAGGTGTTATGGTAGTACAATAAAATTTTCGGTGGTTAATAAATGCTGAAAAACGTGCTTTTTAGACGTTTTGGCGCACCTTAATACTAAACTATTGAACTTGAATTACTTGTATGCAGAAAAATTTAATATAGCAGTTTTATATGACGAAATAAGCTCTAAATGCACTCCTACAGCGTTTACAACCTCTGCAATAAATTTTAAGCCACTTATTTATCACCTGTTGGTGATAGCACGCTTAGCAGGGGTACTATTATTATATTATGGTCGACACTAGGTATTGTCATAGTGCAATAAAATTTTATGTAATTAATATTTACTGAAAAACGTGCATTTCAGACGTTTTAACGCACCTTAATAGTATGCTATTGAACTTGACTGTTTTGGATGCAGAAAAATTTAATATAGCAGTTTTAAAAGGCCAAATACGCTCCAAATGCACTCCTACAGCATCTACAACCTCTGCAATTAATTCTTAGCCAGTTTTTGATCACCTGTCAGTGATGGCACGCTTAGCAGGGTTACAATTATTATATTATGATCGACACTAGGTGTAATGGTAGTACAATAAAATTTTCGGTAGTTAATAAATGCTGAAAAACGTGCTTTTTAGACCTTTTGACGCACCTTAATACTAAACTATTGAAATTGACTTACTTTGTGCAGAAAAATTTAATATAGCAGTTTTATATGGCGAAATAAGCTCTAAATGCACTCCTACAGCGTTTACAACGTCTGCAATAAATTCTAAGCCAGTTATTTATCACCTGTTGGTGATGGCACGCTTAGCAGGGTTACAATTATTATATTATGGTCGACACTAGGTATTATCATAATGCAATAAAAGTTTATGTAATTAATATTTACCGAAAAACGTGCATTTCAGTCGTTTTAACGCACCTTAATAGTATACTATTGAACTTGAATGTTTTGGATGCAGAAAAATTTAATATAGCAGTTTTAATAGGCCAAATACGCTCCAAATGCACTCCTACAGCACCTACAACCTCTGCAATTAATTCTTAGCCAGTTTTTGATCACCTGTCAGTGATGGCACGCTTAGCAGGGTTACAATTATTATATTATGATCGACACTGGGTGTAATGGTATTACAATAAAATTTTCGGTAGTTAATAAATGCTGAAAAACGTGCTTTTTAGACGTTTTGACGCACCTTAATACTAAACTTTTGAACTTGAATTACTTTGATGCAGAAAACTTTAATATAGCAGTTTTATATGGCGAAATAAGCTCTAAATGCACTCCTACAGCGTTTACAACCTCTGCAATAAATTCTAAGTCACTTATTTATCACCTGTCAGTGATGGCACGCTTAGCAGGGTTACAATTATTATATTATGGTCGACACTAGGTATTATCATAGTGCAATAAAATTTGATGTAGTTAATATTTATTGAAAAACGTGATTTTCAGACGTTTTAACGCACCTTAATAGTATACTATTGAACTTGAATGTTTTGGATGCAGAAAAATTTAATATAGCAGTTTTAAAGGACCAAATACGCTCCAAATGCACTCCTACAGCGTCTACAACCTCTGCAATTACTTCTTAGCCAGTTTTTAATCACCTGTCAGTGATGGCACGCTTAGCAGAGTTACAATTATTGTATTATGATCGACACTAGGTGTTATGGTAGTACAATAAAATTTTCGGTAGTTAATAAATGCTGAAAAATGTGCTTTTTAGACGTTTTGACGCATCTTGATAATACACTATTCAAATTGAATTTTTTGGATACAGAACAATTTAATATAGCAGTTTTATAAGGCTAAATACGCTCCAAATGCACTTCTACATCGTTTACAAGCTCTGCAATTAATTCTTAGCCAGTTATTGATCACCTGTCAGTGATGGCACGCTTAGCAAGGGGACAATTATTATATTATGATCGACACTAGGTGTTGTGGTACTACAATAAAATTGTCGGTAGTTAATAAATGATGAAAAACGTGATTTTCAGACGTTTTAACGCACCTTAATAGTGTACTATTGATCTTGAATGTTTTGCATGCAGAAAAATTTAATATAGCAGTTTTAAAAGGCCAAATACGCTAAAAATGCACTCCTACAGCTTCTACAACCTCTGCAATTAATTCTTAGCCAGTTTTTGATCACCTGTCAGTGATGGCACGCTTAGCAGGGTACAATTATTATATTATGGTCGACACTAGGTATTGTCATAGTGCAATAAAATTTTATGTAATTAATATTTCCTGAAAAACGTGCATTTCAGACGTTTTAACGCACCTTAATAGTATACTATTGAACTTGAATGTTTTGGATGCAGAAAAAATTTAATATAGCAGTTTTAAAAGGCCAAATACGCTAAAAATGCACTCCTACAGCATCTACAACCTCTGCAATTAATTCTTAGCCAGTTTTTGATTACCTGTCAGTGATGGCACGCTTAGCAGGGTTACAATTATTATATTATGATCGACACTAGGTGTAATGGTAGTACAATAAAATTTTCGGTACTTAATAAATGCTGAAAAACGTGCTTTTTAGACGTTTTGACGCATCTTGATAATTCAAGTTGAATTTTTTGGATACAGAACAATTTAATATAGCAGTTTTATAGGCTAAATACGCTCCAAATGCACTTCTACAGCGTTTACAACCTCTGCAATTAATTCTTAGCCAGTTATTGATCACCTGTCAGTGATGGCACGCTTAGCAGGGTTACAATTGTTGTATTATGATCGACACTAGTTGTTGTGGTACTACAATAAAATTGTCGGGAGTTAATAAATGCTGAAAAACGTGCTTTTTAGACGTTTTGACGCATTTTGATAATACACTATTCAAGTTGAATTTTTTGGATGCAGAACAATTTAATATAGCAGTTTTATAAGGCTAAATACGCTCCAAATGCACTTCTACAGCATTTACAACCTCTGCAATTAATTCTTAGCCAGTTATTGATCACTTGTCAGTGATGGCACGCTTAGCAAGGTTACAATTATTATATTATGATCGACACTAGGTGTTGTGGTACTACAATAAAATTGTCGGGAGTTAATAAATGCTGAAAAACGTGCTTTTTAGACGTTTTGACGCACCTTAATACTAAACTATTGAACTTGAATTACTTTGATGCAGAAACATTTAATATAGCAGTTTTATATGTCGACATAAGCTCTAAATGCACTCCTACAGCGTTTACAATCTCTGCAATAAATTCTAAACCACTTATTTATCACCTGTTGGTGATGGCACGCTTAGCAGGGTTACAACTATTATATTATGATCGACACTAGGTATTATCATAGTGCAATAAAATTTTATGTAATTAATATTTACTGAAAAACGTGCATTTCAGAAGTTTTAACGCACCCCAATAGTATACTATTGAACTTGAATGTTTTGGATGCAGAAAAATTTAATATAGCAGTTTTAAAAGGACAAATACGCTCCAAATGCACTCCTACAGCATCTACAACCTCTGCAATTAATTCTTAGCCAGTTTTTGATCACCTGTCAGTGATGGCACGCTTAGCAGGGTTACAATTATTATATAATGATCGACACAAGGTGTAATGGTAGTACAATAAAATTTTCGGTAGTTAATAAATGCTGAAAAACGTGCTTTTTAGACGTTTTGACGCACCTTAATACTAAACTATTAAACTTGAATTACTTTGATGCAGAAAAATTTAATATAGCAGTTTTATATGGCGAAATAAGCTCTAAATGCACTCCTACAGCGTTTACAACCTCTGCAATAAATTCTAAGCCACTTATTTATCACCTGTTGGTGATGGCACGCTTAGCAGGGTTACAATTATTATATTATGGTCGACACTAGGTATTATCATAATGCAATAAAATTTTATGTAATTAATATTTACCGAAAAACGTGCATTTCAGACGTTTTAACGCACCCTAATATTAAACTATTGAATTTGAATTTTTTGGATGCAGAAAAATGTAATATAGCAGTTTTATATGGCTAACTAAGCTCCAAATGCATTCATACAGCGTTTGCAACGTCTGCAATCAATTCTAAGTCAGTTGTTGAGTACCTGTTAGTGTTGCCACGCTTATCATTGATAAAATTATTATATTTTGATCGACACTAGGTATTATAATAGTACAATAAAATTTTCTGTAATTAATATTTACTGAAAAACGTGCTTTTCAGGCGTTTCAACTCACTTTAATACTAAACTATTGAACTTGAATGTTTTGGATGCAGAAAAATTTAATATAGTAGCCCTATATGGCTAAATAGATAAGCTCCAAATGCACCCCAACAGCGTTTACAACCTGTGCAATCAATTCTAAGCCAGTTTTTGAGCACCTGTTAGTGATGGCACGATTAGCAAAGCTTACAATTATTATATTATGATCGTCACTAGGTATTATCGTAGTGCAATAATATTTTCTGTAGTTAATATTTACTGAAAAACGTGCATTTCAGACGTTTTAACGCACTTTAATACTAAACTATTGAACTTGAATTTTTTGGATGCAGAAAAATTTAATATAGCAGTTTTGTATTTCTAAATAAGCTCCAAATGCACTCCTACAGCGTTTACAACCTCTGCAATCAATTCTCAGCCAGTTATTGATCACCTGTTAGTGATGGCACGCTTAGTAGGGTTACAATTATTATATTATGATCGTCACTAGGTATTATCGTGTGCAATAAAATTTTCTGTAGTTAATATTTACTGAAAAACATGCATTACAAACATTTTAACGTAGCTTAATACTAAACTATTGAATTTGAATTTTTTGGATGCAGAAAAATTTAACAGCAGTTTTATATTGCTAAATAAGCTCAAAATTAATGCACTCTTACAACCTCTGCAATCAATTCTAAGCCAGTTGTTGAGCACCTGTTAGTGTTGCCAGGCTTATCATTGATAAAATTATTATATTTAGATCGACACTAGGTATTATAATAGTACAATAAAATTATCTGTAATTAATATTAATGAAAACCGTGATTTTCAGACGTTTTAACGAACCCTAATAATAAACTATTAAACTTGAATATTTTGGATGCAGAACAATTTAATATAGCAGATTTATAAGGCTAAATACGCTCCAAATGCACTCTTGCAGCGTCTACATCCTCTGCAATTAATTCTTAGCCAGTTATTGATCACCTGTCAGTGATGGCACGCTTAGCAGGGTTACAATTATTGTATTATGATCGACACTAGTTGTTGTGGTACTACAATAAAATTGTCGGGAGTTAATAAATGCTGAAAAACGTGCTTTTTAGACGTTTTGACGCATTTTGATAATACACTATTCAAGTTGAATTTTTTGGATGCAGAACAATTTAATATAGCAGTTTTATAAGGCTAAATACGCTCCAAATGCACTTCTACAGAATTTACAACCTCTGCAATTAATTCTTAGCCAGTTATTGATCACTTGTCAGTGATGGCACGCTTAGCAAGGTTACAATTATTATATTATGATCGACACTAGGTGTTGTGGTACTACAATAAAATTGTCGGAAGTTAATAAATGCTGAAAAACGTGCTTTTTAGACGTTTTGACGCACCTTAATACTAAACTATTGAACTTGAATTACTTTGATGCAAAAAAATTTAATATAGCAATTTTATATGTCGACATAAGCTCTAAATGCACTCCTACAGCGTTTACAACCTCTGCAATAAATTCTAAGCCACTTATTTATCACCTGTTGGTGATGGCACGCTTAGCAGGGTTACAACTATTATATTATGATCGACACTAGGTATTATCATAGTGCAATAAAATTTTATGTAATTAATATTTACTGAAAAACGTGCATTTCAGAATTTTTAACGCACCTCAATAGTATACTATTGAACTTGACTGTTTTGGATGCAGAAAAATTTAATATAGCAGTTTTAAAAGGCCAAATACGCTCCAAATGCACTCCTACAGCTTCTACAACCTCTGCAATTAATTCCTAGCCAGTTTTTGATCACCTGTCAGTGATTGCACGCTTAGCAGGGTTACAATTATTATATTATGATCGACACTAGGTGTTATGGTAGTACAATAAAATTTTCGGTGGTTAATAAATGCTGAAAAACGTGCTTTTTAGACGTTTTGACGCACCTTAATACTAAACTATTAAACTTGAATTACTTTTATGCAGAAAAATTTAATATAGCAGTTTTATATGACGAAATAAGCTCTAAATGCACTCCTACAGCGTTTACAACCTCTGCAATAAATTCTAAGCCACTTATTTATCACCTGTTGGTGATAGCACGCTTAGCAGGGGTACTATTATTATATTATTGTCGACACTAGGTATTGTCATAGTGCAATAAAATTTTATGTAATTAATATTTACTGAAATACGTGCATTTCAGACGTTTTAACGCACCTTAATAGTATACTATTGAACTTGACTGTTTTGGATGCAGAAAAATTTAATATAGCAGTTTTAAAAGGCCAAATACGCTCCAAATGCACTCCTACAGCATCTACAACCTCTGCAATTAATTCTTAGCCAGTTTTTGATCACCTGTCAGTGATGGCACGCTTAGCAGGGTTACAATTATTATATTATGATCGACACTAGGTGTAATGGTAGTACAATAAAATTTTCGGTAGTTAATAAAGGCTGAAAAACGTGCTTTTTAGACGTTTTGACGCACCTTAATACTAAACTATTGAAATTGACTTACTTTGTGCAGAAAAATTTAATATAGCAGTTTTATATGTCGAAATAAGCTCTAAATGCACTCCTACAGCGTTTACAACCTCTGCAATAAATTCTAAGCCACCTATTTATCACCTGTTGGTGATGGCACGCTTAGCAGGGTTACAATTATTATATTATGGTCGACACTAGGTATTATCATAATGCAATAAAATTTTATGTAATTAATATTTACCGAAAAACGTGCATTTCAGTCGTTTTAACGCACCTTAATAGTATACTATTGAACTTGAATGTTTTGGATGCAGAAAAATTCAATATAGCAGTTTTAATAGGCCAAATACGCTCCAAATGCACTCCTACAGCACCTACAACCTCTGCAATTAATTCTTAGCCAGTTTTTGATCACCTGTCAGTGATGGCACGCTTAGCAGGGTTAAAATTATTATATTATGATCGACACTGGGTGTAATGGTATTACAATAAAATTTTCGGTAGTTAATAAATGCTGAAAAACGTGCTTTTTAGACGTTTTGACGCACCTCAATACTAAACTATTGAACTTGAATTACTTTGATGCAGAAAAATTTAATATAGCAGTTTTATATGGCGAAATAAGCTCTAAATGCACTCCTACAGCGTTTACAACCTCTGCATTAAATTCTAAGTCACTTATTTATCACCTGTCAGTGATGGCACGCTTAGCAGGGTTACAATTATTATATTATGGTCGACACTAGGTATTATCATAATGCAATAAAATTTTATGTAATTAATATTTACCGAAAAACGTGCATTTCAGTCGTTTTAACGCACCTTAATAGTATACTATTGAACTTGAATGTTTTGGATGCAGAAAAATTTAATATAGCAGTTTTAATAGGCCAAATACGCTCCAAATGCACTCCTACAGCACCTACAACCTCTGCAATTAATTTTTAGCCAGTTTTTGATCACCTGTCAGTGATGGCACGCTTAGCAGGGTTACAATTATTATATTATGATCGACACTAGGTGTTATGGTAGTACAATAAAATTTTCGGTGGTTAATAAATGCTGAAAAACGTGCTTTTTAGACGTTTTGACGCACCTTAATACTAAACTATTGAACTTGAATTACTTTTATGCAGAAAAATTTAATATAGCAGTTTTATATGACGAAATAAGCTCTAAATGCACTCCTACAGCGTTTACAACCTCTGCAATAAATTCTAAGCCACTTATTTATCACCTGTTGGTGATAGCACGCTTAGCAGGGGTACTATTATTATATTATGGTCGACACTAGGTATTGTCATTGTGCAATAAAATTTTATGTAATTAATATTTACTGAAAAACGTGCATTTCAGACGTTTTAACGCACCTTAATAGTATACTATTGAACTTGACTGTTTTGGATGCAGAAAAATTTAATATATCAGTTTTAAAAGGCCAAATACGCTCCAAATGCACTCCTACAGCATCTACAACCTCTGCAATTAATTCTTAGCCAGTTTTTGATCACCTGTCAGTGATGGCACGCTTAGCAGGGTTACAATTATTATATTATGATCGACACTAGGTGTAATGGTAGTACAATAAAATTTTCGGTAGTTAATAAATGCTGAAAAACGTGCTTTTTAGACGTTTTGACGCACCTTAATACTAAACTATTGAAATTGACTTACTTTGTGCAGAAAAATTTAATATAGCAGTTTTATATGACGAAATAAGCTCTAAATGCACTCCTACAGCGTTTACAACCTCTGCAATAAATTCTAAGCCACTTATTTATCACCTGTTGGTGATAGCACGCTTAGCAGGGGTACTATTATTATATTATGGTCGACACTAGGTATTGTCATAGTGCAATAAAATTTTATGTAATTAATATTTACTGAAAAACGTGCATTTCAGACGTTTTAACGCACCTTAATAGTATACTATTGAACTTGACTGTTTTGGATGCAGAAAAATTTAATATAGCAGTTTTAAAAGGCCAAATACGCTCCAAATGCACTCCTACAGCATCTACAACCTCTGCAATTAATTCTTAGCCAGTTTTTGATCACCTGTCAGTGATGGCACGCTTAGCAGGGTTACAATTATTATATTATGATCGACACTAGGTGTAA
>OW679195.1:108652909-108793439 GCA_940337035.1 Agriotes lineatus | reverse complement strand
GACTCGCACGGTATAGCAGTGCTCTTACTATTTAACTAACTTCTTCGAGAGCACAAAAAAAAATGTGAAGAGTCTAATGCTTGTCAATTTTTTAAAATCAAAGTGAAAGTAATAAGATTTTCCCATTAAGAGTACAATAGGTTGGATTTGCTGGTACATAGTGAACTCGCCACACACTAATGTTGGGACCACTACTACATCGACGAAACGTTATCAAAATATAATATAAACAAGCTAGAGTACAACAAATTGACTTAAATCACATTCTTACATCTTTCTATATGTAAACCCATTTAGGGAAAAATCTACTAATATCTTAAACTGATTGGTTCAAGAACAAGAAATAGTGTGAAATGCGTTCAAACTTGTTTAAACATGTGAAACATTGAAAGATGTTTTTTAATATTTCGCATTAATGCCGTAAAATTGAAAATACTTACTTTAGATACAATAAAGATTGACACGTTACTGAGGATTTTTCAAAATCCTTACGTCATGGGGAAGTTTTACAATTATTTTCAGCAAGCGATAGCAACTAACTACATTAGAAAAAGACAGGGAACAGTATATCAAAGTTGCAAAAAATATTTAAAATATAATGTTAAATTTGAAAAAGTTGGACCATCCCATCATATCCATCTCCTCCCGTTGTAATCTTGGTTTAAAAAAATCCTTACTATGATGGAAAAATTTGCAGGAGCTCCATTATGCATAAACTACATGTTTAATCGGTTAAAAAGTAAGTGGCACATCTTCCAACAAAACGGGTAACTTATTTCTTGAAAAAATCAAGTACACTTCTTCCATTAAACAAATAGGGAGAAATACTGGAGCAATTAAACAGTCTCCAAAAACAGCAAGCCAAACATTTAGCGAAAAATGGTTTTGGTTTTGGCAGTTTAACAACAGCATGAGGATTTTCATCTGTCCACTCTTCTGTCCATTCTTATGAAAATTGAATATTCCGTCTCTTCTGAACCCAGCCTCCTAACTAAACAAAATCTGGCCAGCAAAATTAGGACTTTCTGCCAGTTTTCTTATAACTCATTGACAAAAATCCCAACGTGCATCATAATCGAGAGCAGCAAGGACCTGCACGCGTTGAATATGCTAGGGGTATAGCTGCTATTCGCCCAGACTTCTCCAAATCAGGGGTGACTGACGTTCAGTTCTGCAGCGGGTTGTCTCTTACCCGTCTCAAAATATATAGCTCTACTACGGAAGTTGAAATTAATCTAGGTCGACCAGCACCTCCATTTAGTAAATTTAAAAGAACCAGTTTCGGACAGCGGTTCATGAAATCTTGAGAAAATGTTATCACTAGGAAATAAACGATTTGGAAATGCTTCGGCATAAATACACCGTGGTTCAGCAGCATTACCATTCGCACGGCCGTACATAAAATGCATGTCGGCTATTTTTGTATTTGTGTACTCAGGGGTAATTTGAGAACAAACAAAAATTGATGCAAAAAATAAGTACCTAATCTGGCGACAGAGAGTACTAATTTAAAGTCACAATAAGTTGTTTCACAAAGACGACCATTTTTAAAACCCAAAAATCAAATGTTTGATTTTAAAACAGAAACTATCTCTCAGAAACAGTTGAGTCGCGCACCCATGTTGACTAAAACTTGTTTGTTTTCTTTCATCAGTAATACTATAATTGGTAAAATATCCGACAATATTTTTTTAACACTCTGTATATACGATTTTTATATCGAACGCATGTTATTTAATGCGAAATTTCTGAACTTTTGCTTTAGGAATTCCTTATACTGACTCTAGATTTCTGTTACGACATGTTGCGTAAATTCTAAATCAAAATGACGTTGGAAAGCTGTTGTGTTTTATCCATATCTTTGTACAAGAAAACGAGAAATTATGTTAGAACACACAATAAAAACTCAGAGGAATTCGTCACAACACAGGGAGTAAGACAAGGAGGCATAATGAGCCCTATATTGTTCCTAGTAGTCATGGATGACGTAATTAAAGAGACAAGAGAAGAGGCAAAGGGAATAATGATAGGAAACTGGAACCTGAAGAGAGTTGAAATAACAGAATGTGCCTTCGCAGACGATATCGCAGTGTTTGCAAAATCAGAAAAAGACATGAACGAAAATATGAACAGATGGAAGACAGCGTTAGAAAAGAGGGGGCTAAGAATAAACAGGGAGAAAACCAAAGTGATTGTGATAAGTGACCAAAACAAAACAATAAATGTACTTGTAAACGGTGAAAAACTTGAACAGGTAGCGAATCGTGGGTGATACGCAAGAGTAACAATTCAAAAATACAAGCCTCGGAGATGATATATCTTAGGAGAGTGTTAGAAGTAACAAGACTGGATAGGATTAGAAGCGAAGAAATAAGAGACAAGACTATCAGTAGAACCAATACAAAAGAAAATAGAAGAAGGGCAATTAAGATGGTTTGGACACATATGCCGAATGGAAAATGGAAAACAAACTAAGAAAGTGTGGGAAGCAAGGGCAGAGGGAAAGAGGAAGAGAGGAAGGCCAAAAGAAACATGGAACCAGGCGATTGGAAAGATAAAAAGGAAGAGCAAAACATGGAACCATCAAAAGAACTCACGGAAGACAGAAAAGAGTGGAGAAAATTTTGCAAGTATTAGGCAAAAAACCTCGACACCCAATGGGTATGAAAAGGAAAGATTAAGTAAAGTAAAGTAAGATAATATTACCTTTCCATCTAGGTAGGTTAAATATTTTACTCACAATCTGTTAATAATAGGTACGTATTTGAAACTTACGTAATTATATAAAGACTAACAAGAACTGATTGTGAGTAAAATAGTATACATACCACGGTGAAAAGTTTCCTTCCTGTCTCGGTTACCTACTTAATCTCTCGACAGTAATGAAACACTCTACCTCGGTATGTAATATACTAGTATAAAAAATATTTGTTGTTTTGCTAATAAACAGGCACTGCCAAAGTTAAAGTTTATTATGTTACTTTATCTAGTGGAGAGGAGTGACGAACCACCCCACTAACAAAGTCAGAAGGGCTCCAAGGAGCGGCATCAATTCTATGAAGAATGTATTGCCAAATATATATATATATATATATGTTACTTTATCTATCGTCTTTTGTATAAAATATTTTCTACAATATTTTTTTTAAATACGTTGTATTTTATCTTATACTGAAGTTTGATGACATTCATAATAAATGGTACATATTTGGTACATAACTCTGACATTTTTGATCACTACATAAATTTTAATGCAAATACCACATTGAGCCCTGCAATTGCAAAGCCGCCAAGGAGTTTTGTGACATCCTGATTGTACCGAGACGTCAGCTGCCAGAGAGGGGACATTAGCAGGTACTTCCCTGCCACAATATTTGTGGTAAAGTTCCATATGAGTATTCAAAGACTAATACAGGTCAGAATCAAGTTAAGGTAACCTTATACAGGGCATGTGTGCAGTTTGAGCGATAAGTGTTCGCGTCAGGCTGAGTTGTGAATATTTCACAAGCATAAAGAAATGCACTTCATAGACAAATAAATACATACGTGAATCGTGAAGCCAGGCTTTTATGCATCAAACCCCATCGATGCAGTTTAAGGTTCACATATTAAAGACAGTTATTTCGGTGTCTTTTTGAAGTTTAAAGAATGTATTTCAGATATAGTAATAATTCCATTATTATTTAATGAGTAAAAGCGAGTAGAAACCAGCTAATGCACGTAGATTATACATTCTTAAGTTAACTCTATTGTGTTTAGGAATGGCTGTTTATTATAAGATTTAGTCCTATTTTCTTTATTGTTTTACGTGTGTATATTTAGAAGGTGAATATATCTGTGTTTATTTGTTAAACAAAGTGGCTTTTTTTTGTGCATATTGCTTGAAGTCAGTTTTAGTCTGAGAATACTGCAAGTACAGATCAGTTTCCTGTTTTTAGCAAATATTGACACTTCCTATCCACGAACTGAGGTAAGTTAAGAGTTGGATATGTACTGAGCTAGGTGAACAAGGGCAAATTGTTCATTACCAATTGAAAATGCTAAGCGTAGCATTGCCACACGAACTCCTAGAGAGAATTTAAAACTTTGCTTAATTTGTTTTTGCCGCGGTGTCGTTTTCCCATTTTAGGCCTCCACTCAGTAACTTTTCTGCTTCAACTGTCGTCACGTCTTAACATGAGATGTCCTGCCCACAGCCATTTCAAGATGCTATTTGTCATGCAACGTGTCCTTTACTCTAGTTTTGTTTCGAATCCAATCGTTTGATTTCTTTTCTTGTAGTCGCACTCCAAGCATGATATCTCCATTGACCTTTCCGTAACTTTCATTTTTCTTACCATAGCATCGTTTCCGTAAGGGACCAAGTTTCTGACTCATAAATCAACGTAGGAATACCACACTGGTTAAATACCCTTGTTTAATGATATTAAGGATAGTTGTATGATTTGAAGACGTTTTCAAGTATGCCATATGCAGCCCAAGCTAACTTAACGCTTCTTTCCACTTCTGCCATCTGAGTATCCATTTTGATAGAAAGTTTCTGTTCCATATATACAGTATGTCCCTGGATGTTAATAAGGTGCGATGAACTACAAATTTTTGAACTTTATTTTAAGATTGAGATTAACCCTCTGCTTAGTTTGAAGAGATTTTTAGAATATTTTCAGTTTTTGAAAAACAAAGTCGGCCTTGACAGTGAAGCAAAAACTATTTTCTTTTCAGGTAAACTACTCTTTTTGTTCATCCATCTTCAAGTCCAATAATGAAAATATAGATTGTATGTATATTCGCTACCAATGGAACTGATCGGGAACAACCCGCAAGAAATTGCGTTTATAATTATAAACTTTATAAATTTTAAGTTGTCATGAGGAAGAATAAATCGAAGCCGCCCCTGCAAAAATTTCAATTACTAAGCACGTAAAAGGTTACATTGTTATAATCCAAGCAACGGTTGAATTGCATCCGGGAAGTCAAAGAAATTCGATATTAACTTACTGGCAGAATTTTCAAAGAATCGAGCTGCGCCAGCAAACATGCAATTTCTGTACTGTGAGAACCGATAAGTCAGTTTGGTTTCATGCAGTACCAAAAGCCGCTAAGAATAAAGCTGTTTTGGCAAGTTGGCAAAACGGGAACTCCCGGCTCTTCACGAAAGAAAATTACCTTTTGGGGAACGCAAACTGGACAGGCAGTCTTCCCCGGATTCCGCGAGATAAATTGAGTTAGCCCTAAGGCGCTTCGGCGCTAAAAATTCGTAACACCGGCGCGAGCCGCGTGCCGCTCGAAATAATTGAAGTCAAAATTGAAAGTTCTATTTAAAATTTATGTGAGCCAGTGTTGTGACAAGCCACTCAACATTAAAGGAGTTCAAATGAAGCCAAGGGCGCATTCAAGTAACATCCTAACACTTTTCGAAATCTATAATACCTTCGGGCGTACCGAGTAAATCAAAAATTAACATTCACCCTCCATGTTCAAGCGACGGCATGTGGACGAAGGTCAGTCATTTATGGTATTTTATTAATCAACTAAAAGCAGGGCTGCTATGTTTATTCTTCCCTTCCAAATGTAAATTGATATCATAAAAATTAAGCATAATTTTGAGCAACCTTTTTACGAAGCTACAGTTAATTAACCATTGATCAGATAGGGTAAAATTCATTTGTACTTGATCCGAATTTTTAAGTTCTTTTAATATAAGTTATTTATTCATTTGTGGGTGTTTTATTTAACCAAAACTAGGCCTTACAACCCCTAAATTAAAACAGTGATTAACAGACGAGTTCAGCTCCTTAGGTGCAAATTAGTGGTCTAAGAGGGAAAACTACCCCTAATACCACTGACGGGGTTGCAGCCCCTAACACAGGGGTTGCAGCACGTTACAGTTGCGTAATGAGTAAGGAAAGATTTGCTTTTCTTTTGGTATATTTACGATTTGACAATCCTGAAGATAGAGAAACAAGAAGAATTGATAGACCTTCTACAGTTATTTCTGAAATATTTGATATGCTCATTAAAAACTCTCAAAATTGCTACAGTATCGGGGAATCGGCCTGCATTGACGAGATGCTCATTGAATTTAGGGGTAGATGCAAATTTAAAATGTATCTGCCTAATAAACCTGCAAAATATGGAATAAAAGTTATGCCTTACAGATGCACGCATTGGGTATTTTATAACGCATATTTTTATGATGGTAAGGATTTTTTGATGGCAAATTACTTTCAGATGAGGATAAACACATAAAAAACTAACGCCATCTGTCTTACGACTTTCACAACCTGTATACAATACCAACAGAAACGTAATGTTTGACAACTGGTTCACTTCGCTTGAAGTTGTAAAATTGTTAAGAGAAAAAGATCTGACATGTGTTGGAAAGAAATTCCTGCTGAATTTCAACCCAATAAAAAAATAGAAGTAGGAACTTCGCTGTATGGATTCACAAAAGGGATAACTCTGGTTTCTCATGCAATAAAGAAAAATAAAGCGGTTATCGTGTGACGTTACAAAAAGTTTCTGCGAAGGACGTGCTGTGACGTTTCACCTCCTTACTAAAGGCGTCAAAATTATTACCTCAGTTAGCTCAAATCGGAGAGATTTGTCCCCTCAGATATATATTTGATTAGCAAACAAACACCAGAAAATTACCTTAAATAGCTTTATTTTATTTTTTGCACGATAGAACGATTTTATTTAGTTACCGCGTTTGTTTTCAAATCAGTAAGTTATGCTTACTGTTCTAGAACGGTAAGTAAAAATTCGAGGTTAGCAGGTTAGGTTTTGCAACAGTCTATGTCAAAAGTGACGGAAAACCTAACCTGCTAACCTCGAATTTTACATAGACTTACAGTGCCACCAACATATTATGTGGTATAATGTCACATTTTACTGACGTTTGAATAAAAATACATTTCTATCGTGCAAAAAACGTCATAAGCATCACGAATGTTAAGGAATTACCGATCTCAGACAATAATTGGAGTCGACGCTTCGCTCCTCCTCCAAATAATTGTCTTCGATCGGTAAAATGTCCCTACCATTCTTAGTGCTTAATATACTATAGCTATAGTTACAAACGTAATATTTACTCGAACGTTAAAATAAAATGTATTATACAATAGTAGTTTGTATACCAAGGCACTGAAGTGAAGGTTTTTATCACGAATGTGGATTTAGTTGCCGAGGCCCGTAGGGCCAAGGCAAATAAACCACATGAGGGGTAAAAAGGAACTTCAGTGCCGAGGAGTACATTATGTTTTATTTGAAATCGGGAAATCGTGAAATTACAATATTTTAACCAACATTTGTAGGTTATGTTAACGCCGGTTGACGTTTATCTGTCGCCTCCCCACCTACAAAAAAGTCAAAGCAATGGATTACTTTACTGCCGATTTCTCGTATTTTAATGACGATTTCGAGGAACTTGAATGCCGATTTGAAATAAAATAATAATTTTGCTTGGAGCGTCGCACTTTGTTCGGTTCTGAAGCCGCGGCAACCTCCCTTGCGCCGGTGTATTGCGGACGAATCCGGCTTGTTGAACGACTTCCCCGACTGCTTTTTGGAACACACTGCTCCCGAAGACAATCGGCCTAAACGGTAGTACAAATGACCCGGCTGAAAACGGCTTTCGGGCCTCACGGGAGATCGCTGCTTCGGCCGTGCTTTTCCCCGGCGTGAATCAGCTGTCTCCGGGCGATTGACCTCGAGTTACTCGGACTGGAATTTACTCGGCGGTGACGATTGCAGGGGAACTGAGCATTTCTGTCCAGTGCGGACGGTTCTCTACGTCTCAGGAAACCTTCAGGTGGGTGATTGCTTGCAGTTATAGTAATTAATAAGTGTTTAAGCGGCCTCCGTAATCGGAGCCGCGTAGGAGCTCTGTAATTCAATATTTGTTATTATTGCGGGACGAATTACACCGCGGGTTCTTTTTGGGTGTTCAATAACACGAATCAGGAATCGGGCATCCTCAACGAGTCATCGATTCAGACTGATTCCAGGTAAGATCTGAGTCTCAGGAAGATTCTTCTAGGGAAAAAAAAGGAAAAAGAGATCGATTCGGACGGGACAGGAACAGGACAGGTAAACTCAAGTCGGGATAAACTCAAGTCTCAGAATAGAATGGCAGTGAACTGGTCGCGGAAACTGCTTTAATATGCCTTGCGTCGGGTTATCAAAGCAACTACTTCGGACATTCTTGGGTGGGAGAGCGGCGCGCGGGTCGACTCTTTGTGGCTACGGCGTCGATCGGGCCTGCGTTCGTTATCTCTTCTTCGAACGTCGGCAAGATGTAACTCGTGAAAACGCTTGACTGACTTTAATACATTTTAAATGTTTGTTTATAATTTATGCGGAAACTAGCGTTACAATATTAGCTTCGTCGATGCACCATCAAAAATATGATGATCCGGTCACTACAAAGGCCGAAATTATTTTATATTATAATATGACAAAGAATTGAGTAGATGCACTCAATGAAAAATACGCTAATTTTTCAAGTAATAGAAGGACCCGTCGGTGGTCTATGGCTATATTTTTTTACTTTTAGATATCAGCATCGTTAATGCTTACTTATTATTCAACGCAGCAAAAAAAGGAAGATCTACTTTTATAGAAGAACTGGCTTTCCAGCTGGTAACACCACATCTTAAAGAGAAGGGCTAGGAAAATCAGATTAGCCATTTGCAAAATTTTGGGGTTGAATGAGTCAGATTTTACACAAGACGCACGAGTGAAACGCTTTAAAAAACTTGTCATTTGCGTCTCTCTAAAAAAAAGAGACAAACAGCATATGTTTGCTACAGCTGTTAAAAGCCAATTTGTCGTGAATGTGCAAAAAAATGTTTCATCTTGCTCTAATTCTTTAGTTTTAAGATAGTGTGAATTTTTATACGTATTTTTGTCTCACTTTTTTTAGTTAAATTATGTTAGAATACCATTGTCTTTTGAAATATTTTTGCTGATAATAAAAAACCATTAAAAATTGCCATTTTCTAAAATTAACACCTACAAATTTAATCACCTTTTTTTATTTGCCTGTAAATGCTACTATTTTTATGAAATTATATTTTTTATGTGATTAAAATACACTTGTTTCATCAAGATAAGTGTAATTTCGAAGTAGTCTATGTATAAGTAGATATAAACCAAAGTTGAAACCCTGACTAGTCAACGCAGAGCCGTAACCATTGGTACTAGAACTTAAAATTTGGGTGCAAGGTTCCAGTGCCGTAGCCAGGATTTAGGGGGGGGGGGGCACGCATAGTCCATCCCTCCTGATATAAAATGTGGTAGTACGTCGATAATGCAAATAGTCTACATAGTCATAGCTCATAAATATCAATCAAGTCAGAAATCCAATAATAAACACATAGCAGATACATACCTATATAATTTTTTAAAATTTTAATTAAAAAACTATGAAACTGGCTCAAATTCTATGACAGGTATTATTTGTATAACAGTAATAAAATTATATGTAAAATGAACATTATAGTTATTAAGGTACCAAGTGCATTATGAGTAAAATAAGAGTCCAAGATTGTTAGTGTACTAACCGAGGGTTTGGCTCGAGGTGTGTACAACAATCGCGGGCTCTTAGCTCATAATGCCCGTGGTGCCTTCAAGGTTTTATGTGCTACCAATTTTCATATAATTTATATTCATATTCAATTCATATAATTACTATGATATAGTATTCAATATTGATCTAGTTAGCTGATCTAAGTTAGATTTGTGACATTAGCTGAGCTGTCATTAATTTTCATTGTGACAGTGGTGCATAATACAGTTGTATCCATGGAAACAAATACTGTTAATTTTTCATAATAACCCTAGTGTTCTTATGAAGAAAATAATTGCCCTGGAGCGTTATTTTGTATCTAAGATACCTTAAAATAGAGTAATTAATTTCAATTAATGTACTGGTAGGACATAAAATAATAAACAGTTAATTGTTTACACTTAAGTATTCACAATTTGAAATCCAAGCGCCGATCTTTTTCTGCTGCAAAAATATCTGTTATGATGTCGGCGTCAATAGCTATGTCCCTGTGGATGTTCATAAGAGCCAAGCCGTTGAGTCTCGTTTCGCTGGTGGAATTTCTTAAGTAAGTTTTAATTCTCTTCAAACTAGAAAAGCTCCTTTCAGCGGACGCTGTAGTCACAGGTAAAACGGAATATATTTTCAATAACACTCTGATATTAGGAAAAAATTCTCAGTGCTTCCAAAGGATTTTTTGGCACGTCTTCTTCATTTAATCATTTTTGTTTCCAAAAGTCGAACTCTGCTTCTAAGATTGTTACGTATATATTTCCACATAAATCTTCTCTATAAAAGTCGATGGCTGGTTTCACATCGCTGAGGGTTGAGTTCCTGACTTTACAGGGTAATAAAAACGAAAGCGAAGTTAGAATACTCGAGTTTGATTTAAATCTCTCATTAAACGATGAAAGTAAGTCATCCAAATACGGATAAAAAATAGACTGCCTGTAGTAAGAACTACAATCATTGTTGTGTACCTCGTAATTGCTTCGATGCCAACTATTCTTAGTACAGCCGGGGTCACACCAACTTTGTGTGCCATATCACATGCTCGTTTGAAAATCCCAGCGAACACCTCTTCATTTCTTATAGCTTGTAGTTTTTGAATAGTCGATTCTACTGAATCCATAGCTGTCATAATGTCCATATTTTCGGTCTGAAGAAATTTAGAAATAAAATATGTTATTCCAAAAGCGTTTTCCATTATATACAGTGATTAAGAATGGAAAGCTACAAAGTGCTTTGTGTAAAGGAAAAGCAACTTTGTCATGCTCTACTGACATAAGTTCTTCTAAGGCATTTACAATTTCCTCGAAACTATCAACAATTATCGAAATGGATTCGTGTCTTTCCACCCATCTCGTTTCGCAAATTTTTTTCAAGCCAGAGAAGGATTTGGATTGCAACTTCAGCCGTAGTATATTTGATCGTGATATTGCCAAGGTACTTTTGATCGTGTTGGCCAGTTCAACTTCCCTAGTGCTATAGACCGGAACAAACTGTAGAAAATCTTCTCTTAGATTGATATTGTTACATTTTCCCAAACTGGAATATTTTTCATCTAAGTATCGAACACATAGAGAAAACTGCTCGATGCGGCTGATGTTTGTGGTCTCGTCGGCTAATATTGCAAAATATTTTGTCTTTTTTATCCGATTACATATTTGACGCTGAATGTACTGGGCGATAATTACCTCGTTCTGAATATCAGCACTTATATATGTAGCGTTCTTGCCACAATTTTTTATATGATTTAAAAATAAATCGTTGCCATTTTCGATTGGGTATCGTAAAAAACTTCTAAAATTACCGTCATTTTGAATAGGAGTATTCAATTCTAGGTCACCCGAGTCATGACCACCTCTAAGAGCTAATCCTTGGCGCCCACATAGCTCAATTGTTTTGATTATCACTTTTAATATCTCTCTGTTCCTTTTTATTTCACTTTCATCCCTCTTATGCAGCTGGACAAGGACGTCGTTTTGCCTTTGATCAAATATTTTTAAAAATTCAATAGATTTCGTCGTGCAAAATCTATGATATCCATTATTTTAATGTATATTATAAAGTTCAACTGCATCTTTCCACTTATCAAACGGTTGAGTGACCAGCGATGTAGGCGGTGAATGCATTCCTTTCCCAGCTCCTTCCTGTTTGTAAAATAGCACGCAGTACTTGCAGAATGCCCCCTTTTCGATGTGTGAGTATGCCAACCACTCCCAACGTTCTAGCCATGACAAATTGAACTTACGAAATTTCACTCCAAACTTCTTTGCCTCAAATTTGTATGAACAGTTTGGCTTCCATGTATTCCTCAGTACATCAGCTAAATCGAAAGCATTCAGTTGTCCTACAGCGTTTTTTTAATGTGTGCGCCAATATCGTATTTATTAAATTGGCTCGACATCTGAAATCAACAACAAAATGTGTACTATTTTTCAAATTTTACAATAACCTATTTCTTAGTCCTAACCTGATCTGGTTGTGTAGGCGGGTCTAAATTTGTACTGGTTGAAGTGGAAGCAACTGGATCATCTACTACTTTCTCCAATTCGTCGGCATGAGCATTTGCAACGGACACTGTATTGTCGTCATTAGACTTAGTCTTTTTACAGTCTTTAACGAAAAAAGAAAGCAGAGTACCATCTCTTTTCTTCCACTCATTTCACACACAAGCTGCAACCTTACACTCCACACACAATTCAGTAAAGATTAGTACATACACTTAGTAGATGGTAACATGCACTCACCCACTGCCTGCTGCCGTTCACAGAACAATACCTCTGCCGATTGCCATTAGAATATGACAGTCTTCCCAGTCTCCCACCTACCGCGTTGCATGCAATAAATTAGGACCACTGGTCACCGCTGTTACTATCTGCCGGCTGCAGTTGGAATTTTCGAAGTGGATAAAATTATATGTTATAGTATTTAAAGGTATTAGGACGATATTGAGCATATAATGAACGAGGATACATTTTGTGGCAAAGATGATTAAGCCTTGGCAAATAAATTAATCCAATCAGTTATATGCTTATACGTATAATCAGTACCAATGACAGGGTGTAACTTAGAGACAGTTTGTCTCACGACGCTCTTAACAAGGGCGCAGTACAACATATAATATGTGTTTATTGTGTTAGATTTAATAGCATAATGGTGTCATTAAGTAAAGGCCGCTTTACATTTAAGCAAGACCGGTGCAATGCAATGCAAGATGAAGAATTGCATGTAAAAAATAATATTGCTTGTCACTTTACATTTATGCAAGTCAGGTGCAACACATGACGTTTGTAAACAAGACTACCAACTACCAATGCATAAAAGTGCATATCATTTTGACAACAATTACAATAAAATTGCAGTAATACGTTCGTGGTCATTTTAATTTTATATTAACAGTGGTTTTAGCACGTGTTTTAAGTTGTTTATCAAATTCCATAAGTGAAAGGTTAGTTCACTGCTACTTTCAATTTGAATGGTTGGTAACAAACTTTTTTACTAAAAAAATTACTAGAATTTAGGGTTACCAACACTGCCATTTTGACCCGAAGACTTCGGGTTTGGCGATCATTCTTCGGGCTTTGGGTTTTCAATAAAATTTTTCGGGTTAACTAAAGGTACATACATACATGGATTGCGAAAAATTTTACTCCCATTTTAAAGCTCCAGAGCAGAAGTCATTGGTAAGAAAGTGACCAAAGAGGAAAAAAATATAATTTTAGAAAGTATCTTAATTTGTTTTCAGAAAAATGTAGTTTCGTAGTAGTTTACTTAACTTCTAAGATGAATTTTGAAATTTCTTTTACTGAATGTGAAAAATTGTTTACAAAGAATTATGCTATATGTAACGGACCATTTTCATGCTTAAATCTAGAAGCCAAGTTGTATTTCGTATGTTCTATTATAAGAATTAATATTGTATTTTATGTAAGCAAATGCTCGCAAAGCCGGTTCTGCGCTAGACGTGTATTGTGAATTTTCGTTTTCGCGAGTGCAGCAAGAAACGCGCTGTATGTGGGATGCTGGGATTTTCAACTCATGCAAATGTAACAAAAAAAAACAGCAGTCGCACGCAGCCTCTTCTGAAATGAAAGTTTAGTACATGAATTCGCTTAGGGAAATATAAGATAATTTGAAGCGACCCTAAACAGTGCTGTAAACAGTGTTAAAGTGCAGCGAGCCAGCGTTTGTAAATTCCGCAAACGCATTTTCCGAGTTTACATGTAATTACACCCATTGTGCTATATTTAAAGGATTATTTGAAGCGTCAATTTTAAGAGACTGTCTTTACGAGGCCTGCACGCAATTAGTGGTTCCCAACATAATGTCCGCCGGATGATGCAATCGAGGCGTGACGTTTCCAAGAGTATGCAGCAGTTGGTTCCAGGTAAAATGTTTGTAAAGCGTGATAAGGTTGCGTTTAACTGCAAGCTATTGCAAACACGCAGGAATGTGTATTCAGCGACTTAAATAAATACCGGCTTCAGGTAATTTTGACATTCCAGTTTTCTTAGACATTTGCTTTCTTTTAAAAGATAATTATATCAATGCAATCGTTGGTGATGTTTTAAGTTGTTTATGTATGTTTGCAACACACCTGCGAGTAGCCTCAATCTATATCGCACGTAGGTGAGAACGTAATTCTATTTTCTTTTATTTCTTTTGTATTTTTTGCACGTTTTTATATGTGTTTTCAAATCAATAGATGATGTAGGTAATGAATTCGGCTTTTTTGTGCATTGTTTAAAGTCCTACCAACACTATTAGGGAGAACCAGATTTTTATTTTGGCAGATAGTGATCTTGTATAAGCGACTAACTGAGATATTAAGAGAGTTTTATGATCACTGAGCTAGCTAAGGGACAAGAACGGCAAATATATATATTTAAATATGCGTATGAGACGTCTTGTTCAAATTTAATGTATCCACGGAGGAATAAACAAATACTGCATTTCATATGCTACTTAAAATATATAAAACAATTTTAGGAATTATATCTTTATAATGTAAAAAACTATTTCACCTTGAACTTTTTTAATAATTTTATCCCACTTTTTTCTCCTACAAAAATTAATTTCTTCAGGTCAGCATCGATTCAATGTTTGTAACCCTACTAGAATTGCATGCTACTTGCAACAAAATTAGGACCGGCTCTAATCGTTTCGTCTTGCATCAGCTGATTGTAAAAATTGCCTTGACTCGTGCGCTCACTACCATTTTCGTCTTGCCTTGCATTGCATTGCAAAAGAATTGCTTAATGTAAAGCGGCCTTTTAATATGTAACGGTTTATTTTTCTATGATGGTATACAATGGCGTGAGTGAAGGTGCTTATGCGTATTGTATGCGTCAAAATTTATGGGCGAAGGGTTTTGAAGCTATAAAAATATGCCAGCCCTTTCATCTTAAGTGCGAAACATCTGGGTTGGCGGTCATTTGCTATGCAAGGCTAAACGTTTTAACTTCACCCATATCCCCCAGATGTGCGCATTTTTGGAGTGTGCAATAAACAGATTTTAGATTTTAAAAAAACGTTATGCTAGAGCGGGTCGGCTTCTGGGGCGAATTTAGTTAATAAACTTTTTCTCACTATTATTTATCGTTCGTGATTAGTGTCGTGTCGTGGTTCTCAATAAAACTCTTCACTGTTAAGAAAATATTAGCACTTTTGAATCCCAGTTCCACATTGTAAAAAATGTTGTTATGCATAAAACGTTGCATGCAGCAGTAGAAGTTAGAAGTACAATTTCCGTAGAAGCATTATTCTCACACTAGCTGAAACCCGCGGCATATGCCGCATTGAAAATGTACGACAAATGTAAAAACTTTGTTGCACTAAAGAAAGTTTTAAAGCACGCTAGAGATTGGGTGTAAGCAAAAGTTCCAAAAAATATATTTTTAAATGGAAAGTCTCTGGAAAGAAAACGCTCGCCTCTGGAAGGCATCCTAATTAATACGACGTTGTTGGAACGCAGACAAAAAAAAATCAGGAAAGAATTAATGCTCTTATGAGATTTTATGTGAGAATTATCTGTGCCACCGAAATAATTTTCAGCTGCTTGCAATCTGTGTTTCTTTTCAGGTTTAAGCCGTTGAGACGTTGAGCGTCATAAAAATATAAATGCTGTAACTCAAGTCTCCAGTTACGCCGTTACTGTTATTGTTAAATAACTCGATTAATTATTATTTCTTTGTTAATTTAAACAGGCATTATTATTATTATCTCTATAATAGCAACCATAAGTAACTGTTTATATGCTAGCGAGTTAATTTTCTTTTTAAATCGCTAGTGAATTAATAGTAGATTGTTTTACAAGTTAAGAAAAGTGAGAGTTTTCCAGCGAATGTAAAAGTTTTACGTGAGCATTGAAGAATAACTTTTTCAATGTGTTGAACATGCAATTTTTTCGTGTAGTTGACAAAAATATCTTTTTAAATGATTTTGGTCAAATTATGAAAGCGCACTGTCTACTGTACTGTATAAATACAGAGTCCGGCAACGAAGCGGGGGTAGAAGATATTTCTGAAACTATGCGAGTTACATGAATATTGTGTATATAAAAGTTGTAGGTACGAAAGTGGTGCACATTACTAAAATATTTTTGATTATACAGGGTGTCGTAAAAAAGTATGGCGAATCAAACTTACTCTTTTTTTTAAATAGAATGCCCTATATTTGGGTAGCTTAAAAGGTTTGTATTAAAATACTCATAATTTTCATATAAAGTTTTATGTGTCTAACGTCAACTGTTTTAAAGATATTAACGATTTTATGCTAAAAAATGGTGAACTTCAGGCGGCTGCTGTAAGCGACAGAAAACAATTGAATGAAGGAAAACGTTACCAAAAAATTATAATTTTTGTAAACTATTTTTCAAGTGTAAAATGGTGGATCTGGGTATTAATGTTATACAGGTTGCTCAATATTTGCAAATTTAATAATTTCGATTTTTTTAAATGGAACGCCCTGTATATTTTTGTATTTTTAAAGAGTCCTTTTAATGAGCTTTTTTTTTGATATGTTACTTCATACTTCTAAGTTCAACTGTTTTTCAGATATGCGTGTTTGAACATAAAAACAATTTAAACCCCTTAAGATGCTTATTTCAAGGGATAAAAAACAAACGCCCTTAATATAGTGATTTAAACGCATGATCTTTCTAAAAATAAAAACAAAACCTGATTTAGAAAATATAAATTCAGTCAGTGTTGATACAGGAAATAATAAACACGAAAAAAACGATAAATGCAGGAATAAATTAATTTCACGGTCAATTTAAATCAGATTAAAAAAAACAAAAGCCAATACACCAAAAGCTTATACGTAATTACTCTAAATGTTCACATAGTTCTCCTTTCCTGCTCTGAGTATTAAAGCTGTACAGAGAATTCATAATCCGCAAATATAATTAGTAGAGTGGCTTCAAAGCAAGAAGTATATAGGCGTGGCTACAGTTATGCGCCAATAGACGGTATCAGTGGCGTAGTAATAGGTATTTTTAGGGAGGCACATTAAAATTCCCATTTTAAAGGAAAACTTTTCATGCTAATTTATTTTTGGTTTCAAATGCTAAATAAATTAGCATGTCATAAGAAGTACAAGCTCTACCAGTAGCTCACGAGGCCGCCCTCCGTTAATACTGCCATTTACACGTACACTCCCATCGCGAAGGTTTGGAGCGAACTCCAAACGTGCACGCCGGAGCGCGGGCAAATACTGCACGCGCAAATCGCGTTGTTACCTAAATCGTAACACTCCAGGCGTGCACACTGATCTGCAGTTTTAGAGCGTACAATCCAAAACTTTAGTGTAAATGCGATTTCGTCAAGTATTGATGTGGCGTGTGGAATTTTAGAAATTCTAAAAGTTTTGGGTTAGCGCTTGGTTGAACCATTTTGCAGAAAGAATTTTTATATTGCAAGAGCCTGGAGTGCGATATTGGCGTGCCTGTTACAACACGTTCTTTGCCTGTACAGTTTTGGTGCATTTACATGTGCGCTCTTTGCACTCGGGTTTGGCGCGTCCGCTCCAAACCTGTATGAAAAAGCGTGCGTGTAAATGGCACTTATTAGTGCCATTTACACGCACGGTTTTTCGTAAAGGTTTGGAGCGGACGCGCCAAACCCGAGTGCAAAGAGCGCGCATGTAAATGCACCAAAACTGTACAGGCAAAGAATGTGTTGTAATAGGCACGCCAATACCGCGCTCCAGGCTCTTGCAATATAAAAATTCTTTCTGCAAAATGGTGAGGCTTGGAGTGCGCACTTGATTGGTGTTAATATAATAATACTACCGGGTGACCATAAATGGTTGTGATTTTTTTTCTTATGTTGACACTGTTAATGTTGGTTACCCTGCTGTCAATTTTAAATCTGTGTCAAATTGGAGGTTAGCAGGTTAGGTTTTCCGTCAGTTTTGACACAAAATGACACAAAACTTAACCTGCTAACGTCGAATTTGACATAGACTTAAAATTGACAGCAGGGTAACCAACATTAACAAAGTCAACCTAAGAAAAACCGTCAGAAACATTTATGGTCACCCAGTACTTAAATTTAATAAAATCCTTTCAAAATGACCATGTCCGACTCACGGTATTAAGCAAAAGATACATTCGAAAAGTTTATAGAACTGTATAAATCTTTCCCATGTCTATAATCATACGGATCATTTTCAAGCAACTCTCGTATAGGGCATTCAGGAAACACAAAAACATTTAATTTTTTTTTGACTTTGGCGTGTGCATATAATTTTTCTGCTAGGGATTCTGTATTTTGTTTTGCAAAGGTTTGCACGCCTGCATACTGGCAGATTTGAATTTAAAAATGACATTTAATATTTCTCACTGTCAGTGTCAAAGTAGATATTTTTCTAGAAATTCTAACCTGAAGTTTCATAAAATGTAATAAAGATACCCATTAGTAAACGCTACGTCAATAGTATCCACCACAGTATTTGTATAATATCCTTAAAAGTAGTTAATTACAACATTTATGACAGATGGGTAGTAAATGTCACACCCTTAACCTAATGGTTTTAGGAACTTTTTGTAAATACATTCCTAGACAAAGGTGAATTTTGTATGTACACTGATGAAATTTTGGATATCAAAGGCCACTTTGTGTTTTTATGTTTAGTGAAGAGACTATATGTACAAGTGTCATATGTCATATGCCCATATAAATTTTGTGTTTTCCTTCCATTTCTTTACCCATACTGATTGCGGTGCTTTCTATTTTAGTGTTTCCAAATAAATATATAAACCTGTGCATGCAACTGCACACACTTTATCTTTTTTTCTTGGACATTTTTATTATTCTGCAACTGATCAACCAAGCGCTAACCCAAAACTTTTAGAATTTCTAAAATTCCACACGCCACATCAATACTTGACGAAATCGCATTTACACTAAAAGTTTTGGATTGTACGCTCTAAAACTGCAGTCCAGTGTGCACGCCTGGAGTGTTACGATTTAGGTAACAACGCGATTGGCGCGTGCATTATTGGCCCGCGCTCCGGCACGCACGTTTGGAGTTCGCTCCAAACCTTCGCGATGGGAGCGTACGTGTAAATGGCACTATTAAGTGCCATTTACACGTACAATCCCATCGCGAAGGTTTGGAGCGAACTCCAAACGTGCACGCCGGAGCGCGGGCAAATAATGCACGCGCCAATCGCGTTGTTACCTAAATCGTAACACTCCAGGCGTGCACACTGGACTGCAGTTTTAGAGCGTACAATCCAAAACGTTTAGTGTAAATGCGATTTCGTCAAGTATTAATGTGGCGTGTGGAATTTTAGAAATTCTAAAAGTTTTGGGTTAGCGCTTGGTAGATCAGTTGCAGAATAATAAAAATGTCCAAGAAAAAAAGATAAAGTGTGTGCAGTTGCATGCGCAGGTTTATATATTTATTTGGAAACACTAAAATAGAAAGCACCGAGATCAGTATGGGTAAAGAAATGGAAGGAAAACACAAAATTTATATGGGCATATGACATATGACACTTGTATGTATAGTCTTCACTAAACATAAAAACACAAAGTGGCCTTTGATATCCAACATTTTTTCAGTGTACATGCAAAATTCACCTTTGTCTAGGAATGTATTTACAAAAAGTTCCTAAAACCATTAGGTTAAGGGTGTGACATTTACTACCCATCTGTCATAAATGTTGTAATTAACTACTTTTAAGGATATTATACAAATACTGTGTTGGATACTATTGACGTAGCGTTTACTAATGGGTATCTTTATTACATTTTATGAAACTTCAGGTTAGAATTTCTAGAAAAATATCTACTTTGACACTGACAGTGAGAAATATTAAATGTCATTTTTAAATTCAAATCTGCCAGTATACAGGAGTGCAAACCTTTGCAAAACAAAATACATAATCCCTAGCAGAAAAATTATATGCACATGCCAACGTCAAAAAAATTAAATGTTTTTGTGTTTCCTGAATGCCCTATACGAGAGTTGCTTGAAAATGATCCGTATGATTATAGACATGGGAAAGATTTATACATTTCTATAAACTTTTCGAATGTATCTTTTGCTTAATACCATGAGTCGGACATGGTCATTTTGAAAGGATTTTATTAAATATAAGTACCGGGTGACCATAAATGGTTGTGACGGTTTTTCTTAGGTTGACACTGTTAATGTTGGTTACCCTGCTGTCAATTTTAAGTCTATGTCAAATTCGACGTTAGCAGGTTTAGTTTTGTGTCATTTTGTGTCAAAACTGATGGAAAACCTAACCTGCTAACCTCGAATTTGACACAGATTTAAAATTGACAGCAGGGTAACCAACATTAACAGTGTCAACCTGAGAAAAAAATTCACAACCATTTATGGTCACCCGGTAGTATTATTATATTAACACCAATCAAGTGCGCACTCCAAGCCTCACCATTTTGCAGAAAGAATTTTTCTATTGCAAGAGCCTGGAGTGCGGTATTGGCGTGCCTGTTACAACACATTCTTTGCCTGTACAGTTTTGGTGCATTTACATGCGCGCTCTTTGCACTCGGGTTTGGCGCGTCCGCTCCAAACCTGTACGAAAAACCGTGCGTGTAAATGGCACTAATAATGGCGCTAAACGCTTTCCGCGGCGGGAGGACTCGCCGTGCGTCATCCGCTCCATTCCGCGCGAGGGATTTTTACTAAATTTTTCCCGTTTTGCTGTGAATTTTTGCCAAAGCTATGCATGGAACTTCGCCATTTGGTTGTGGCAGCATTTTAGACAACAGCTGGGAATCTGGCAGAGGGCGCAGGCCAAAGGCTCTTGAATACGCGTGCGACCTGAGAAACTTCGAATATGGCGCTACGGATAATACGTAAATGACTAACCCCAATGCGTCATGTAGCTACCAGACTGTAAGGTGCTCGCCCAAATCCCTTTTTGATATTATTAACGGGTTAATAGTCATGGAAACATGTAAACAAAATGACACGACGAACGGCAATGAACTGAATACAACAGCGGAAATCACCTTGTTGAACGTAATGGACTCGTCCGGACGTTTCTAGCGTTCTGCGCATGTATGACGCGTGTACTTTACAAACTGAAAGACTTCTAGTGATGGGCATAACCGGACAATTTTCATAACCGAATTATTTGCATTCGAATGATATTAATAACCAAATGATTATTTGAATAATAATTCGAATAAATTTTGGCTCTCGATTTGTTTCGATTTCGCCGGTTTGCCGGTTACGCGGTTCAGCGTCATCTGCATCGCAACTTGCAGATAGCAGAGGAACTCAGTTAATCGTTAATTAAAATAATTGTATAAATGATTTTTATTTGATTTCTAAGGAGTTTGTGCAATAAGTAATTGTGGATATGAATGAAATATATCTGGATACACCTTTATTGTTTTCGATTGCTGGCGATTTATAATAATATAAAATATAATCATAATTAATAATATATTGTTGTATTTGTATGAGGTTTACGACTCGCCATTCTGCATTAGCTTGATTACTCCTACATTCTTCCGATCTATAACCAAAACATAATATGTACATTATGTGTTATGTATTGGAAATTAAGAGGTATTTATTAAGAAGTGTAGAAAGAAAGAAATATGCGGGACTGCTTGCTAATCGCAATAAAAAACAGTGGTAAAACGTTTATGTTTATCGATCGGCCGGGTTAAAGGCGGCAAAAGATTGATTTATGTTCATATCATATGACGACGGATCTACCGCGAGCCTCAGCCGGCAAGGAAGCAAGGGAGAAAACTGTAGAGCGAGAGGTCCAAATGGTGTTTTCAGTACAATCTGCTTTGCTTATGGTTATGAGTTATGAATGACGTATTATTTACAGAACTTCGATCACTCGCAGGTCGTTGAGATACG
The DNA here is from genome assembly GCA_940337035.1 of Agriotes lineatus. NCBI lineage: Eukaryota > Metazoa > Arthropoda > Insecta > Coleoptera > Elateridae > Agriotes > Agriotes lineatus. Next base: position 108,771,514 of record OW679195.1, on the reverse strand, counting down.
GCACGGAGTACGTATCAGGATGAGGTTATTTTTCATTCGAATACTTGGAACGAAAACCGAGTTACACAGGTTATTTCAATAACCGGATAACCGGTTATTTTTCATTCGAATAAGCCCATCACTAATAATTAGTTTGATTTATTTAAATGGAACACCCTGTATATTCCTGTATTTTTAAAAAGTACTTTTAATGAGCTTTCTTCATCCACTTCATTTCCTATCTCAAAATTCAGTAGATTTTCATATTTAATTTTCTCCTGCTTTTTTTTCGCTTTTTTCGTATTGGTTATTTCTAGTTTTAAGTTCTGGTTGAATTTTTGTATTTTAAGCTTGGTTTTATCTTTTGTTTGAGGAATTTAAGTGTTTAAATCATTATTTTAAAGGCGTTTGTTTTTTATCCCTTGAAATAAAGCATCTTAAGGGGTTTAAATTGTTTTTTATGTTTAAACTCGCATATCTGAAAAACAGTGGAACTTTAGAGGTATGAAGTAACATATCAAAAGAAAGTTACAAAAATATATAGGGCGTTTCATTTGAAAAAAAATCGAAATTAAATTTGCAAATATTGAATACTCTGTATAACATTAATACCCAGATCCATCATTTTACACTTGAAAGATAGTTTACAAAAATCATAATTTTTTGGTAACGTTTTCCTTCATTGAATTGTTTTCTGTCGCTTACAGCAGCCGTCTGAAGTTCAGCATTTTTTAGCATAAAATCGTTAATATCTCCAAAACAGTTGACGTTAGACCCATACAACTTTATATGAAAATGATGAGTATTTCAATACAAAACTTTTAAACTACCCAAATATAGGGCATTCTATTTAAATAAAAGTAAGTTTGATCCGCCACACTTTTTTACGACACCCTGTATAATCAAAACTATTTTAGTAATGTGCACCACCTTCGTACCTACAACTTTTATATGCGCAATATTTATGTAACTCTCGTAGTTTTAGAAATATCTTCCACCTCCTCTTCGTTGGCGGTCCCTGTATAAATAACCATTATACATTATAGAATAGACCTTACTTGAAAATAGATGAATCTGTTATTAATTCATTTAGTTCGTTTTTAGGTGAAATCAATATGATGTTGACCAGTTATGAAAGGTATCAAAAAGTCACTTTTTTTAATGTCACCAATGGCAATGTGAAAAAATAATACATTATAAGGAAGAGAATGTAATGTAGCATGCTGTGAGAATGCTTAATTATTTTCAATTAATATCAAGATATCAAAAAGGGTATCATGTGATAACAAGTGTAAGAGAATAACGGGTGGCAGTAAATATTAGCAACCAAGAGGTTGTTGACAAGAGTAAAAAGTTTCTATAATTTAAAAGAATCTCCGTCAAAATAGTCACATTAAAGGTCTAATAATACCTTTAATTGTGAGGATATAATTGCAATTTGATACGTGTTAGTAAGAATAGCCTTCTGCACGATCAAATACTGACCAAGGGGTCAATATTAGTCTTCACATAGTGAGTTGGAGATTTATAGAAGCCATTTCAAGTGGTCATTGGTTTACAAGCCATCAGTTTAGTGAGTGTTTGTGTGTTGGGCATGCTGCAATACCGTTTTAAGAAAATATTAAACGGTCAAGTCTGCCTACAACGAGCTTTTATGGGTCATCATCATCTTCAAGTAGGTGTTTGACGACTTCGATCAGTGTGAAACTGATATTAGAGCAACATCCCAAGTACGAGTTTGGCTGTTGAAGGTTAGTGTATTCTAGTAACAGTTTGGATACGGCAAATTTAGAATTTAAAACGTGTATTTAGATTTAGAGAATCTTAGAATATTAAGTTTTCTAAATTAATATGGTGATTTGAGTACTCGACGGTTTCGATCTTTATAATTAGAAATTTATCATTTTGGTCTAGTTATTTTAAAAAGTATTTAACCGCATTTATTGGAACTTTCATTTAATTAAATAATTTTGACAACTTTAATCTGACTATTAATTTGTAATGTCAATTCAAACGTTTAATACACTATAACAGTTAATTAGATTCAAACTCAAGTACTAAGAGTGTGATTTAAAATAATCAAACTAATATTTATTTGGTCATTCAAAGTACAATTCATTAATACAGTATATATATTTGACATTAACTCATTCAGCTGGGAAGTACAGAGAGTCTCAATTGCTAAATAAGCTGGCTAGCCGAGGTATATTTAAACATGACATAATTTCAAAGTCAATTATGAAAGTATGATATATGTCAATATATGATTCAGTTGAAAGCAACAAGGTAAGTGAGAATTATATACATTATTATTGATATTACTTCTGTGAATTAAGCAAACAGGGTAGATATCACTAGTTTTTATTATACATTAAAATCTCCTACAAAAGGGGTGGTGTAATAAAATTGACGCGCAACGTGAGGCTCGAAAGGAAGTTGTAATAAATTTAGCTCCACAAAGTGAGATACAAAAGATAAACAAATAAGATTGTAAAATAATTGGTATCGATCAACGTGAGGGTTCGAGGCATTTAGAAGAGAGGATACGTATATGAATTTGCGGTCGGGTTTTAGAAAACCAACAAGGAAGTTAAAGAAAATGGATGGACTTCAATTAGAACAGGGTGATAACGTAGTAAATACGGAAGGACGTCAAATGCAAGAAGCTAGTACATTAGTCAGTGCATCAAATGACAGCAACATGATGCGAATGATGCAAGAAATTTTAAATAAAGTATCTACAGTAGAAAACACAAACCAGGAACTTTTAAATAAAGTATCTGCAGTAGAAAACACAAACCAGGAAATTAGATCTGTAGTTGAAGACAGCAATCAAGAGATTGTAAATAAGGTGATTGAGGTGGAAACTGCAATGTCAGAAAAAATCGATACAATTGAAACAAAATTAAAGACGTTCCAAACAGAAAATGGAAATCTTATAAATAAGTTAAGGGTACAATTAGAACGACAATTGGTACAGAAGGTACACCTATCGAAAAGGAGGTAGATACCATTAGGTCACAAGTAGAAATGAACAAGGATAATATTAAACATTTTGAAAACAAATTTGACAGTTATCAAGGTAACGTCAAAAATCAAATTCAGTCATTGAATACCGAGGTGAAAGATATAACAAACTGTTACAAAATAGCTCAAATAGTGGGAATATCAGTTTTAATGGTGGTATAGTTATGCAAGCGAGTCATGAGAGACCAAAGTTTAACGGGAATAGGCAGGTATTACACCCTATTAAGTTTCTAAAGAAATTGGAAAATTATTTTGATACTATGAAGATTGTAAGTAGTAAAAAGTTACAAGTAGCAATAGAATGTTTAGAACATGAGGTAAACCTTTGGGCTGAAAGTCACTGTACTGAATGGGACAACTATGAATCTTTTAAAGTTGATTTTATTAACAAGTTTTGGTCGAGAAATATCCAGGAAAAAGCTAGGGCTGAAATTTATATGGCAAGAATGTATAACGGTAGATTTGGAAGTTTTACGAAACACGTGTGGTATTGGATTGCGAGAGTGCAGTATTTAGAACCAAAGATACCTGACGAGATTCTGGTAGAAGCTCTTAGCAAACACTTTCCAATAGACGTACAAACAGCATTAGTAGCTTCGAAGGTGCAAAACGTAGAAGGAATGCTAAAGGTTTTGGAGGTTTTGGAAAATAGACAAACCAATTCAAAATTTGACGTAAGAGAAAAAACGTCAAATTTTCAAACTTCATATCCGTCAAAATTTGGTAATCGCAATGCAAACCAGTTTGAAACAAGAAATAGGATGAACCCAAACAATTACGACCAAAATCAAAATAAAATGTTAAGATTTGACAATAATGTTAGGGGAAGGGAAAATAATAGGAATAGCTATACGATTCAAGCAAGGGGTGATTCACCAGTGTCAGTTAAAGCCAGGGATAGATCACCAAATACATCGCAAAACCAGGAAAACTAAAGGGCCCGGTACAATTAGCTCCAATTGTTAAAATTCGGGTTTCAAAGGAGCAACAAGAGCATATAAATTTTGTGAAAAATTATTTTCAACAATATAACAAAATTCAAAAAGTTCATAATGTAGTTGATTTGGCATGTGATGTTTCGGAAAAAGAAAAAGAATTAGTAAATCAGGATTTACCTTATTTAAATGTAGAGATTGAAGGTATTAAGCAAGACTTGTTAATAGATACGGGTAGTTCGGTGAGTGTAATGTCGGAAGAAATGTTCGTAAGAATATTAGAACAAAATAATAAAATACCTATCTTACCATCAGTGGGTTTAACAATTCAAGGTGTCACTGGGGGAATTAGAAAAGTCAAAAAGCAGGCATTAATGTTGGTAAATATGGGAAGTTCAAAACATAAAATAGTATTTTTAATTATTAATCAATTAAATACTACATCCATTTTAGGCATGGATTGGATGTACAAGGTTAAAACTAATTTGAATTTTAACAGTAAGATAATGAAATTTGTAGATGCAGGACAATGTCATGAAGTTTATTTTAAAAATAATTCTAACCAAGATAAAATTGTATCGAATGAATTGAAGTTAATATCAACAGTTAATTTAAATATACAAGATGAAACAAGGTTTGAGATAAAGGAGATACTATTTGAAAACAACAATGAGTTAAGCGAATCATTACAATTACAAAAAGATTTGAATTTAGTTTTGAAGGATCTAAAAGAAACAAATAATGAAACGCAATACATGAATGTTGAAGGAGTGGAGTTTGAAACAGAACCAACTTTAACAATACATCAGTTAAATAAACAATTTAATAAGGAGAAATTATATCCGATACAAGATATATTAGAAGAATATAATGTAATCTTTTCTGATAAGCCAGGCTTATGTAATCGTTTTATTTGTAAATTTAACATTAAGGATGAAACGGTATTTGTACAAAAATCTTATCCAATTCCTTTTGCAAAAAGAACAGCAGTTGAAAAAGAGATAAAAAGGATGTTAGATTTTGGTATCATTGAACATTCAGATTCACCTTATTCTAATCCCATAGTCGTAGTTACAAAAAAGAATGGGTCGGTACGAATTTGTTTGGATGCTAGAAGGTTGAATACAATATTAGTAGAAGATCGAGAATCACCACCATCAATAGATGAATTACTACAGAAATTTAATGGTGTTAAATTTTTATCATCTTTGGATTTACCTTATGGTTATTGGCAAATCAGATTGCATGAAACGTCTCGAAAATATACAGCATTCTTAGTAAATGGTCGGAGTTATCAATTTAAAGTTTTACCTTTTGGATTGAATGTATCAATTGCTGTATTCAGTAAATGTTTAGATCATGTTTTGGGTCCAGAAGTATTATCGTTTGCAACGGTGTACGTCGATGATATCCTTTTAGCCTCGAAAACATTAGGTGAACATAGAAGTCAATTAGCTTTGGTTTTGGAGAAACTTAGATTAGCAGATATGACAGTTAATGCTGATAAAACAGATCTATTGATGGATCACATAAAATTTTTAGGATATGTAATTAGTCCTCAAGGTATTAACGTGGATCCTGATAAAATAAAGACCATTCAAGATTTTAAGCCACCTAAAAGCAAAAAAGAATTACAATCATTTTTGGGAATATGTAATTTTTATAGAAAGTTTGTCTGCAACTATGCTTCGTCTGTAGTTAAACTTACGCATTTGTTAAAGAAGAATAATAAATGGAAATGGGGAATGGAGGAGCAAGAAGCTTTTCAACAAATAAAAGAAAGATTTATTAAGATAGTAACTCTTTCACATCCAGATTTCAACAAAACATTTTATATAGCAACTGATGCATCGGGTTGTGCATTAGGAGCACATTTGTTTCAAATAAACGAAGATGGTTCAACAGAAAATGTTATTTTTGCTAGTAGAGCATTGCTAGAAGCTGAAAAGAATTATATGACCACTGAGTTAGAACTATTAGCCATAGTGTTTGCTTGCAAAAAATTTAGAACTTATATTTTGGGATATGAAACTATAATTTTAACGGATCATAAAGCTTTAGAATTTTTAAGTAGATGTAAAGCTTTGAGTGCACGTTTGATGCGATGGAGTATGTATTTGCAAGAATATAAACTCAAAATACAATATTGCAAGAGTAAGGATAATTTAGTAGCTGATTTCTTATCTAGATATGTGTACGGTGATGAAAAGAAATTGAATCCATTACTAGTAGCTTTGACTAGAGAAGTAATTCCAAGAACACAATTACCTAACTTACTTAACAATATAGAAAATGATCAGAACACGGATCAAAATATATTTTGGATAAAGAATGAAATGGTAACGAATGAACAGGGAAAGAGTGATGAATTGAAATTAAATTATAAGATTCATGAAAATATATTGTTTAGAAGAAGCAAGAGAAGTGAAGAATGGTGGTTACTATGTATTCCAGAAAAGTTAGAAAGAGAATTGATAAATGAGTATCATCAAATGTATGGACATTTTGGTATCAAGAAATGTACTGCACTATTAAAAGAAACTTGTTATATTACAAATATAGAACGTAAGGTTCAGAAAATATTAAAATACTGTGATTTATGTCAAAGAACTAAAGTAAGCAACAAAAGTCAGAAAACTCTCATGAGGAACATTGAAGCATTACAACCATTACAAATAGTATCTGTAGATTTGTTTGGTCCTTTACCTAGAGGAAAGTATGGAGTTACTTGTATATTTGTAATGAGAGATATATTTACAAAATTTGTTAAACTATATACAATCAAGAAACCAAATACTAAATCATTATTAAATAGAATTTTAAATGATTTTATAATTAATGTAGGTAAGCCAGTTATAATTTTATCAGATCATGGATCACAATTTACAAGCAGATTATGGAAAGAAAAACTTAATGAACAGGGGATACAGTACAGGTATTCTGCTATTTATCACCCACAATCAAATCCAGTAGAAAGGATCATGAGAGAATTAGGCAGAATGTTTAGGTGTTATTGTAATATGAAGCATACAAGTTGGCCAAGTTATGTACAACATATAGAAGATTGGTTAAATTGTGTGGAAAGTGATACTACAGGATCAACACCTTATGAATTAATGAAAGGTCATAAACCGACTAGAATCATAGAAAATTTAATCAGATTTCCTGAAAGAATTGACACAACTACAGATCTAAAAATACAGTTAGCACAAGAAGTTTTTTTATCAAAGGCTCAAAGAAGAAAACGAAGACATGATAAGAATGTGGAACCTCCTATAAAATTCGTGAGAGGCGATTTAGTATTAGTTCGAAATCACTTACAATCGTCAGTAATAGAAAAAACGATTAAGAAGTTCTTTTTACTATATGAAGGTCCATATGAAGTGGTCAAGGAAGTAGGGGAAAATGCCTATGTTCTAAATTATCCTGGGGAAAATAGGTATAAGTATACCCAAAATGCTTATAATTTAAAGAAGTATTATCATGAGAATTATATCAATAATGTAGTAAATCAGGTTATAGTATATCACAATAATGTAGATAAAAATGTTAATTGGAAAGAAGTTATGTCATGGGGTTACCTTAATAATGATGTAAATACAGAGTAACTTGGTTAACAAGGTTAATTTTAGAATTTTAATATTTTTGAAATGAGTTAAGGTTAATTGTAAATAATTTAAAATAGACAAATATCAATTTTTACATAAAAGCTCGTTAGAGATCTTTTAAATGAAAAAATTGGGGGGAATAAACTGTAATGTAGCATGCTGTGAGAATGCTTAATTATTTTCAATTAATATCAAGATATCAAAAGGGTATCATGTGATAACAAGTGTAAGGGAATAACGGGTGGCAGTAGATATTAGCAACCAAGAGGTTGTTTACAAGGGTTGAAAAGTTTCTATAATTTAAAGATTATCAGTCAAAATATTCACATTAAAGGTCGAATAATACCTTTAATTGTGAGGATATAATTGCAATTTGATACGTGTTAGTAAGAATAGCCTTCTGCACGATCAAATACTGACCAAGGTGTCAATATTAGTCTTCACATAGTGAGTTGGAGATTTATAGAAGCCATTTCAAGTGGTCATTGGTTTACAAGCCATCAGTTTAGTGAGTGTTTGTGTGTTGGGCATGCTGCAATACCGTTTTAAGAAAATATTAAACGGTCAAGTCTGCCTACAACGAGCTTTTATGGGTCATCATCATCTTCAAGTAGGTGTTTGACGACTTCGATCAGTGTGAAACTGATATTAGAGCAACATCCCAAGTACGAGTTCGACTGTTGAAGGTTAGTGTATTATAGTAACAGTTTGGATACGGCAAATTTAGAATTTAAAACTTGTATTTAGATTTAGAGAATCTTAGAATATTAAGTTTTCTAAATTAATATTGTGATTTGAGTACTCGACGTTTTCGATCTTTATAATTAGAAATTTATCATTTTGATCTAGTTATTTTAAAAAGTATTTAACCACATTTATTGGAAATTTCATTTAATTAAATAATTTTGACAACTTTAATCTGACTATTAATTTGTAATGTCAATTCAAACGTTTAATACACTATAACAGTTAATTAGATTCAAACTCAAGTACTAAGAGTGTGATTTAAATAATTACATTAATATTTATTTAGTTATTCAAAGTACAATTCATTAATACAGTATATATATATATTTGACATTAACTCATTCAGCTGGGAAGTACAGAGAGTCTCAATTGCTAAATAAGCTGGCTAGCCGAGGTATATTTAAACATGACATAATTTCAAAGTCAATTATGAAAGTATGATATATGTCAATATATGATTCAGTTGAAAGCAACAAGGTAAGTGAGAAGTATATACATTATTATTGATATTACTTCTGTGAATTAAGCAAACAGGGTAGATATCACTAGTTTTTATTATACATTAAAATCTCCTACAAAAGGGGTGGTGTAATAACTTCAGGCAAAGAGTTGCTACATATTATTTACTATAAAAATTGAAAATCTTTGTCGAAATTCTTGTTTACAAGAATTGATGGAATAATTTCAGGTTTCATTTACACTCCATTGAGCACTACAAAGTACGACTTTACTATAAATGTTTTTTATTCCTGAGTAAACATTTTACTGTAAAATTAATTTAAAATTAAATTTAAGGTTTGAAATTGTATGCAGACATTCGCTTTATAATCCATAGCCGCCTAGGACTTACATACTTATTGATCACACGTTATACAGGGTGTTTAAAAAATACGTTCGGATATTGTACCCACTTATAGATCTCATCAATACAAACAACAAAGTTTTAATAAACATGGGTCTGGAAACCCTTCGTTTCCGAGATAGTGTAAAATTTTTCAAAAAAAATTCCGGCCGCTCCTGAATAAATAATTTAAATCTAAGTACGCCAAACCATAATAAACCTTAAAAGTTTCACTAAAATCGGCTGATGGGTTTTTGAGATACTGGAGCATTTTAGTTTTTGTCTGAATAGTTTCAGAAGCGTGCAAAAATGTGGGCTTTATTTTTTCTTGAAAACGAAGATACGAAAAAAATTCAAGAGACTAAAAGTTGCATTTCGAGTTGCTTTATTAAAAAAATATATGCAAATTGCAAAAAATTTATGGGTGTTATTTTTTTGTGGGGGTACTAGATCAACTGTAATATGTCCAAAAGATACTTCATAAAGTTATAAACAAACCATAAAAATTTCATTATAATCGCCAAAAGCGTTTTTTTTTTAAACTTTAACACCCTGTATCTCGGACTGCGTTACCTACGTTAGGCGGAGTCATTGACGTCACATTGGTTTTTATTGAAATTTAAAAAAACAATTAAAAAATACAACTAGAACTCCATTCAAAGTTAATCAATCCACCGGTAACTAGATTTATTTTGCTCATTTCATTGATTTTTAATATTTAAACTTTAAGACCATTTTTCTCGATTTTTTTTCAGATGTAACATATTGAAAATTTTCAATCATTGAAAACAACTTAAAACGTAAAAATACAGGTTGTCATTTAAAAAAAAGTGGATGACGTCATAACTTTTAAAATAAATGACGTAGCAACATAAAGGTGGTTGTAGTGTATGTCCTACAATTAAAATCGCTATACCCCTTCAAGAATTAATATTAACACAGTTAATGAACTTATCCGTTACTTTATTTCCACGCTGTATAAGGAAAACCGATAAATAGTGGATAAGAGGCTGACCTACAATATGTTTATTTGAATTATATAGGAAGAAACTATTGTAAAGTACAAGCAGTCTCACAAACGTATACTTTCCTAATGTAAAACTGAGTTTTAAGGTTACTAAATCATAAAGGTACCGCCAACTGTGCAAACATATATCTTTTGTCTCTTTTAATTGGGGGTTTCTGTCATTAGTGTCTCACTCTCACTCTCACTTTCTTACAATGTTCTGTCCTTTTTAATTTGGGGTAACAAAATCTAGGAATGGAATGGCGGTACCTTTATGTATTTAGTGACCTTACTGAGTTTGAGTTCAAAGAGCCATCTACTGCATTCGTATTTGAAATTTAGTACAGGTTTAATTTTCTGGTGTTATATAACACGATTTCAAAATTCCAAAGGCATCATTGATGAATTTTCTTTTTGTTCATACTACAGGGTGTTGAAAAAAAGGTCGGATATTTTACCCACTTATAGATCTCATCAATACAAACAAAAAAGTTCTATTAAACATGGGTCCGGAAATGCTTTGTTTCTGAGAGTGTTAAAGTTTTAAAAAAAAACCCAGCCGCCCCTGGAATAAATAATGTAAATCTAAGTGTGCCAAAACATCATTAATAGCACCAGGGAACCTTAAAAGTTTCACTAAAATCGGCTAAGAGGTTTTTGATATTAAAGCATTTTAGTTATCTTAACAGGTCCAGAGACGTGCAAAATTATGGGCTTTAATTTAAATCTAACCTGTTAACCTAGAATTTGACATAGACTTACAGTGCTACCAACATATCATTCAACCGTTTGAATTTCACAGCCCGCTGAGGAACAGTTTTTTTTGGATCTCTTGATATAAGTTTTGTGTACTATCTAGATGCGACAGCAAGCTTTTGAAGAAAATCGCATAACCGGAAGTATGTGTTTAGTCTTGTGATTTTTCAGTTTTTTAAGATTTGTTCAAAAACAGCTCTTCACGATTTTTTTTAGTTTATAATTTTATTACATTTTTAATGTGTATTGATGTGAGATACATGATTTTCCAGTTGAATACCTCTAATTCCTATTTTAAATAGAACACCCAGTATATTATTAGATTATTGAATTCAGCTTACAATTTTAGAGAATATTTGTCTTTTCAACTCTATTTTGTATGGTTTCTGTAGAATTTTAAGTTTTGAACAATTTTGAGAAATGCTTAAAAATTAAAAATCAAATTTTTGGCTAATTATAAGATCACTGTGAAAGGAAGTTGTGCGCGTGTATTACACCAGATTTTTAAATTATGTTATATTTTTGTTCATATTTTATTTCTGTTCTAGTTTGTTATCCTAACATTTAGTGGTTTATTTTTAAAACTTTTGAAAAATGGGATTTGTTTCAATACCTACCTGTTTTGTTTTGATTACATTAAATCATAATTTTATATTATATATACATAATTATACAGAAATAAATGCAGAATTGATACAGTAGAATTAGTATTATTATAATTGGTATACTAAGAGGCGCAAAATTGTTGGCTTGCGTACAGTGAAATTTTTGTCTAGTTACGGCCCTGTAAAGCTACAGGACAGTTAGATGTACACATGAACGGGTATGTACTTTCAGTATCCAATTTTATTTTTTATTACTATACATTAAAGTGTACATTTTCATTACGGAAAAATTAAAAAATATACTACTACCATACTATTTCACTTAAACTGCATTAAAATTTACTGTTTCAGCAGTTGATGTCTCACTATGAGGAAAGGCGCACCCAATCCGGAGCCGAAGAAAAGTGAAAACATAATCGTCAGCTTGTATCTATTACCAACTTCAAATGGCAAGTTCTACAAAAACAATACACAGGTGTAGAATATGCTAAGTTTTCCTTAGGTACAAAATTTTGCCATTAAAATTATCTAACCTATACATTACGTAACACAAAATAATTACCTCTCCAGGTGTTCCACCATGATGATTTCTTACTAATGTCTTTGCTGCATTTCTAACCAGCAGGCTGCTTCTGCCCAACATTTTTATGGAGTTAATTTAAGAAAATCTAAATCGAAGTGGGCCACCCAACTACTGTCAGTTGTTAGTTCTGTCTGGTGCAAAAGTAGCAGGGTAGGCAACAACAGAACAAAACGAGACTGCAAAGTAAAATTCTCAATTTTTTAAATATTGGCGCCATTATCAACAAATAGGGTTTTAATTATTCTCTGTTGTCATGGCCAAAGTTTATCAGATAAAGATATGTGGCAATATAAATTATTTTCATCTATTATCTGCCTTAGTTGTGAAACTCGTGTGCCTCTGTAAAAATGTTGTCAAAAACTAGGGTGGTCTTTGGAAGCCAAAGAACAGTTTCTAAATTATTTTATAGCACTAGTGCAAGCGTTATTCGAAGTAACTGTGATCCCCAGTCCGGAACATTTAAAGTAATGTTAATTTCATTTACTGCTTTTTAGTTTATATGCAACGAGATCAAATTTAGAGTAGGATGTTACGAAATTTAATTTTGAATGTGACTCTAGTGCTTCCATCTAAGGCTATATTGCATTATTAAACATTAATGCGCCAATTTTAAAATTATAATAGTCTGTGTATGTGACTGATTTTGCCATACGAAAAGATTAACTGCTACTGAGATCTTGCATACATATATACAGGGTGTTACGAAAAAATCGGATACCGTCCAGTACATCTATCATCTATGGGTTAGTAACATATGCACCCTAAGGAATTACGCACACGAGAAGTTTATTTTTGGATTATCTTGATACCTTAATAGTAGTTTATGTAACTAGTCCTCAAAGCAAGGCTTTAGGGGACGAGTCGTAATGTTTCCGGACGAGGCGGAGCGAAGCGCAGCCGAGTCCGTAATATGAAGATGAGTCCTCTAAAGCCATTTGAGGACGTGTTGCATACAACGTTTTTTTGTATTAGCTCTCCAAACATTATAATATGAAGTTTCAATTACCATTAACGCGGCATTATATTAGGAGGCCGCGCGAAAATTTATTTTTCGCTCCCCAAACTGGTTACTTTGGAAACTGTCTAGGATCCTCAAAATGGCCATTTAGAGGCCTTGTACTTAAAGTCGTCATGGCAACATTTTAGCGGACTCAAACATTAGTTGCCATGACGACTTTAAGTACAAGGCCTCTAAATGGCCATTTTGAGGATCCTAGACAGTTTCCAAAGTAACCAGTTTGGGGAGCGAATACAAAAAAATAGCTATTTACGTTATTAGACCGGTAGCAACATTTTTATGGCCGCGCCAATACTTTACAGGTTGAGCCCGTAGGGCGAGACCTGTATGTTTGGCAAGGCCATAAAAATGCTACCGGTCGGGTATCGTATAAGATTTTTTAGGATACGACTCCGGTAGATAAAATTTACCGGCCGGTAGTTCTACTACTGGTCTAGGCCGGTAAATTTTATCTACCGGACTCGTTTGTAACTATGTAAACGCTAGTTACCAATGCAGTATCCTAAAAAACAATTTATAGTATTATTAATTTTTTTAAAGTCTCATGCATTAGAAACTACATCCATGTGCACAGGGCGCTAGCTGCCCTACTTTTATTTAACATTAATGGTAATTATTTTTATATCTACGCTTTTGGTACTGCAGGTAGTTTAATAGATACTTTGAATTTTACATAAAATAGGTAGGTACTTGATTTATATTGAAAAATGCACCGATTTCCAGAGATAAATGCATTTGCACTTATTTTTAAACGTTACGGGACCCTGTATGTCAGTTGAGTCATTGTTATAATAGTTATAAAAGTGAACGATGTCCAATCCGTATTTTAATATTGAATTAGTTGACATGATATGCTTATTTATGGGGAAGTGTAGCAAAATTTGGCTGTTGGAAGCCCTGAGCGATTTTTAAATAGGCAAAATGCTATACCTCAACAATTCACTGCTCAAATAATAGATGCGAGAGATACTGGTGATCTGCGAAATCATTAAAAGCATGATAGAGGACCTGGTTGGTGATAACTTCAAATAACTGTTGTATAAAGTGTTTACGTCATCTTTTGTCCCCTTAAAAGTAAAAACTAAAAACATGATCTCTTTTATAAAACGTTTACTAAGGTGTTTTAACATTTATTGCCTTCTTTTGATCTGCAGTACCAAACATTAAATAAAATAGGAAGACCTTGTATAACGCTTTGAAAAAATTGATGAAACCATGTAATATTAGGTTTTAACTTGATCCGATAAATAGTTTTTGAGTTGTGAAGAAAATACAAATATCAGAATTGAACTTCTTTAGCAAGTAACATATTTTACTAAGGCATACTTGCCTCCATCCGTCATTTTAATGAGAAGAGTAATTCTCTAGATCAGAGATGAGCAACCGTTTTTACAACGGGCCAGCTACAAATTTAAAAATGTAAGAAACTTAATACATAATACATAACGCAAACACTGAATGATGAACTCAAATTATCTCTTTATTAACAAAATAATCCTATCAATAAAAAAACCAATTAGGGCAGGCTGTGATATGTGTTATACGTTTGGCAGTACTGAAGTGTATTGTCAGCCTATGTCAAATTCGAGATTAGTAGGTTAGGTTTTGTTTGTTGTTTGCATATATGAAATACTACTATATTGCTAGCGGCTATGAGTGGGGAGGTCACAGCGTAAGTGAGGCAGACAACTAACTCTTCTACGGACTTGGTGAGCTGTGCGCAAGCGTCGTCCAGCGAGGTGAGCAAGTGAACCTCACGGTCATGTTTAAAATTCGCTTCTAAGGCGGAGTTCGAATTCTCAGGCATGCGCACGAGACGCGTAGTACTCAGAGTGAGACTATGTCGGCGCCGTAATGTTTCCGTGTGTTCCCAGGCCCTACTAGCAATTTAGTACTTTAAATATATGGTTGTTTGACACAGACTGACGTAAAACTTAACCTGCAAATCTCGAATTTAACATAGACTGACAATAAACTTCAGTGCTGCCAAACGTATAACACATATCACAGCCTGCCCTAATTGGTTTTTTAATTGATCATTAATAGAAATACAAGGATTGTTCAATAGAAACACGTTTAGAGGCTGTAGCATAATATTTAGTAATTCAATAAAAAAAAAACTTTCTTAATATTAAGTTATGAGTCCCAGTGTTGTATTAATCTACAGATTCCCTGCTGGTAAATTTTTTACTGCTGTTGACGAAACTATTTTCTAATAGCAGTCTGCACTTCCACGTCCGAAGTAAATCGCTGCCCATTTAGTAATTGTTTTAATGATATTTGCAATAATAGGGGTATGAATAATGGAACGAACACTTTCTATACTGATGCTCATAATTTCAGAAAGTTATGTTACTTTAATGCGTTTATTTGCACGTAAAGCAGTTTTCAAACGTTTCACATTTTCATCAGAAGTTGCAACTCCAACATGTCCAGGATGATCGAAGACTTGAGCCAACTCTCTTCCTTGTCGAAATTTTCTGCACCGCCAAACTACTACTATGCAAGAATAACTATAGTCACCATCGGCAGTTTTCATTGTCTCATGGATTTCTAGTGGTTGACGTCCTTCGGCGGCTAAAAACTGAATAACGTATGCACACTATCTTTCGAAGGATTTTCTGTAGTAATCGCCATTTCCTAGCTCTATAAAAATGATCACAAAAAAACAATTGCAAAGAAATTTGGCAGGCACCTCACTAATATGCCAATAAACAATTTCAATAACCTCATGCATGTGCCATCATGTACAAGTCATGCTTACGTTATCCAAATGTGTTTCTATTGAACAATCGTCGTACTACGAGATTAAAAAAACGGCGAAAGATATGTGGAAGAAGATTATTTAATGGGAAATGTGACATTGCTTCTTTGCCATCAATTGGTCTATATTTCCAGATAAAGGCAACACAACAACTCGCACGCAGCTTTCTAACTGTATATCATTTAATCTTGATCGGTGATTGCTTTTAATTATTTTCATTGCGGAAAATAATTGTTCGCAAACATAGGTGCTTCCAAAAAATGTCATTATTTGCTTTGCAAGTGCGCCTAATCGTGGGATTTTTTTTAATTCATGTAATTTTGATAGAAATTATGTATGTCAACATTTTGAAATTTATTTCTCAAATCTGTGGCGTTTTGTAAATCTATTAATTCCATTTGTAACTCATCCGGAACTGTTTCCACTTCTATATTAAATGGTGAAGAAAAAATGTTAAAACTAAGAACAGTTTTTTTTTTATCTAAATATTTTGAATCGCGATTCAAATTCTGTTATTAATTTTTGTAAATGCTGGGTATATTTTCGAGTTTCTGAAGGAGTTGAAATATGAATGCAGCGTTTGCGGCACATATGCGTAGCGTCAAACAAAGCCGCCCAGCATAACAATTGATACCAAGAAATGCCGATGCTTAATTTTTGGAGATGATGGCATCAGTTCCTATCTATGATATCGGCATCATTTCTAAAAATTAAGTTAACACGCCTAAGGTACAATGAGGCTGCGGGACACTGTAGGAATTTTTAAAAGTCAAAATGTAAAATCTTTGATGGGCCGCACGAGAAAGTGTTGCGGACTGCGGGTTGCTCAACCCAGCTCTAGACGGTGTTCCATTTTTCTCAGAAGCCCTGTATTTTGAAACTAATTTATTTTTAATCTTTTTAGTCATGCTGAATCGTGTGCCGTTAATATAATAAGAGATGCACATCTCATTTTGTAAATAAAAATAATAAATTTCATCTCACGACATAGACATGTTTTCAATATCGTTGCACTGATTCCGCAATCTTTATAGTTATACATATAATTAAAGTACCTTTATTTATATCTAATTGTCAGAAAATTAGCTGTTAAGAAACGATAAAATACTTATAAATGTTTCTTCTTCAAAGATATTACTAACTTGCTATAAAAAAATTGAGAACTTCGGTACCATAGTAAATATGGAAACACTTTTTTGTTTAACTTAATTTAAAAAACCATCTAAATAATCTCTTAAATAATTTTTTTAGGAAAATCATGTACACATGTCAAACCTTGTGAATACTTTACACCAACGGACAACAGAAATTTTACAAGGGGGTGGAAGTAAAGCAGTCCAGAGGCATACTTCAAAAGGGAAACTTTTAGCGCGTGATCGAATCAACTTGCTTTTAGATAAAAACTCTGCCTTTTTAGAATTATCTCTCTTTGCTGGATATAATATGTATGGCAAAGATGTCGTAAATGCTGGTGGTATTATCACGGGAATTGGAAAAGTCCATGGGTATGTAATTTAAAAAAAATTTTAAGTGATGAGTCGGCAAGCCTCAAGCCAAAGCCTGTATGCTTTCCGATCCTGCCACATCAAAAAAGACCACATTGACATCTGCATGAGTCACAGTGAAACAACACCGCACACCGTAGCCTCGACAAAGTCTTCGGCGTGGCTGTTTCTTGGAACTTGGAGCTAGCCGACCCGCCACTTGAAATTTTGCCCGACTCTACCTAGTTCTTTAATATCTGAGAATCAGATATGGATATAATCATACTATTTATTTTAAACTGCTTCCAACAGTTATGTTCATACGTTTCAAATCAATCTAAAAACATACTTTATTTTATTACTAATAGGAAATTAGAGACGTTATGTATTTCAGAAATGACTGTATGATAGTAGCCAATGACGCAACAGTTAAAGGCGGTACTTACTACCCAATTACGGTAAAAAAGCATATTAGAGCTCAAGAAATTGCTCAAGAAAATAGATTACCTTGTATATATTTGGTAGACAGTGGTGGTGCCAATTTGCCAAATCAATCGGAAGTTTTTCCTGATAAATATCACTTTGGCAGAATATTTTACAATCAAGCTAATATGTCTGCACAAGGCATAGCACAGGTATTTTTTTGTATTTACCTATGGCGAAAAAATTAATTAACCTAAACCATTGACCCTAGGTGGCAGCAGTATTAGGTTCTTGCACTGCAGGAGGTGCCTATGTTCCAGCAATGGCGGACGAGTCAATCATTGTTAAACAACAAGGAACCATATTTCTCGCGGGTCCACCACTTGTAAAGGCAGCTACTGGAGAAGAGGTAGTTTAATTTTTAATAAAATATCAATACGTAAACTTTACGGAACTAAGAAATTGAAGCTTTTAAAAAAGCATCATGTAATTAATTAAATAGGGCATAGAATAATTTACAATTTTTTATGTAGGTAACGGCAGAAGATTTAGGAGGTGCTGATTTACACTGTGCTACATCGGGTGTGACAGATCACTATGCACTAAACGATAAGCATGCTTTGCATTTAGTTCGTCAAATAATAAGGAATCTCAACAAAACTCCTTCCGAAACTTTTGATGCCTCATTTGAAGGTCCCAAATATGATATTGAGGAACTCTACGGGATCATTGACCCAGACTTGCGTAAACCATTTGATGTTAGGGAAGTAATAGCAAGAGTATTTGATGGATCTGAATTTGACGAGTTTAAAAAGAGATACGGAGAAACCTTAGTTTGTGGTTTTGCACGGCTTTATGGAAAAACTGTAGGAATTCTTGGCAACAACGGAGTATTATTTGCTGAAAGTGCTGTTAAAGGAGCACATTTTATACAGCTGTGCACGAAGCGAAATATTCCACTTATATTTTTACAAAATATTACAGGTACGTATTATATATACCAAAATTGTTGATTGGTCGGATAATTTAAAATTTGATGTGATTTATGAATTTTTTTACTCCTGTAACTAAAATGGCATTTATAGTATTTTATGTAACAAGTTTTATAAACATCATTTTAGTTACAAGTTTTTTAAGCACGAGCGCAGCGAGTGTTTAATAAACGAGTGTCTAGACGAGTTTATATAATGTGTTACATACTATACTTTTTCTACGACCACAAATGTAAACAATATAACATCATATTATTTCATTAAAATTTTGACATTTATTATATTAGGTAGGTTAAATTATGCTTGACAAACGTCAAAGTTGACTGTTGAAAACTAACTTGATTTTAGTTTTGGCTGTGGCTAATAAAGCTAATACTGTTTGACCCTAACTTCACCCCATGACTAAAACATCGTTGCTAACTTCAGCCTGTGACTAAGAGGCTCTTTAGGGCCGGTATTAAAATGCAAGGTTAAACTTGTAGTAAAGTTAAACTTTACCAGAAGTTTAACCTGAAGATTATCTCGAATGCGTATTACAAACTGCTATAAGAAGGTAATAAAGTTAAACGCAACATTTGCAACGTTGGTAGCAGTAATTGCCAAATAACTAACTTTGCGTTTATTTTGCTGTCAAATTCATTATGCTGAAAACATTTATTAGATTAAATTTTATTTTAGTTATTTGTTATCAATAGAATAGTTTGTTTATAGGATTAGTATAGTGTTTATTAGTAATAGGTTGTTAGTTAGTTTAATAGTATAATATTTAGTGTCGCTTCATCATTATGAGTGGAAAAACAGCTATGACAAAAGTTTATATTTTTTACCATATAGGATAATATCTACTACTAATAAAACGGTGGCTTTTGATAGCCTAAATTTGTCTATAAATTCCATATTATCCCACAATTCCAAATGAATTCCTTGTACACAGAATACTTTTGGTCTACGAGGCATTTCAATAATAGTATATTTCATTACGACTCTGGAAAAATCAATTTCTGGGCGAATAATGAACGATATTTTTTATTATACTTATCTAAAAACAACGTAAGAAAGCA
Organism: Agriotes lineatus; assembly: GCA_940337035.1. NCBI lineage: Eukaryota > Metazoa > Arthropoda > Insecta > Coleoptera > Elateridae > Agriotes > Agriotes lineatus. The sequence goes on along the minus strand of OW679195.1, from coordinate 108,751,685 downwards.
TGAGAAGTACATTTTATTTTCAGTTGTAATATAACAAGTTGAATGATTATTATCGATTTTTTTTTCGAGTTAAAACCGGAACCTAAATTTAACGAGTACTTAGCACAAGTTAAATTTGCTGTTTCGGTTTTAACGAGTAAAAAATTATCGATCATTAATCATTACACGAATTATATTTGGAAAGAGAATATATTGAATGAAATGCAAAATATCAAATATTTACTTTTTGTTCTTAGGTTGGTACTGTTAATGTTGGTTACCCTGCTGTCAATTTTAAGTCTATGTCAAATTCGATGTTAGCAGGTTAGATTTTCCATCAGTTTTGACACAAACTGACACAAAACCTAACCTGCTAACGTCGAATTTGACACGGACTTAAAATTGACAGCAGGGTAACCAACATTAACAGTAACAACCTAAGAAAAAAATCACAACCATTTATGATCACCCGTAAAAACAACTACGAAAATAAATTACTACCGCTGTGATAATGTGTAACTAGGCATTTGCATGCCCCTCATTGGTTGAAATTGCGTCACGTGATACATGAATTATATTCTCAAAGTAATAATAATACATCGTAAAAATAGTATCAAACACGATTGACATTTCCATAGCAACGATTTATTTCTTATTAATTTAGGACATGGAAAAAATTGGGAAAAGTTCTGGAAAAGCCACCTTTACGTCATTTCAAAAACAGATGACAAAAAGGTGTTTTCCATATATATGTTCTTTAAATACAGGATGTCTCGTGACTCGATGGTCATAGCGTAAGAGCGTATTCCTTGGACAATTTAAAGATAAAAAGTTCATATAAACATAGGTCCGCAAACGCTTCGTTACCGATCTACAGGGTGTTGAAATTTCAAGATTTTTTTAGTTTTTCCTTTATAGCTCCTGCAGTTTTTGAGATATTTAGCTCAAATTTGGAATACAGGTAACGCTGTAGGGCTTACATCATTGGCCATATGAAATGGTTGTAAGAATCTACAGGGCGATATTTTTTCAGGGGTCATGCCCCCTTTTCTCCCCTTGAACTTTTTTGCGGTGCGCCGGTGGTAGATTCAAAAAATACAAAATGAGTTTTCTGTTTTGTTTAGAATCTTTTGGTTCTCTTGTAGTTTTTTCGTATCAGCGATGGTTATTGAGAAAAAAAACAATTTTCTGTAATTCGCTAGACGAAATAAAATTTTTTAAAATGGTCATCCCAGCTTTCATGTTTAACAGGTAGTGGCAACTAAAAAGTCAAAATTAATGGAAACAAGAGATCATCCAAATAAAGCCAGGGCCTACTAGACCATTTAAAAAAAAAATATTTCGTCTAGCGAATTACAGTGAAGTCCGGTTATAACGAACCTCAAGGGACTGTAGAAATTGGTTCGTTATAGCCGAAGTTCGGTACAAGAGTTACAACAACAAAAAATGTGCGAGTTATTATAAACTTACTTTATTTTCCATAATGGGCCACATTTGTACAATAAGTATAGAAATATTTATGTAAGAACGATAAACACGTATTTAATAGATATTTATTTTAAAAAATCGGATATTTTTGTCTGCTTAGTATTACTAGCCGAATAAAGTTTGTCTATGTAAGCATCTACTTCGACAAAACTATTTAATATACTATCCGGAATATTACGCGATTGCAGAAAATAGCGGATATCATTTATTTTCTTAATTGCCTCATGTACATACTGTTGGAATGGCAAGATCCTTCCCTGAAAACGATTCGTCGTCATCTTCGCTGCTAATTTCTTCGACTTGCTTATTTTTGGTTTCTCGAATAATAGCTTCGTCACTTAAAAATTCTGTAGTGGCAATATTTTCGTCCACAAGTATGTAAGCTTCAAGGTCGTAATCCTGAAATCTGCCCATATCAATCGTTGAAAAAAAGACAGGCGAGTCATCACTTTCTTTGTTACGTTGTTTATTCAACCACTCGGACAAGGGCAACTCGTCATCTGAATCATATTCTTGTACTTGTTCTGTATTAAAAAATCCCCCATGTCTGAAGCAACTAGCTATCGTTTCTGTTGTTACCTTTTGCCAGGCTTTATGAACAAAATTTATAGCATCCAGCAAATTTACGTGTGTATCTTGTCCTTCATCAATGCGGTTGATTATTCGTAAAAGAAGAAATTGTCTGTAGTAACTTTTTAGGGAATGTATAACACCCTGATCCATGGGTTGAAGTTTTGAGCTTGTATTTGGAGGCATAAAAAACCAATTTAATAAACTGTAAATGTTGGACATCCGGATGTGCAGGGCAATTATCAACAAGTAATAAGATGTTTAGGTTTTTCTGCCGCAATTCTTCATCCCATTCACGCAATTCAGTTGTAAAAAGGTCCGACGTCATCCAGGCCTTCTTGTTCGCTTTGTAATTAACTGGAAGGCGTTTTATATTTTTAAAACAGCGTGGATTCTTTGCCTTGCCAATCACGAGTAATTTCCTTTTTTCGGTACCAGTTAAATTTGCACACACCAATACTGTGATCCGTTCCTTAGATAACTTTCCTCCAATGCACAACTCTCCCTTGAATTTTAGTGTCTTGTCGGGTGTAAGTTTGTAAAACAAGCCCGTTTCATCTGCGTTAAATATATTATTGTCGTTAAAGTTTTCCCTGATTTTCGGCCATACATTTTGCAGCCAGTTTTCCACGGTATTCATGTTCACATCCGCAGCTTCTCCTGTAATTTTTCCACTACAAATATTGTATCTTTTTTTGAATCTTTCGACCCAACTTCTACTGCAAGAAAATTCTTGCCCATCGTTTAATTGCGTCCCCAACTCATCTGCTTTTCTGTTTAAAATAGCACCACTAATAGTAACGTTAGCCTGTCTTTGCTGTGTAAACCACTTTAAAAGTGCGTTATCAACATTTTCGTGAATTGATTTACGCAATTTTTTAGTAGACGAATTTTTGCTTTCAAATGCTTGAATCATTTTTGTTTTGTCTTTCCATATGGTAGCAACCGTCGATTTGCTAATATTACGTTCACGGCATACTTCACTTTGTTTTTTACCGTGGTTGAGTTCATGTACAATTTCGTATTTTGTTTTTAAAGTGAACGACAATCGCGATTTTTTTGAACCCTCCATTGCACAACCGTCTTCTCTGAATACTCAATTAAAACTACTACATACATACAAACTTCCGTCATCAATTCGCACAATCTGCATTCCTTACACAATCTGCTTACTTAAACAATTCACTAGCCATAATAAATTTGGGACTTCACACCAGTTCTTGCAAGCAGGTTCGCTATAAAAGGAAACTTTTTTCTTTTTCACGTAAAAAATGGACCGTTATAAGCAAAAGTTTGTTATATGCGGGTTCGGTATAACAGAAAAATTTTAGCATTATTGTAATGGGAATTTTGGCGGGACTTTTAATTTAGTTCCTTATAACCGGTAGATCGTTACAAGCGGGTTCGGTATAAGCGGTCTCTACTGTACAGAAAATTGTTTTTTATTTTTTTCTCAGGCATGACCCCTGAAAAAATATCGCCCTGTAGATTCTCACAACCATTTCATATGGCCAATGATGTAAGCCCTACAGGGTAACCTGTATTCCAAATTTGAGCTAAATATCTCAAAAACTGCAGGAGCTATAAAGAAAAAACTAAAAAAATCTTGAAATTTCAATACCTTGTAGATCGGTAACGAAGCGTTTGCGGATCTATGTTTATATAAACTTTTTATCTTAAAATTGTCCAAGGAATACGCTCTTAGGCTATGACCATCGAGTCACGGGACACCCTGTATATGGTGTTTTCAGAGAAGTAAGTATAATGAAAAATTTATTTCATCTTCATCATCAGTTAAGAGAACATCAAATATCTTGAATATCAAATAAACATAAAATTCCACAAGAATAAACACTTAATAATGATGTGAGGTTGCCACAGCGCTGTTTTACTGCACACATAAGCATTAAACTTTAGTATTAATGGTTTAAACCATACCCTAGCTTGGTTTAAATTTACTTGAGTTTAAACTGAAGTTTAAAGAAAACTTAAGATTGTAATACGCTATTGGTAGCTAATCTACAGTTTAAACTCTACTGTGTGGTTTAAACTATGATTGTTATACCGGCCCTTAGTCACAGGTTATGAAGGCGTGATTAAACAGTCACTTAGCGACATGTATGTTAGTATGTTAAATGCCATTTTAGTTACAGGAGTAGAAAATAGTATATTATGTATCAAGTTTTATAAACGTCATTTTAGTCACGAGTTTTATTAATCAGGAGCGAAGCGCAGCGGAGCGAGTGTTTAATAAAATGAGTGACTAATAAGTTTATAAAACGAGTTGCATACTATACTTTTTCTACGACCACAAATTTAGAAAATATAACATCATATTATTTCATTAAAATTTTGATATTTATTATATCAGGTTAAATTATGCTTGACAAACGTCAAAGTGACGGTTGAAAACTAACTTGATTTTAGTTTTGGCTGTTGCTAATAAAGCAAATACTATTTGAACCTAACTTCACCCCATGACTAAAACATCGTTGCCAACTTCAGCTCATGACTAAGAGGCTCTTTAGTCATAGGTTATGAAGGCATGATTAAAAGGTTACTTAGCGACGTGTATGTTAGTATGTTAAATGGCATTTTAGTTACAGGAGTAGAAAAACATACTAACATACACGTCGCTAAGTGACCTTTCAATCACGCCTTCATAACCTGTGACTAAAGAGTCTCTTAGTCATGAGCTGAAGTTAGCAACGATGTTTTAGTCATGGGGTGAAGTTAGGTTCAAACAGTACTTGCTTTATTAGCCACAGCCAAAATTAAAATAAACTTCGTTTTCAACAGTCAAAATTGACTTTTGTCGAGCATAATTTAACGTAACCTAATATTCAAAATCTTAATGAAATCATATGATGTTATATTGTCTAAATTTGTAGTCATAGAAAAAGTATAGTATGTAAAACATTATATAAACTCGTACATAAAAAAACTCGTAACTAATGTGACGTTTATAAAACTTGTTACATATAGGGCCGGTTGCAGAAAGCTATGTTAAGTCTGGTGTTAGCTAACGCGACGTCAAAGTGAACAAAAACAAATCAAATCTCAAATGCTTATGGTAACTACATAATACATTAGTAAACAAAATTTGATGCGATTTTGTTCACTTTGACGCGATGTTAGCTAACACCAGACTTAACATTGCTTTCTGCAACCGGCCCATAGTCTGTTCAGTAAACATAAAAACACAAAGTGGCCTTTGATTTCCAAAATTTCATGAGTGTACTTCCAGAATTTGTTTGTCTAGGAATGTACTGACAAAAAGTTACTAAAGCATATAGGTTAAGGGTGTGACATTTACTTCCAATCTGTCATAAATGTTGTATTAACTACTTTTAAGGATATTAACAATTACTGTGTTGGATACTATTGACGTAGCGTTTACTACGTATTTTTATTACATTTTATTAAACTTTAGGTAAGAATTTCTAGAAAAATATTTACTTTGACACTGACAGTAGGAAATATTAATTGTCACTTTTTAAATTCAAATCTGCCTGTATACAGGTGTAGAAACCTTCGCAAAACAAAATACAGAATCCCTATTGTAGAAATTATATGCACATGCCAACTTCAAAAAAATTAAAATGTTTTTGTGTTTACTGAATGCCCTATAATAAACTGCTGTCTAGGACAGTGTGTAAAATTGACTTTGGCAGTTTTAAGTTTGTAAAACGACTGTTTAATAACATGCTTTCATTAGTGTACGTCGTCAGTAGCAACGTGATTTAAAATTTTTACCCACGCAAAACGACGACGGGTTGCTACTAATCTTAATTTACATTCAAATATTTTTTTAATATTTATCGTGTTTTCTAGATTCTATCGTAGATAAAATATTGTACGATACACATGCGTAAAGCATCTTTAATCACTTGCGGGGCTTAAAACGCGAGTAAGCGAGCGTTTTAAATCTGCCCCACTTGTGACTAAAGACTAGCTTTACGCACTTGTATCGTGGATTACTATTTGTACAGGTTAATAGTATAACATGACTTTACGTTGTAAGGTAGTAACTATACAAAGTTTCTATGTAATTTTTTAGATTATTTAATTTTCTACAATTCACTTTAACCAATTAGTAATTGCTTATAAATGTGTGTAAGATTGCTGTTTAAATATATCTGCCAAGAACAATACTTATGTACACGTATGTACTTACTATTCTTATACATTTCGCACGTTGTATGTGAGGATAAACATGTATCTCATGTAGTTCTATAAAAAAATACAAAATATGTATTACAAATTTATGGCAAAAATATTTTTAAAAATTGTAAATTTGGTAACTTGAACTTTCAATAACTCGAGTTTTTTTTGTCTTCCCCTGACACTTCGAGATAAAGAGGTTTGCCTGTACATAATTTTGCTAACAAAATAGATTTTGGACCGATGGGTATTTATATGTTGCTTGAAACTTTATTATGCCGACTAAATCATGTGAGTTTGCTGATCACATTTTGATGTTAAAACAATTAAATTGATGATAGTATCATATAAAGCTGCTCAAAAAATTATTTTATTTCCTCTTGACTTGTTCAACGGTCATTTACTGTCGTCTGAACTGACATGGTAAATGAGTCTTTACAGGCCAGGTGCATGTAAAGTTTTACTGTTGTCTGAACTGACCGGTAAATGAGTCTTTACAGGCCAGGTGCATGTAAAGTTTTACTGTTGTCTAAACTGACCGGTAAATGAGTCTTTACAGGCCCGGTGTATGTAAAGTTTTACTGTTGTCTGAACTGACCGGTAAATGAGTCTTTACAGGCCAGGTGCCTGTAAAATACTGCCATCGTGACTTTACAAGCACCTTGTTTTTTAATAGATACATCCTTTATTAGTGACTAATATGAATTTTTAGGATTTTCAGCAAGAGGAAATAAAACGTATGTGGCTCGCTTGCAATTAGCCTTTATTGGGGCTCATCGGATTACAGGGCTCGGTCCTACGTCGTTCACCCAGCAAATAATCTGGCTCGCCCATAAAGGCTAATTTACTAAGCTTGCCACTTAAATAACTATTGCCGATTTCATTTGCTTACGACATAATTAAATTGCTGACCAAATTAATTTATTCCCAATTTTAATTACTATGATTAAGGCCTTACCACCAATTTTATATTATAGATTACAGCATACATTTTTATGACTATATTTACAGGATTTATGGTTGGTAGACAAGCTGAAGCTGGTGGCATAGCGAAACATGGTGCAAAATTAGTAACAGCAGTAGCTTGTGCCAATGTGCCCAAAATCACGCTCATTATTGGTGGATCTTATGGTGCTGGAAACTATGGTATGTAAGCGCTCTATTAACGGTTTTGGTATCATGATAGTAACAGAAATGCATTAAAACAGTCTGATACTCGGGTAGTTAAGAATTCAACGTTTTATTCTCAATTTCACTTTTATATAAAATACATAGTATTATGTTATAGTATAGACTTAGTTATAGCCTAGAAAAATATTTGTTTTAGGAATGTGTGGTCGAGCTTATTCACCCCGCTTTTTGTACATGTGGCCTAATGCACAAATCTCAGTGATGGGTGGTCCTCAAGCAGCTGGAGTATTATCTCAAGTAGCAATGAATGCTAAAGGCCAAAAATGGAACCAAAAAGAAATTGACAATTTTGAAAAACCTATTATAGAGCAGTTCGAAAGGGAAGCCTCACCTTACTACAGCAGTGCAAGGTAATAATATTTAATATCTTAGATTTTCACATTTTAGATGTAAATTATACTTACTAAGCCAAACACACGGAGCTGTTTTATTAGTTTAACCATGTAGATTCCGCTTATTTTAAGATGTATAATTTAATCGTCAGCATATGTTTTAAGGCGAGCGCGATTCTTAGTTTTAAACAGGCACCCTGTAAATGCAGAACCATGAAAAATACTTTCGTTCTTTATATTATGGATTATATTGGAATGCAAAAATTTTACAAATTATATTTTCAGGTTATGGGATGATGGAATTATTGATCCAAAAGACACTAGGAAAGTACTTGGGTTAAGTTTAGCAGCTGCTTTAAATAGTGAAAAGCAGCCAACAACATTTGGTGTGTTCAGAATGTAATATACTACAAAAAAAAAACAACTAATATAATAAAGAAAATTTATACCTTACTTCACTTTACTTATAAAATGTACAAACAACAATATTAAACTTTAATGTTTTAAGTCATCAATATCACGTTTTTCAATGTACCTGAGCTGCTTCTTTTTCATTCTTTTTATTTTACTTGGATTTTTAATCACTTGCACTACTTCGGACTTCTTTCTATTCTCTTCTTGTCGTTTTAAATTCTCACGTCTTCGCTGTTTTTTTTGTTCCTTTTCTTCCTGTTTGGCAGCTATCATTGCTCTTGATGTTTCCTTTACACGCTTTAACTCTTCTCTTAATGCTTGTTTTCGTTCAAACGAATTCTTAATTCCTTTAGTTTTGACTATTGCGGAAAATCGTGTTTTTGTATTTTTCCATATTCTACCTGATTTTGGTTTACCTCTTACTACAGGCGCTGGTTGTTTAGATGTAACATTTTTCTTCCTAAAATATGGATGTTTTTAATACTGGGCAAATTCAATATTCAGCATTAAGTAAATAGTTAAAGTACATTTTTTTTCTATAATAATTTTCAAGGTCAACTTTTTAGGGGATAAGTTGCATTCCTGCAGGGTCCTTAGTTTTACTAATGTTGGTACATAGATTTATAGTTCTTTTCTTCCACAAAAAAAATGATTGTCATTTTGACAGATATGTCATAATTTAATATCGCTTGCCTCATTTTTGCATTTAAAATATTTCTTGGTTTTCTTTGTTTATCCGATTTTATTGATGATGATGATTCCATGTTAAAAAAAGACATTTGTCAAGAGTTCAAATTAAGAAACTTTGACATTCAAAATTGACACATAACCATAATTTTGAAAAAGTTCTACCAACACGAGGTATAAAAATTTCCTAGCGTTTTAATCACATATCTACCAACATTGTAACACTTTGACAGTTATTATCGAAAAAAAAACGTACTATATGTAAATATTAAGAGGGGTAAGTGCAATGTCGAGGAATATTAAGTTTTAGTTATCCGCGATGGTACAAGGCACTTGACGCCCACAATGGTTACTACATTTTGTGCATGATTGCTGCAATACATTTAAGGAGGTTGGGGCAATACTGTGCGGGACGCGACGTAAGGGGGTTGGCCTGTGGTAAATGCATATACTACGGCAGGCATTGCCAACTTCAGAAAGACAAATAAAGTATGTTTTTCTCATTTTTGAGTACATAGTAAAGATGAATGTATGGTTTTTAAATATTTTTTACGATTTTGTACCTGTAATAGCAATGAGAAACTATTTTTTACAGACAAAATGTAGTTTCGAATTGAATAAATTAAACGCTGAAGTTTGGCAACGACGAAAGTGCAGGATAGCGTGTCGCACGGAGTAGAAGGGTTTGTTTGACAGCTCGTACTGTGCCAACGAGTGGTTACTCTTATTCTGACCGCTATGTTCGACGTAAAATATACAACGTTAATTCTAAAGCTGTTCTTGGGGAGTAGCAAGTATTCAATTAATCCGACATACGTATTTCGCTTGCGCATGAAGCGCTGAGAAAGCTGAGACTTCGCAGCGTTGCCGCATAAAAGTGACAGGCAGGCCAATCGGAGCCATTTTTAGTGCACAACGATATATTTTTCACTAATGCAACAAATGCAGCGAGTGAATCGAGTTCAAATTTTACCAGTGTCTTCGGAGAATATTGCATTTGGTTGTGCAAAGTGTTTCATCAACATTTCTTCGTTTATTTTTTTTTTAACCGTCCCGAAAGTTTCCGCCCATAAGAGCCCATGTATTTTTACACGATTTTACGATTTATTTTCTCCTATTCTGACGAGACAATTTTCTTCAAATTTATAGGGGAGTTTTTAAATGCACTTTTCTACAGCATATATTTTTTTTACGATTTTCTATTCGTCAAGTACGTAACGCCCCAACCTCCTTAAAGGACTTTTTTTGTCATTTATGAATTTTCTATCTGCGAGTTGTTGATTGTATGTAGCTACTTTCTTAATATAAAGTATCCCTACAGAGACCAAATGAACCGCATGTTTACTGTGATATAGGAGGTTGCCTTGATTATGGTGTTCAGATATGTTATTTCTATTTAAGTTACCTAATCCAAGAAAAAAAATCGTTAAACGGAAATCTCGTAGAACAAAAATTCATTTAAAATTAATTAAATTTCACTTAAAATTTGCATTTCTTCTGAAACGCTGAAGCATTTGCGTTTTCGTTTGTTTTCAGACATTTCTTTGTACTCGTAAAAATAAATGCACCCAAGGATGTCACATGTACAACTCAACTTTTGTTTTTAAGTTTTAACTTCACGTAGATTTGGAAAATCAAATATTGAACGAATAACAAAAGATCCTGAGTTCTGAGAATTAGTACTGACAATTTCCGCTGTCTTCTGTTCCATAAATAAAAAATCTAATCCCTTACAAGTGGAGTTAGTACGATATTCAGGTAAGTGCTGATTATTTAAAACTTCGAGTTCCAAAAATTCAATTCAGATAAACATTTCTGACAGTTTTTATATAAATTTGTTCGTATTATTCTTTGTCGAATGGAATTTTATTTTGCAAAATAGAGAAAAAATTATATGGTAAATTATTCGAACGGCAGAATTTAAACAGAAGTTATGTATTGTTCAATATTTTATCTTCATCAATAAATTCTGGTTCAATATATTCTTTATTTGGTAAAAAAGAGTGCGGTAATAACGATACTCAAATTACATTAGTATATACCATCAATTCCCATTTACTGTTAGGTGTAGGGTTAATTTAGTAAATAGTCTTACTAATACCGATGAAGATAAACAACATACAGCCAATATTACATATAACTGACATGGATAATCTATTAGCCTTGGCCTAATCGGCCTTGGCCACACATGTATCCTCGTCCGTTATATGCTTAACGTTGGCCTAATATCGTTAAATACATGTTGGTAGGCGCTTCAAATATTTAGGTTTCGACATATGACACTACATTTTCAAATATTTGCTTAATATATCCCTAATCGTAAACATGTGTTCTACATTTGTTTACTATACACGTTAATTGCCATCGTTAATTAATTGATCAAGCGGCTGCAGACAGCTAGGCATAAATCGATCACAAACATATGATGCGATTGTTAAACATTGAATTTACACATGCTGGTTTTGAGGTATTAAATTCGTCATGTGTTATATTTGTTCAGATCACAGACGTACTTATGTATAAAAATTGAGTAATTAAAACTATATGAAGCTACGAAAATTACAATGGATTTTTTAATAGGTAGAAAGGCTGAGTTAATATTTTATAAAAAGTTCAGTAAGTTCTAACGAACAAATTAGCATTATCACTTTGTAAGTTCTTCCAAAAAGTAATTTTGTCTACAGAAAAATTACCTCGTCGAAGCTTCATTGTTAACTGGTTCTTTGGTGGACTCGTCCGTAGATGAGGTTTGTTGAAGAATATCTTCTAATTTAACAATTTTTGTAACCATAACTGTAGAGTATGATAAAATTAGAGGTTAGAACAACGTGTTCATCACCAACGTAACCAATTTATTTCTGCTATTCGACCGAAAACGAATAAGCGAGCTACATAGTACATTTGAACTACTAGTAATACTAAGGTCTGAAGGTCAAAGCATTTTATTGTTTGTCGAGATGAAATATATGAATAGATGGCTTTTTCAAAGATATGTAATAGTACAGAGCGATCGAAAATAGAATTGAACGCGACAGCCCTTGAAAAATATGACTACTGTCTGCACTGCACTTTATGCAACTACATTTGAACTACAATTAAATGTATTATAAGGTTATGTGACTATTACAGTATTACACTGAGTAACACATAAATATGCAAACATGTAATTTAAACCAAACTTATAAATTAAATTGATAGGTAACATTAAAATTACATGTGGACAAGTTAAACAAGATGTTGAAATAGTATATTAAGATACGAGTTTTATAAGAAGCATTTTGTAGCACGCACGGATTTAGGGTACGACGAGCGAAGCGAGGAGTGCCCTAAAGGAGTAAGTGCTACAAAAGCCTTATAAACGAGGTATTATACAGTATTTTATCTACTTTGCCACTTTTTAAGCAAAAAATTAAAATCTTTAGTATTTTTATTATAGCATCGCTTTGTGTCTATTACGATACGCAAACGCGTATCGTAATAGCCTCAGTACGAACGCAAAGTAGTAGATAAATGAGATTTAAACTTAAAAAAAATGACAATTCTATGTCAACAAAAAGCATGCTACAGATTAGGCAAGTTTTATGGTTTGTAATGGGCTCCGCGATCAAGTTTTGTTTTGATCTCTCTGTATATCGTATAACAAGTTGAGAAAAGTGTAGTTTTTCTGTGCAAGGCGCGAGCAGTATGCAGTGTGTTGGTATAAAAATAAAAATTATAGTAGGCCGATTTGTCTGAAAATTGAATCAGCCATTACTCTTAATTTTAAACAACTTTTCTTACTTTTTTATCTCTTCTAATAAAGGTAGTTTACTCTTAACTACCTTTTGGAAATGGATTCTAAAAACCCCCTGTATATTAATTAATTTGGTTGATGTTCTCAAAATCTTGGTTTCAGAACAAGCAGGAGCGTTTCCGAGAATATTAACTCGAAAAATGTTTGTCATTAACATTTTATCCGAACTCAATCCTTAGATACTGTATAATTATAAAAGTAGCTATTTTTGCAGTAGCGTACCCTATGTGAAAAATGCAACTTTCACAACTAGTGGACGTTGCTATGGAAATGAATCAACAACGAGAATATTAGCGATTTTGCTTTTTACAACCAAATAAAGTAGGTATGCCAAGAATTGTCAGATTCTAAATTAATTTGTTATTTTTGCATTAGTATGTAATGTAAATAAAAACATTTTATTCGTAAAAATAGCACTGACTACTGGCGATGAAATGCGTTTTTTTTTTCGTTCTTAAGATTGCCCCACTGGCCGCTGACGCGGCTCGTAGACAACTTTTCATCTCACGAAGAAAACGGTATTTTCATCTCTTGTTGTAAAATATATTATTCTCACGTGTTGCACATGCTATTTTTTCAGGTACTGTTGCGAAATGCCTAAAAAAATATATAAAAATATCAAAAATTATGGGTAATATTGTGCGTTTAAAGATTAAGCTATGAGTTTCTATTCGTGTTCTTTTTTGGAGGTCGGTGGTTTTTCAGTCCCAGTGAAAAGCTAAGTTTTCTTATTAATTTTTAGTTTTAATTGTTAATAACGAGGGCAGATTGTCCATCAAAACGTTCCATATTTAATATTTTTAATTTTTCAGAATGGCGAAATACCCAAAAAATCACATGAATTATATCACGCCACAAAGACATTTTAGAGATTATCTATGCGTTTCTATGCAGAAAAGTGTTGCTATGCAGAAAATACTATGCTTCTAAATGATTATCTGTTGTTATACAGAAAAGTGCCACTTTTCTAAACAATTTTGTATTTAGGAATACAGTAAGTACATTTCCTTCCAGTGTGTGGAAAAAATAAATGGTATATTTGAAGTATTGAATAGCAACGATTTAACCAGTTTATATTTAAACGCATTCGGAAGAAGCCATTACTCTTCATAATTGATTTTTTCTTATTTTTCCACATTTTCCATAAATGATCGTTGTTGTGGCACTAATCCGGCTCGAAGGACCAATGTTTTGGCATTGATCCGAATCGAAGGTCCAATGTTTTGAGCCTTCTCAGTTTTCCGTTATTTGGAAAATTCCTGATTGCCAGCTCGCCTTGGAATTTGTGGACTGTATGAATTGTAGGTTTCACTGAATAAATACACTCGTTGAAAGCCGGAAATATGTTACTTTATTAGCAATAAAAAACACATTGAACATTTGAACGTTTACAAGAATTAGCTTTCGTAGAGCGGACCGGTTTGCATGCTGCCACGTTGACAGATGAAACGTAAGTGCGGTGAACGGCGAGGCAAAGCCCGCTCGACCTTCTACTGCGCACAGTATGAATTCAGAATGTAAGAGAGGCGGCAAAAGTTTATAAAGTCCTTAACATACCGCCCGCCTTGGAAAGGGTAACCTTTCAAATAAAACATTACAGAGTTGACATGTAAAAGCTAGAGTAAAACATGTAACATGAACACACATATATACAAAGCATAATAGTACATGGATCTTAATCTAGTACAAGAAAACCCGAACAATGGGGAGCCAAAAGGCTTTACGAAAACTGCGCTGAACGCTAACGCACTAGTTCACAACACTAGGTAGCGGGCACAATTTGGCGAAGGATCGTTTCACGATCCCTGACACAGTGTTCACTGACGCCACACGCGTAACGCCGTCAAGGCCAGGGTGCAGCTCGGTGACCCGGCCTAACCTCCACTTTAGAGGGGGTTGATTGTCATCCTTGATGAGGACCATGGAACCAGGCTGGAGGTCCGAAAGATGCGTGCGCCATTTGGTGCGCTGTTGGAGTTCCGAGATGTACTCTTTACTCCATCTCTTCCACACATTCTGGTGAAGTTGTTGTATTCTCTGGTATTTAGACAGACGAGACTCGGCTATCTCAGTAACGTTGGGATCAGGCAGTGACACCAACGGACGACCAATCAGGAAATGAGCAGGAGTCAAAGGCTGAAGGTCGTTTGGATCAGAGGACAAAGGGGACAGGGGTCGGGAGTTTAAGGTCGCTTCCACCTGTGCTAACAAAGTGCTAAATTCATCATAATTTAGACTAGCGTTACCTATAACGCGACGTATGTGATGTTTGGAGGACTTGATTCCGGCCTCCCACAATCCGCCAAAGTGGGGACTGTGCGCGGGTATAAAATGCCAAGCTACTCCGTCGTTCGCGACTGATTCGGAAATAGAAGGGTTTTGTTCCGCGAGAAAATTGCCTAATTCGATTAACTCGGAATTAGCGCCTACAAAGTTAGTGCCGTTGTCTGAGTAGACATGGAGCGGTTTGCCTCGTCGAGCCGCAAACCGGCGAAAAGCCATTAAGAAGGTTTCAGTAGAAAGATCAGCGACCAATTCAAGGTGCACTGCCTTTGTGACGAAACAAACGAATAGACAAAGGTAGGACTTTACTAGTTTAGAACCACGTCCCTTGCGATCCTTTATCATGAAAGGTCCACCATAATCAATACCAGTCGTATGAAATGGGGGCGATGATTGAGTACGAGAGGCTGGCAGGTCTCCCATTATGGGTTCAGTTAACTTAGGAGAGAATCTAAAACACCGTAAGCATTGATGAACCACTTGCTTGACGATATTTCTGCCAGAGGTGATCCAATATCGTTCTCTGAGATTAGCTAACAGCATTTGAGGTCCGGCATGGAGAAGCCGAAGATGCTCATGCGATACTAGGAGTTTGGCGAATGGATGTTTGCCAGAAATCACTAGAGGAAACTTCTTGTCAAAGGGTAATTGAGAGTTGTGGAGCCTACCACCAACTCTTAGCAGTCCCTCGGAATCCAGAAAGGGATTCAGGGACATCAAAGCAGAAGATTGTTTCACAGGCTTGCTCTGTGACAACAGTTTAAGTTCGTCAGGAAATGACTCGCGTTGGGAGAACCTGGCAAGCCTTACAATAGATGCTTGCAGTTCATCTGTAGAGAGGGGACCAGAAAGACGATCAGCCTTAGGGGCTCGCGCATTGTTATGAAAACGAAAGCAATAAGCTATAACTCGTTGTAAGCGAGCAAAGCTTGAATACTGATTGAACGGAAATGGTTCAACAGAGGTTACAAGAAGACTCTGAACTTCTTTTTTGAATTCTGGAAGCTCAGCACTAACATGTTTGGAAGTAGGCCAAGAGGCCTCACCTTCGCTTAGCCAGGTGGGACCATGCCACCAAAGGCTCAATTCTTTCAAACCTAAAGGGGTGATTCTCCTAGTGAGAAGATCAGCAGGATTAGACGTTGTGGGAACATGCCGCCAAGTGGCATCAGAGGTGAGTTGCTGAACATCAGCAACTCTGTTGCACACAAAGGTCTTAAGAAGATTTGGACTGGTTTTCAACCATCCTAGCACTATTGTGGAATCTGTCCACAGACCGATTCTAGATATGGGCAAATCAAGTGCCTTTATGACTTGCATGGAAAGTTTGCTTAGAAGAACAGCTCCGCAGAGCTCGAGCTTCGGGATTGTCAAGGGCTTTAAAGGGGCTACCTTGGCCTTGGAACAGAGAAGGTGAACCTGTACTTCCCCTTCCTGATTCTTGGAACGTAGGTATATCGACGCACCGTAACTATTGTTAGAGGCGTCGCAGAAACCATGGAGCTCTATCTCGACCACGCTCCGACAGAGGACGTGACGAGGAATTGCTAAGTCATTGAGCATGAGAAGCTCACTGCGATAGGTTAACCATTTTTCTTGTATGGCTTTAGGAACGGGTTCATCCCAATCCAGCTTTTCCATCCAAAGCTGTTGCAGAAGAACCTTGGCACCCATGGTGCATGGACTTAGAAGACCCAACGGGTCGAATATCTGCGATATTTCAGACAAGATGCTACGCTTCGTAGCCTTACTACTTGTAGAATTTGAAATATTGAACATCAGATGATCGCTTTTAAAGGACCAAATCAAACCAAGGGTGTTTGTGTGCTCATGTGCACTGAAATCAAGAACACCCGGATGCAAATCGGAATCTGGTATTCCATCGAGAACTTCTGGAGAGTTGGAAATCCACTTTCTAAGTTTGAAGCATCCTGACTCAAGAATCTGATCCAAGTTTGAGCAGAGAGTACGCGCTTTCTCAGGAGTGTCGGCACCTGTCAGAAGGTCGTCGACGTAGAAGTCCTCCTTTATGATTCGAGAGACTTCGGGATTTGAAGCCTCACATTCGATGCCCAATTGGGTTAAACATCGAATAGCAAGAAAAGATGCTGAAGCGGTGCCATACGTAACCGTATTCAGGTCGTACGACCGAAGAGGCTCAGCTGAGGAGGGTCGCCACAAGATTCTCTGAAGGGGCCTATGGTTAGGATTCACCAGAACCTGGCGATACATCTTCTCGATATCAGCCGATATAGCGAATAAATGCTTGCGAAAGCGAACAAGAATTGAAAATAAGTCTTGCTGCACGGTTGGGCCAACCATCTGAATGTTGTTCAGAGATTGCCCGGAAGTGGTTGCTTGAAAACCATTGAAAACAACTCGGAGTTTAGTTGTCAGGCTTTCCTCTTTTAAGACTCCGTGGTGGGGTAGATAATAGGATATCTCGTTTGAATTAGGGTTTGAAACGGACATATGACCTAATTCAGAATATTCATTCATGAAACTCGAATAGCGATTGGACAAGTCAGGGTTCGCTTGTAACCGCTTCTCTAATGATAAGAATCTTTTCTGAGCGATTTGCAATGAATCACCCAATACCTCTACAGGTTCCTTGAGAGGGATAGAGACAACGAATCGACCATTCGCTTCTCGTTGCGTATTTTGCAGGAAATGTGCCTCACAGGCGTTCTCTTCATTTGTGCGAACCTTTTCCTCTGGGTAATGTTCGAGTTGCCAAAACCTAGCAATGGAATCAGAAGCATCCTCGATCGTGCTAAGATTGCACTGTACAGGGTACGCAGAAGGGGGGCCTGTAGGGCCAGAAACAATCCAACCAAAACGAGTCTTTTGGAGGATGGGAAGATTTGGGCCTAGACCAATTTGTCCAATACAAAGGAGCTGCCAGAAAATGGGCGAACCAATCAGAATGTCGATGGTGCCCGGTTGGTCGTAGGACAGATCTGATAACTTGATGTTATCAGGAACCTTGAAGCTGTTTCGCTGGACGCGAAAACTTGGGGTAACACCCGTAATCTTATCGAGAACAAGACAGGATAGGCCAATGCCGTATGAAGTGTGAGGGGCTTGCAGCTTGATATCACACATAGCCTTGATTTGAGAAGTGGCTTTACTTAAGCCAGAAACAGTAACGTTGACTTCGCGAGTTGGAAGCTTCAACTTTTTACACAAATCTGAACGTATAAAGTTCGATTGGGAACCGGAATCCAACAGGATTCGCACAACGTGAGGCGTACCATCATCAGCGATGAGTTTAGCGGTAGCCGTAGGTAAGAGTACCTGAAAAGCATTCGAACAGAATGCCGAAATCGATTGGTTTAGTTCAACAGGGGTTTCTGCCGACATCGCAGATCCTGGTTGACTAGAAGAAGCGTTCTGAGGCTTATCCTCATGAAGAAGTGTGTTGTGCCTTGATTTGCACTTTCTACACGTATATTTGGAGCTACAAAGGCTCGCAAGGTGACCCTGAGTTAGGCAATTAAAGCATACGCGGAGCTCTTTTGCCTTTGACTTTCTGTCAAGAACAGACAGCTTGACAAACTTATCGCATTTGTACAAGGAATGAGATCCTTTACAAAGTGGACACGAAGGGGTACCTGACACAAATGATTTCGAATGTACCTTGGAAGACTTTTCGGGTACAAGCTTAACATTTTTTACTTCCAGAGTTTCTAGAAGATTTGCTGTGTTTTGTAAGAATTCCTTGAACCAATCAAGATTAGGCAGGTGAGAACTTGACCGGTTTCTAAGGACCTCCCATTCACGAAATGTAGTGGGGTCCAGTTTTTTAGAAACTACATAAATTATAACAAAATCAAGAAGCTCGCTTTCGGTAGCTAATGATTTGATTGCTGCAAAATGCTTGAATAACATATCGCTAATCGTACGTAATTTAGTTGCAGATTCCTTACTGCAAGATTCAAGCTCAAAAACAGCCTTGAGGTGGTTATGAACCAGAATTTTTGGATCATTGTATCGATTGCACAATGCCTCCCAAGCTAGAGTATAATTACCCGCAGTAAACTCTAAACTTTTTATAATTTGGCTTGCATCACCCTGTAAACTAGCCTTTAAGTAATGCAGCTTTTGAATATTAGTTAACGCTTGATTCTCATGAATTAAACTAATAAAAATCTCACGAAATTCCAGCCATTCTGACACGTTCCCTGAATATTTGGGAATCGAAATGGCAGGAAGGCGTACAGCTTGATTATTGCAATGTGAACTGCAATTTGAATGCGTTGATCTTACGCTACCGTTAGGAGATCCAGAACGATCTGGTGCAACATCAGATTGCTTGTTGTATTCATTAATCAAATATTCAGCTTGTGAGATTGCACGAAAATAAGAGTTTTCAAATTCGACTTGTTGCTGCATTTCAGATTCTGTATCCTTACTGGTGTCTAAAATTTGTTCATGAACCTCATAATATTCTGATAACACGGTGGCTATAGCATCCAATCTTTTTTGCAATTCAATAATTTGAGTACTAGGTAAAAATTGATCTTCATCATGAATCGTTTGCAAAGATTGCACGTGACTTGAGAAACGCGTGAGCTTGCCCTTGATAGAGCCACGTGCTCTTACAAGCGGATCCATAATTGTTGAAATTAAAACAACTTAAGGATGAAACTAACTTTTCGTACGCCTCTGGCGTGAATTTTGTACGCTTCTGGTACGCGGACCCAACGGGTCAACTATCTGTGATATTTCAGGCAAGATGCTACGCGTGGTAGCCTTACTACTTGCAGAATCTGAAATATTCTTTAATGATAAAACCCTTTCGCACGCCTCTGGCGCGAATTTGTTTATAACGCAGACAGCGCTTGCTAACAACGCGAGAAACTTGTCGCTTACGACGCAGAAAACGACCCCGGTACAACGCGAGATGATTAACTTGTGACTGCAGTATGAAACATGCAGGGGATATCGCTAACAAACGTAATAGCCTGGCATTTCACGCAATTAAAATGTTTATATGACTCATAAACCATTTGTTTACGCAATAATACACAGCTGAAATTAAGCACACATGCAAACACAGACGAAATAAACCAAATTTATGCATAGGAAAATCAGGCTTACATTGATATTGGTGTGTGCCGCCTTGCCGGTTTTCTGTTCCTACTACCGTCTCGCTTGCAGCTGCAATGCCCACGTGCACGAACTTGGCGTTGATAGCACCGTCTGCTGTCTTCCTTCCTCTCGTTACGGGCACCGCATGTGCCCTCTTCGTTCCACGCGTTGCTGCGAATATGAACGCTGCTTCCTTGCGGCCGATTGCATGCGATGCAATACAAACTGAATATGCTTTTGTACTTGCCAATGACCAATGTTGTCGAATGCTGTCGCTGTTGACTGGACTCGCAATGACCTAATGTGGTTTAATCCTGGCTCTGTAGGACCAATGTTGTGGCACTAATCCGGCTCGAAGGACCAATGTTTTGGCATTGATCCGAATCGAAGGTCCAATGTTTTGAGCCTTCTCAGTTTTCCGTTATTTGGAAAATTCCTGATTGCCAGCTCGCCTTGGAATTTGTGGACTGTATGAATTGTAGGTTTCACTGAATAAATACACTCGTTGAAAGCCGGAAATATGTTACTTTATTAGCAATAAAAAACACATTGAACATTTGAACGTTTACAAGAATTAGCTTTCTTAGAGCGGACCGGTTTGCATGCTGCCACGTTGACAGATGAAACGTAAGTGCGGTGAACGGCGAGGCAAAGCCCGCTCGACCTTCTACTGCGCACAGTATGAATTCAGAATGTAAGAGAGGCGGCAAAAGTTTATAAAGTCCTTAACAATCGTATTACTGCTTAAAATTTGTATTAAAGTTTAAAAATGTTTAATGGGTAGTTTAGACGAAATTAGTATACATATAGATTTTTTAAAATTAGAAGACATAAGAATATTCAAATTTGCAATTATTTTCTCATATAATGTAAGAAATAAAAACAGTTGTTCTGTGCTATGCTTGGATAGTTAAATATTTTCGTATAAATCGCTGTTAGAGTTTAGTGGTTTGGATTTTGGGTGGAAGGTGAATATTAGGTTCGCTTACTTAAGCTTCGGGGCGGACCTTTATGTTACCACTTGTGTGTATGTTTTTTATGTAGCCTGTTATTCTACCTTGTAGACCAGACTAGTCCTGAGAGTAGAGTGATGTTAATTGTATTCTAAAACGATATGAGACTGTGCAAGCCCCTTATCGATATTTCGGCACACCGTTGGCATGAAGCAATTTTTACCATTCGTTCTTTGGAAGGCCCTCTCCTTAACAAGACACATTTATATTAGTGTTCGTAATCTGTTGAACGGTGCTTTCAATGTGTTATGGCCTTTATAATATGTTATATTAGCGCAATTC
Source organism: Agriotes lineatus (assembly GCA_940337035.1). Taxonomy (NCBI): domain Eukaryota; kingdom Metazoa; phylum Arthropoda; class Insecta; order Coleoptera; family Elateridae; genus Agriotes; species Agriotes lineatus. The sequence goes on along the minus strand of OW679195.1, from coordinate 108,730,395 downwards.
AATTTTGATGCTCACCATTTGTATTTCTAAAACGGTAAGAAATACAAGCTCGGCTAAACGGAAACAAAGTTGCAGAATATTCAAAAAAGAAATTGGACCTAGCCTCAGTTTTTGAGTTATCTTCAAAAGTAGTTATGTTTTTTGTTATACGTTGATTATTATGTTACTTAGAATAAAACCTTTTAAAGAAGAGTTCAAATCTGATCCTAGATTCTCATAATTTTTGGAAATACTGATCATAACTTTCTTATTTTGAATGCACAACAAGGATGGGCATGGGCCCATGGCCCCATTAAGAAGATCAGTGAGAAGTCACTTATATAAGGTTTGCTACACTTATTTTTATAAACAATCCAGATATTTGAGAAACATTTCATTTATTTTCCGATTAAAAAAATGACGGCCGGCTATAAAAGAAATATCTTTCTCACACATATTCTCGGTTATTTATGAAAAGTGTGGCAAACTCAGTGCTCGAAATGGGCTTTTTCACGAAGCAGGTGCACCACATATACGCACACGCACCTACGCATCTATACTCACGCGCATAGTTTGTGGTCGGGCATTATCATTGACTTTATTCCTAACTGATGATTTGTTGTCGTTAGGTCGACGGTTCCCTTCAGATTTATTACTGTTTGCTTGATCGGCATGAGACACTCGTCTATACGGTAATTTTTTTGAAAATTCAGCGCAACGTTAACTTCCACATCTTGTGTCTCTACATTAGCTAAATCTGTTGCTAAATCGTTTCGTTTTCTACACGGCGCGGCAGTATATAATTCTCGACTGCAAAACGTTCGTCAATTTTGCGTCCTTACGTGTTAACGTCAACAAGTCTTAATTGAGTTTCATATAGCGGCGCCAAATTCTTTAACATTACCTATCTATAATATAATTTTCCTTAATGTGTGTCCGTGTGTCCGTGGCACAAAATAAAATCTCACGTTCCGGCTTCACAGATGTTTATATTTGTTTAGGTTTTGTTTTTCTTATCTGAGCGCTCGGATCGGAGCGTGACCTTTCGTGTATCCTATTTCACGTGCGCGTAGTGCACCGTTTGCTTGTATGTAATAATTTCTCTTCTGGCAACGGTTCCGAAAGCCAATGAAACATATTCCTTGATACCGCGACAAACATTCCAACTGACTCCTCCGAACCCTGTGTTCTACGTTTAATTTCATCCATGAGGCGTTCATCGTAATTGATTGGTTCAAACTCAGAACATAATAAAACTACTAGGTCATCCCAGTTGTTTGTTAACGATATATGCGCTTGATACCAAAACGTTAACGAAAAAAAAAAACCAAGGCTCCACGTTGGACCGCTAATTTATTACCAGATAAAACAAATTATGACAATATTGGGTTATTACAAGCCCAGACCGCCCGGAGTGGTGGTAATAGAGGGTTGCCCTCTTGTTTAGTCGAACAGGAGTAGGTTATTTCGAGATTTGTCTTACACCGAGCAAGGACTCGATAAATTATGAAGGGAATATAATGCCTTGAGCGCCATCGCTTTTCTGTCAATATAAATGGACGATTTCTTAAAAGCGGAAAGGGAAACCCATCCTCAGGTGTGTTGTTGGCTGCTGCAGCTACACCCTTCCTAGCGTTGTCCTGGATAAAACTTACCTTAAGTGATTTCCTGCAGCTAGAACTTTGTACACTCAAATACAGGAAAGATCGCATGCAACAACAGTCAGATCAAAAGAAAACATGGAGTAATTATAATTCAATCTATTGACGTTAAAACACCAAAATTGCGTTATACAAAGATCACAGTTGACGTAATTACTGAATCCTATACCCTACATGACATCATGGTGTTTTACAACCTTGTAAGGACAATTTGGGTACTTAACATTTTCGGCCTTTTCTCCCATTTTTAGTTATTTCCCCGGTTTATTTGAGCCCAAATTTCGTTCATTTCGAATATTAACATCTCCCAGCGTAGTTTGAATCAACGTTTAAAAATCTAAATTTAGCTCTGTCCTCGCATGACATAGCTATGACGCAATGTGCCTTAGCGCATTCTAGAATGTCGCCGTTGCCTGCCGGCCCATTGTCTGCAATTTTATCGTTCATACAGGTCAGGACTTCCCCCAAGGTTTCAAGCAAACTGCTGATTTAAGATTACATCATAATGGGACTTTCCGTGCGGTTCACATAAGTTGAACAGAGTACGAAATTAAGTAACGCCTGCGCGGAGTCATTTGGCTTTAGGATTTCAGCCCGGAACAATCATTCAACGGCCAGCACGAAAACTGTCGAGAGGTGTTGGTTGTTGTTTCCTGGCGGGGCATTTGCCTCGCCGCGTAGTCGAAATTGTGGAAAGTGTTGAAATCCATATAGGTCTCGTTGGTCAGGCCCTGTGTTAAGTGACGTGTTGATAAATGTTTAGCCGAGGGATCTTTTGTATCGTGGAGTAAGCACCTTCAATTACGCTTAAAACGGATTTTAAATGAAAACCTCGTCTGTGTATCGTATCGTAATTCTGTCTGTCGTACGTGTTTCATTTTTACCCTTCCTGGGGATATAATGCCGTTCAGACCTGCTTGACTATCACCCCTATGCAGTTTCCTGTCGTTCCGTTGGAGGTAATAGCTTAGACGCGACCCGCAGTTGGTTGGACTACGTCACCAGAGCAGCTGAATTCCTTCAAAGGTATTGTGTCAGTTTATAAGAATGGTAACGAACGTAAATATACCTACCGTGAAGTGATGTCGTATCGTTGTAATTCATTTAAATGTTAAGATGTTGACAAGAAATTACCGCCTTGAAGTTAATTTTGAGTATTTGTTGTCAATTTTTATTGTTGTAAAGTAGCTTCTTATTTGTAACTGTGACGAGTAATTTTTATGATGTTAATTGTCACCTATATATTTTGCGTTTGCATCTGTAGTTTATGTATTTTTACGATTTACAGAGATTCAGACAGCTGTAAAGGAATGTAAGTCAAGGTAAGTTTAACTCAGCTGTTGGTGTTCGGCGCCCAAGCATTTCCAAGGTAGAAGTAGAAAGGTGGGCTATTTCTTCCACTTTCTGAGTGAGCTCACCTGTGTTGTTTTCCCGATTTAGCAAGTAAAGTGGTGGCGCTTAGCAATTAACATCTGTATTTCGTTTACCGGATTGTAATCCTAATTTAAGGTCGTAAAGAATCCCCCTTCTACACTGAGTGACCCGGCAATATTTGTTACAGCCCATCGTAACGGAATTGGGGCAATCGATCCTAGAATTCCCGATTTTGTAATATAACAGTCTGATCTCTTGCTGTTGAAGACAATTCGTGTTGTAACAATTTGGTACCCTTGTCGTAATGTAGTTTTTATGCTGTAACAACCTGATAAATATTCTCATCGGTTAGCTTAGTTAACTATTTACGGATTATTAATTCGTGAAACGATAATGACTGTCTTTACCATTATATGACCGTTATACAAGGTCTTTCAAACGTCCGTCACTTTAATTTACTTCCGCGGCGCTATTGCACTTAGCAAAATCCTGGTTGTGGTTTGTGTTGCTGATGTCCCTCTGGAACGCGCTAGGATCTTTGTCGTTGCAGAAACTGCTGGAGAATTCGGGAAGCCCAATAGAAACAGAATGAGCAAGCTGTACTGAATAGAGCAATGACTTGGATAACGTGGTTGGTCCCTTCAGCAGGAAATCCTGGAATGCTGCTAATGAGATGATAGACGATACCATACTCCGGCACGCACTGTTAAGTGACCCAGGTTGATCGGGTCCGTGATTAATCCCGCAGAGCGGTATGAGAAGATATCCGGAAATTTGAACCGATCGTGGTCACACACACGTGAAAGTCACTCGATACCAACTGCACAACTTGCTCGGGAACGGTCTGGTTCAAGACCCTAATTTGAATGCTCAAACTGAATTCTGAATGCCCCAGAAGACTTCGCGAAACCCTTTTTAAAGATCCGGACGCTGTAATACTACAAATGACTCCCGATTAGGGATAAAAACAATCAGATGTTGGCAACTATTGGTTGAAAATGGAGGAGGAGATTAATTCGGCAATATGCTTGGCAGAAGCGCTGCGGGGATGAGAGATAACGTGACCGATTTTTGGCCAAGCTTTCAAGAAGTGGTTTTTGCTCAACATGTGTGTTTTATGGCTCATATATTAACCCTGAAATAACGTTTACTGCTTTCTTAATCCTCTTACGAGCGTTTTAATTGACATCCAAATTCTTGATAAAGGAGACCGGCATATGAGCTACGCGTAGCTGTGACGAAGGGACTTTACTTATTCGAAGACGGCTTGGCTACGCACATGCGCTCCCGTCTCCTTGAATGATTTATGAGACGACGGCTTTGGTTATTAAAGAATAGGCCGCTAAAACACGTGGCTGGTGGTTTGGGAATATGTGTAGCTGCCGGAATTTTTGCTAGCGCGTGTTAACTTTAAAAATTCATATAACATGCTTTATATACAACAGTTTGGCCATACTTGGCCACGATTTTTATTTGTTGGCGCCATTTTGTGTCCTCGTATCATTTTGACAATTAAATTTACAGACAGCAAGAGGAACGAGAAGCGTAGGTCGAAAAAAGTCATCTTGTAGTGTATGTCGCCCATTTTGAACTATTGTTCCTAGAGCCAGTAATGCAGGTGTACTTAGAACCATATATTTAATTGTACTATATTGCTAGCGCGTGTAAGTGTGGAGGTCACAGCGTAAGTGAGACAGACACCCAACGCTTTTACACACTTGGTGAGCTGTGCGCAAGCTTCGTCCGCGCGGTGGGGAAGTGAACCTCACGGTAAAGTTTAAAATTTGCTTATAAAGACGGAGTTCGAATTCTCAGGCATGCGCACGAGACGCGTAGTGTTCAGAGTGAGACTATGTCGGCGCCGTAAAGTTTTTACCCGTTCTCAAACATTACTAGCAATATAGAAGTAAAAATCTGGTGTGATACACGCACACAACTTTCTTTTACAGTGATCTTATAATTAGCCAAAAATTTGATTTTAAATCTTCAAGCATTTGTCAAAAATTTCCAAAAATTACAAATCTTACAAAAACGGTACAAAATAGAGTGTTAGTTCAACAGACAAATTTTCTCCAGAATTTTAAGCAGAATTCAAAAATGTAATAATATACCGGGTGTTCTATTTAAAATAGGAGTTAATAAAAGAAAATAGAAAAAGCAAAAGAAACCTATTTTAGAAGTATTCACCTGGAAAATCACCTATCTCACATTAATACACATTAAAAATGTAAAGTTTAAAAAAATCGTTAGAGCCATTTTTGAAAAAAATCGAAAAAAACTAAAAAATCACAAAAGTAAACACCTACTTCCGGTTATGCGATTTTCTTCAAAAGCTTGCTGCCGCTTCTACATAGTACACAAAACTTATATATGAAGTTTCAACGCCATACCTCTTTCCGTTTTTGAGATATTCTGTTCACAGAATATTTGAAACCTGCTGGCAATATAATACATTTCGTTATCAGCCAATGCGCCAGCCTAAAAAAATTATTTGGTCAAAGTTTAGGTTTTATGTATGGGCTTGTGCATTTGAATACAAAAATAGAACCGAACATGGCATTAAAATGAAACACTTTCCTAAAAATAGAAATAGGCGAGCTTTGGTGATCAATCAGGTAAATTGCAAAAATTGATATCTTAATGACAATTCATAAATATGTGAACAACATTTTGAAGACTATGTGGGAGAAAGTACGTGTTGATGGTAATAGAAATCTTAAAAGTTGTTTAATCTAAAAGACACCACTGATAGTTTGGGCAATTTTGGGTCCAGGTAGAAGGACAAGGGCTCGCAGGAGCCAAGCCGGAGTACGTCGACGTTCTCCGATATCTAGACGCCATTGTTTCCTATCTTCCCATTGACCCTCTTCCAAGTGTCTTGCACTCATCGCTTTTCGGATACCCCCATTCCATGTCTTTTTGGGTCTACCTCTTTTCCTTTTATGTTGCGGAATCCAGGTCATCACTTGTTTGGGTAATCTATATTCTGCCATCCGCTGTACATGTCAGTACCAAGTCAGTTGTTTTCTTTCGATGTCTTTTATAATCGTGTCCTGTAGTCCCATTTGTGTCGAATGGTACTCTTGACTATTTGTAGTTCTCGCATGCTTCTATTTCTTCTGTGTTGTTTAGTTGTAGGTTCTGGATCTCACTGCCAATGTTCAAATATTAAGTTTTCTGGATATTCATTTCGAGTCCCCTTTTTCCGTACGTTTCATTTAGCTTGTCTTTGTCCCCTGTTATTACAGCTTGGTGGCCTGCAAACTGTAAGCTGTAGCGGTTGTGTTTGCTAACGGCATTACCATTTCTGAACATTTTTGTTTCCATTTTCTTAAAGCTTCTCTAACGTATATCCTAAATAATGTCGAGGATACCCAACAACCTTGTCGGAGACCTTTTGTTACCTTAAACGGTGCCGATAATTTGTTATCTATCCTAACTCTGTACTATTTCCCAGAACTTGCAGGTGGGTATATTGCCATACCCTTTGGTGAGATCTATAAATAGAATGTGCGTTTCTAGATTTACCGCTGCTCTTTTTACAATTATCTGTTTCAAATACGTTATCCGTGCATGATCTTCCATCTCTAAAACCGCTTTGGTCTTCCTCCTCTATGAATTCTTTTTCTATGAGGTCCTTCAATATTCTTCCATATATACTACTAATAATGCTGGTCACTGAAATCCCTCATTTCTGTTGCCTTTTTTATAGATCGATGAAATATGCGCCACCTTCCATTCTTTTGGGGATTTCTTGGCCATTGAGACATTCACTAAACAATTGTGTTATCGTCCTAACGAGTTTGTCCGTACCACTCTTCAGTAATTCTGCGTATACCCCTTCTATTCTGCAGAATTTTTCATTCTTTAGTTGCAATTGCTTTCTTTACGATGTTTTCATCTATCTTTACTCTTTCTCCTTCTATATTTATTTGTTCATGTTTTTTGAGTATATTGTGGTCTGTTTTCTTATAGTAATTGTTTGTAGCGATTTTTCCTTCTACTTTTTGACATTTTCTGTCCCACATTTCATTTTTAGGTAATTTATCTCCTGTCGCGTTTCTCTTTTGATGTTATTAAAAGATTTCCTGTCTTCTGGTGGTTTTGTATTAAGCCCTTTTTGGGTATAGTTGTTTCTTTCGATCTATAAATTTTTCAATGTCTTCTGTCCACCACATTTTGTTACTTTTCAGTTTTTGTTTGGTACCTATGGCTTCTCGTGCAGCTTTATGAATGCTTTCTACTATATTGTTATATTTTACTTCGAATATTTCATCTTCAGAATTTAGGAGATATTCCTCTAATCGTCGTTGATATAAGTACTTAGTGCTTTCGTGGAGTAAACTATCTAGGTTATATTTAGAACAATTTACGGGATATAATTTTACGCCTTCTTGGGTATCTCCCTGATGTGTATTTCATCCAGGTACGTACATTTTCCTTCTCAGTAGGTAATGGTCATATTCACAGTTTGCTCCTCTCTTTACTCTGATGTGTAATTGTATAACCGACAGTTATTTCATTATTAGATAATCTATAATTGATTTAAGTTGTCTTATTTGCTGTTCCCAGGTGTACTTGTGGATCTATTTATTTTTATAAAATCCATTCGTTATTTTTAATTTGTTCAGTGTACAGAGATCAGTTAGTCGTATACCGTTGTCGTTTATCTATACTATATCTTCGCCAAAAGGACCTACCACTTTATCACCTACTTTATTCCCCGTGTGGCCATTGAAGTCTCCTAACATTATTACATCCCTGGAGTTTCCAATGTCTGTTAATATTTCGTTTAGTTTCTCGAAGAATTCATCCTTTATTATTACAGCTCACTCGTTCGAAATGGCGTATATTCTCAGTATTGTAATTCTTCTCACATAGATACGTATATTCAATTTAATAATGTTCTCATTTATAGGCTCCAAGTTGGTAATTTTCTTCTTACATCTTTGTTTATCAATATTGAGACTCCACGCTTTACACGGCTGTCTTTTGGGACTCCACTGAACAGTTGTAAATATTTTCGGATTATTTCTGATCCATTTCCTTTTCGTTTTGTTTCTGTTAATGTTAGGAAATCTATTTTTAACTTTTCTATTTCAAATATTACTTCTGGCATTTTTCCACGACTCCCTTGGACGTTCCATGTACCACAAATCATATACCTTTTCTTTGCCTTTTGTCGTTTCCGTTTAATCCTTTCGAATTTCCGAGGCTACGACTAGAATATTTAGTATGTAAGAGACATTTTTACAAGTAATGGAGTACCGATCCATCGCCTTAACCCCGAACTTGGAGGACCAGACCAGTGTTTGTTTTACGGTAAATATTTTATTTCCTCAATACCCTTCCAATTTGCTGGCTTGCAAAGCCAACGAGTTTTTCCCAATTTTAATGGGGACGCACCCGATAGAGGTAACTAGCAAATCCCCGCACGGGGACAATGACATATTATCTGCCTCATCACGCCATGGTCAAAAAGGACAGTCTGGCAACTTAGCTAAGAGTTGTATTTGACGGCTCAGAAAAAACATCTAGTGGTTTATCATCAAACGACATACCAATGGTAGGGCTTGCAATTCAACAAGACATACTTGAAATATTACTAAGGTTTCGAATTCACAAATATGTCTTGACAGCCGATATTGAGAGTCTATAGCAAAGTAAGGGTCAACGAGGAAGACGTTAATCTACAAAGAATACTTTGGAGAAAATCCGAGAACAAACTAGTATCAATTTTTCAGCTAATGACGGTCACTTTTGGAACAGCTTGTGCACCATTTCTAGCAATGCGATTTCTATGTCAGCTAGCCGTTGAACGACAAGATGATTTCCCCGAAGCAGCAAGTACAATTTTGAGTAATTTTTATGTAGACGATGGTTTATTTGGAGGAGATTCTATTCAAGAAGTAATCACCATTCGTAATGATCTCATTGTGTTATTACATTAAACTGGCTTTGTATTATGAAAATGGGCTTCTAATGAAAGTAAATGTTTAAACAATGTTCCAGTTTACGATATAGAGTCAAATGCATTGTTTCTCGACAAAACAAAGCTGAACATAACATTAGAGTTGTTATTCCATAAATGCAGACAAAACTAGATAATAAGTAACCAAAAGGACAATTTTCTCTGCAGTTGCCAGTAATTATAACCCCCTTGGTTTACTTGGACCTGTTACGATAACGGCAAATATAATAATGCAGCAGTTATGACAGTTAGGACTCGAGTGGGATGAATCACTTCTAATTGAACTATATACAACCTGGAATCAATATAGGGATTAACTTTGAGTTCTAAATAATATTTCAGTAGATCGAAAAATCGCTTTCAATTCTCCCAGGACTGTCACGCTTTCCGCGATGTGTCTGAAAATGCATATGGTGTCTGCGTATACATTAAATTTGAAGATTACTATGGCAACGTCACCACATGGGGTGTAGGTTCCAAATCGCGAGTAGCCCCACTAAAGAAGATCACATTACCCAAACTTGAATTATGCTTAGCGCTACTTCTAGCTCCGTTATTTCAAAGAGTCGACTCCTCGCTAAGATTAAGATTGGATAATTGTTTTTTTGGACGGACTCGACAATAGCACTAGCATGGCATCAGCAGCCCCAAACACCTGGAAGATCTTCACTGCCAATCGAGTATCACAAATTCAAGGAATAGCTCGGCAGTATTCTTAGCGGCACGTTCGTACATTTGACAATCCTGCAGACTTAATTACAAGAGGTATTCAGCCTATTCAACAGCAAAAGTGTCATATCTGGTGGACTGGACCAACCTCTCTAAATTCAAGCGAATGGCCAGTCCTACACCAATTTAATAATAACATCCAAGAACTACCAGAGAAACGAAAAATCGTAGCGGCCGTAACCAGTGTGGAAGAAGTACGATTGTTTGAGAAGTATTCATCATTCACCAAGCTAATAAATGTAACCGCCTACTGTCTACGCTTTATAAATAATATAAGAAATACAAAGGGACTGCAATTTACAGGAAATCTAAACATTTTCTATTACATTGTGTAAGTCAGTAATTTTACTATTGTCTATTGAATTTTTTTAAACCTAAATTTCAAGGTGGGCGGTATGTTTAATCTTTTAAGACACCACTGATAGTTTGGGTTATTTTGGGTTCAGGTAAAAGGGCGAGAGCGCACAGGAGCCGAGCTGATAAGTGCCCATACACATATGCAGGGCAGTTGCCAATTCACATCTGTCTAGCAAGTTGTTTTTAAATATTTGGTTAAGTTTGTTGTGAATAAATAAGATTAAAATCAGCAAGAGTTTTATTGGCGCTTCAATTAAATAATGCGAGAAATTAAGAAGCGAAAACGCACAGAAGTAATGCAGTGCCAACATTATTATCTTACAGCCGAATACATTGCGACTGAGATAGATTTTCGTTTGCTGCTGGAACAAGAAATTATAGATTTGAAAAACTTAAAACAACTCAATAAAGACTACAAAACACTACTAATTCGAAATCTAAAGTACAAAAGGGTTATTCGGAAACTGAAACAAGAACAGAAATATCTAATATTAGACAATTTGCTTAAGATCAAATTTGGGCTGCGCAAAGAAAATCTACCAAATTTATAAGGTAGAGTAGCACAACAGTAAAGAATTCTTTAAAATTAAAATGTGTGGTACGAATGGATATGACGAACTTCAACGACAACAAATTTATCCTTGCATCAGCAAGAACACCGAGAAGGCGTTTACAGAATCTAAAATTTGAATCGGGCATATTAGTAAATCTGGGGCAATGCACAATGTATAGATAAATTTAATAGGAAGGTATGAAAAGTAGTTTCAAACATATTATACAAGGTGTTTCGTAACTCCCTATAAAGCTTCAGGTAGTAGGCTTCGGTAACGCACAAAAACTCTAAAACTATCAACACAAACTCTTTACAGTGTCTAGTCTCTTCATGTTTGTATGTATTGTCGGTGATTTCCGTTTACTTTGCGGTGTAGAGGCTGATGCTTTATAAGCTTACGTCTGGTGGTACAATGCTCAACTTTCCCCGGATTCGAGTTACAAGGTTGGAGCGCACCTTTTGTTCTTACGCAGCCACCATTGTGTGAGGTGTGTGTCTTGGTGGTGTATTCCACTCTATCTCTTAGATCTGAAGTTCTGAGTAGAGCACAGTTAATTTGATGCCCAACTGTGAATGGTCTAACCAAACCCGATTCCAATTGCCAAAGCCAAGGCTAGCGCTTTCCCAACTGCGCTACCCGGCTTCTCATACAAAGTATAAAAAGAAAATTAAATTTGACAACACTGTTGTTAGGTTTGTTTGATGAATGTACTTAACAAGATGGCCATTTGGAAGTCACAAATTTAAATGCCCCAATAAGTATCATTAAATCTAGACAGAAAAATAATGCACTAAATATCATTTTTATTTAAAAACTTAAATAAGGAAAAATAATTCTCAATCAATTGTTTGTCTCTTATTGTAAAACGTTTCCAAAGTGCCCCCCCCCCCCCCCATTAGCTTCGCAGCACTTGCGTGCACGCACCTTGAAGACACTGTAACATTATGGGGTTAATGGTGGTGGCTGCTTCATGAATTCGATCGGTAAGGTCTTCTCGAGTTTGGACAGGAGTAACATAAACCAAATTTTGCTTGGACCCATCCATTTGTGGTTAAACCATTGTCTAGCCACACTTGCATAATTTCATGCTGCAGCTACACATCGCACCGGTGGCAAGAGAAATATCCTCCATTAGGCCAGGCAGATTATCATTTAAAAATTCTAAAGAATTGTCTGCATTTAGTCTCTTAATATACGCGCAGGTGTTCGTCAGGGATGCATACTCTCCCCGCTGCTGTTTAACGTATACGGTGAATACATCATTAGACGTGTACTTGATGATTATCAGGGAGGTATGCTGATGATACCGTTATTTTAGCAAAAGACGCAACAGAGCTGGAATACATCATGGGACGATTAAAACACGAAAGTGAACAACTAGGTCTATATATTAACCAGTCCAAGACAAAAGTGATGATTATTGACAGAGCTAATAATAATCAGCCCGACATTCAACAAGTATTTGGCTGTGAAGTCGTTCAAAAGTATATCTACCTTGGCTCTATCATTACTAACGTAGGTAGCTGTGAACCTGAAATTCAGAGAAGGATTGAAATTGCCAGAAATGCAGTTATAAAGCTCATAAAAATATGGAAAGATCGAGATATAACCAAGGCTACCAAACTGCGTCTCCTTCATTCCTTAGTTTTTTCTATCTTGTTATACGCTGCCGAAACATGGACCCTTAAAATGAGAGATCGTAAGAAAATAGATGCGTTTGAGATGTGGAGCTACCGCAGGATTCTCCGCATATCATGGACAGAGCGACGAACTAACGTTTCCATTTTAGAAGAATTAGGTGTCCAGAAACGAATTCACGATACAATTCACCAACGAATTCTTTCATACTTCGGGCATGTAGCACGACGCAGCTCAGATCTAGAGCTTCTAACGGTAGAAGGAAAAGTCAGCGGAAAACGCTCCAGAGGCCGTTCTCCACGACGATGGACTGACATAATAAAAGAGATTACTGGTAGCCAGGTCCACGAGGCAGTCCATGCAGCAATGGATAGAAAACAATGGAGGACGATGATATCAGAGGCAGTCACCACACCCCTAGCAAGGGGTACGGATTGAAAAGGAAGGGAGTCTTTTAGGAAGTATAAAAGGAGCCTGTCTCCAAGTATTCGTGAACTGCATGAGGATTGTCATGGGCCCAAACATGTTTGTTGTCACAGTTAAAGATGCCGTTTCTTGTAAATGTAGCTTCGTCAGTTCATAACACATTGCTTATAAATAAAGGATTTCTTCTATAGACTTCTACCAACCACTCGCAAAAGGTAAATCGATGTGGATGGTCTTCCTGCAATAAATTGTGAACTCTTGTTTCTCTCGTTTCATCTTTTAAAATCCTATGTACTGACACGAGTTTTAGAAACACCCAAATTTGAGAAATACTTCGTATACTAGTTTCTAGATTTCCAGCTACTATTTGTTAAATCTTTTCCTCTAAGTAGGGTTTCCTTATTCTTGGTCGACCTCCCTTCATATCATGAGCTGGAATAAGGGTTCCAGCTTCTCCTAGCCTTCGACCGGCAGCTCTTACCACCGTTAGAGACCCTAGAAATGAGAGACTGGCCATTGGCAGTCGCTGGCCTGATTGGTTGAGGCAAACTTTGTCCCCAAAATGGCCGCGCCAATGGTGCGCCCTCAAATATGGCGCGATTTTAAACTTAAATGTTACATCCCTAAAAGAAATTACTAGTAAAAACAGTTTATTATTAGTAATTCTTATATTTTGTATATCGATAACCTTTATATTGCAATTATGAAACGGAAAATTTTGACATACATATTATCAAATGGTCGAAATTTGGCAGACATCCCTTGGTAGATTTACATGAATTTTTTTATAAATTGAGACATCGCGCTTGCAAAGTTACATAGGCAAAATTTGTATTGACTCAACAAATTTTTATATTCAACAAAAATACTTTGTAAGTAGTGAAATGAAAATTTTCATTTCGTATAAACAGTTACAAAAAAGTTTTTTTAACAAAATCTGTGTTTATTTATTGAAGAAAAACAGATAAACTTGAACTAATTTTTTTCAATACAGAAGCTGTTTAACCGTGTTCATAGAGTACAGTTCTTATGCACAAATATATGATAACATAATTATTAATTCGAAACACTATCCTCTGAATTCTTTTAATAGGCAGTTTATTTTTAAAATTATTAACAGAAGTCGTACTAACAACACGCTGAGGTAGACAATCCATTTCTCCGCAATTCTAATAGAGAATAGTATATTATACATCAAGGTAGCGAAGCGCAGTATTATAACCTGAGCGCATATTAGATACTGAGCGCGCAGCGCGAAGTATCTAAAGCGCGAAGGTTATAAGAGGATTCGCTACCTTGGTGTATATACTATTTTTTGCACTACCAAACGGCTTAATACCTAAATTCCCAACAAATTTCGAAAATATTTTAACTGTCAAACTGACAATACAGCTCTTTAAAACGTCAAAATTAAAATAGTCATATTTGGTAACTTAGCAATTTATCAGTTACCACGGTGAAAATTGTTTATTTTACTTTCTCTCCCTTGGTGGAGAAAATCAAATTCACGACCTAAAGATAGACCAATAACGGTGCGTTCTGAGACTAGTAGTGCAAAAAATATTTTATCTACGACCTTAATTTTACCGTTATTAATCCATAAATATCGATTTAAGAAAGGTTAGCATCTGCGACGTTTTTAATTTATGTCATAATGAATAGTAGGCCTGCGCCGCGGTGGCGATTGTTTGGCCACGCCCGTGCTGTCAAGGTTAATTACGAAATGTAGTTATTGATACTCCACATATGACTGTATTCATTACATAACGCTTTAATTATTTCAAAAACGCTTTACCTGTAACGCAAGAAGCAACTAGAATAGCTTTACAACTTCACTTGCAGTTCGAAATTGTAGTTTTGAACTCGCTTCACTTTTAGCACATGTGCTAAAAGTAAACAGCTGATTTCTTTAAACACGGTAAACTATAAAACGTCACTTTTAGTGAAACAAGCTAGCGCTAAAAGGCCTACTTTTAGTAGTGGTCGTAGATAAAATATTGTATGCAAAGCGTGCTAAAAGTCGTTTATGCGCGAGACATGTTATGAAACTCAGCCTTCGGCTTCGTTTCATAATTTTCATGTCTCGCGCATAAAAGTCGACTTTTAGCACTTGTTGCATAAATAGCTATTTTGCACTACTAGTTTCAGAACGCACCGTTATTGGCCTATTTTAAGTCGTGAAGTTGATTTTCTCCACCAAGGGAGAGAAAGTAAAATAAACAATTTTTACCGTGGTGACTAATAAATTGCTAAGTTACCAAATATGACTATTTTAATTTTGACGTTTTAAAGAGCTTTACTGTCAGGTTGACAGTTAAAATATTTTCGAAATTTGTTGGGAATTTAGGTATTAAGCCGTTTGGTAGTGCAAAAAATAGTATATACACCACGGTAGCGAATCGTCTTATAACCTTCGCGCTTTAGATACTTCGCGCTGCGCGCTCAGTATCTAATATGCGCTCAGGTTATAATACTGCTCTTCGCTACCTTGATGTATAATATACTAATTTTTCACTACCTTCTTTGTAAGTGATCCTTACACTGTCAAGTTTGCGGGATGTAGGCTACATTTACAAAAATTGTTACAGTTGAAATGTACTTACTTCCCTAGAGAAGTGAGTTACTTACATCCCGCATGTATTGCAACTGATAAGATGCCATGTCTGCCACTTAGTTAACACGAAGAAAACCATTGTCGTTCGTACTATTATCCATTTTTAATCAGAATACAATCACAAAGCTCACAAAACAGCATTCGCAATCGCATGCACGCATTTTTTCCAAGAATTTTTCACAGTGCGCTTATAACTGTCAAACAAAACGTCGCAGCGTTATAAGGCTACTATAATTTAGCAAATGTCATAATTTTACGCCAGGTTATTACCTACCATTTACTTTACAAAAGGAAATATTGGTAGTGAAAAAAATTATGTACTTTACACAGGATGTAGGTAAGATTTACACTACCTCCAACCTTGCTACCCTCGTTCGCTTCGCTCACTCAGGCATCAAACGGTTCTCAGTAGTGTAAATCTTACCTACATCCCTTGTAAAGTAATATACTATTCCTAGCATTGGTTTTAAAGCTGTCTTTACTCAAATACATTCCATAGGTACTAGGGTGGTCTTTATTTATATAGAGTTTTTTTTACATTCTGACGATCTCACCCTTTAACATTTTTCCAAATAGAAAAATAAAACCCTGTAAATTTTAAAACCAATTGGATAACTGTTAGACGTACCTCAATGATCTTGTCTGGAAGACCTACAGAAAAATAAACAAAATATATGTATTATTACATGTTCATAAATTTATTAAAATATACAGCATAGATACGGAATACATTGGTATTAAACAGCGAAACCATATAAATGATCAGTGGCTTCACAATAACTTCAAAAAATAAAATGTAAACGTTGGATCAAAGCCTCTTTTTGCTAGTGTCTGGAAATTTCTTATGGTAGTCCTTTACTACTTGTAACAGAAACTGTTTTTGATCCTCTTTCTTAGTTAAAACGCTGTTAAACTCTTCTATAACCTTTAACACCTATTTCAGCCTAGTCCTTAACAACATTAAGGTTTTGAAATTCTTCGAGAGAGTCCCAAGTACGAAGATCACTTTGGGAGAACTCGTACAAAATTGTTATCACTTGATACAAGCTGCAGATTGAAATGTGTTGACCACCAAATTATCATCACGGTGACCTAGAGTTTCTGCAACATTTTCTTCATCACAAACGTCAAACGATTTTGACTCACTAACAAGTTTTGATTCATGTCATTTAACACTCTGTTGTTCCTCCTTAACTTTATATTTGATTGTTCAGTTCTATGTACAATTTGTTTTGCCAATTTCAACTGCTTTTCACACTCTTCCTTTGCTGAAGTCACTTATCTCTGCGCCCCTTCCAAAATCCTTGTCAATATTTCAATTTCACATTCTTCGGTAGGTACATTACTTACAGTTGGTACACATTCAAATTATCAGCATTTAGTAGTCATATAACAGTCACATAGTACTCACATTGATTGAAATCCTGAAATCATGAAAAACGCAGTTGACACATTCGCCATTTTGGGGAAACCGCTGCCATCATTTCGCTAGGGGAATCTAGTTGTTTCCTCTAAATGGTCATTCTATCGATTCAAGGGTCTCTAAGCACCGTATGAGAGGGTGCCTTCTGTTGGGAAAACTCATGGTGTACACTCTTGCACCATTTTAAATTTTCATAAAACCCATATCTTGTCTGCATATTCATATGCCGCATACTCCATGGTATAAAGGAAAATTATAGTTGAACAAATCAAACGATTGATGTTACAACTGATAATCAAAATTTTACATTAAGAATTTTTAATGTTTGTTTCCATTTTTAGTTTTTGTTCATATCAGGTCACCATAAATATGCATTGTTTTCATGTTAATTTTAACAAAAATTCTTATCTTTCAACACCATTTCAAAAACGGAATACGAATAGTTAAAACAAATTAGTCAATAATTTTTACTTTAAATATATTTCTTATTGATAAAATATGCGTTTTATTTGTTTTCTTTATAGTTCCTTATAATTTGCTATTGAAGATAACATTAGCCACATCCTACAAGAAAAGTAAACTGCACAGAACATTTTTTTACAGTTTTATGTTCATCTTTCATGATAGAGAAAGGTTACCTGAAGCTTTAGTGGGAGTTGCCACCCTGTGTGGTGTTTTATTAGTTTCGTGGTAACTTTAAATTTTGTAGATTTATTATTCAAGGAAGCCCTAACTGTAAATAACATTTCTTATTAATATGACATTGCTTGTTATATTATTTAGTCATCTATTTACTAACTTCTACTAATCATTCATGCATTTAATTGAAATGTTAGTCAATCCCAACACCGCCACTAGTTTTGCACCGCCACTGAAGTCGGCCATTTTATGTCTTTTGTCATAACTCATAAGTAACATTTCATATGGCCAAACTGTTTCTATAAAGTGACTGTAGTCGAAACTGGGGAAGAGTTTCCTTATCAGGAGTTAACGACTACCACAGGTTTTAGGGTGGTAGTATGATAGCATACGATATTAAAATCCCTGAGCAGTCACCGGAGATCGAACCCGGTCTAGCCGCCTGGAACTCAAGCATGTTGCTTGCTCGGCCATCCGCTATCTCTTATTTGAAATAAAAAGACTTACTATAACATAACATAATAAATTCCCAGTGTTCATTCTTCACATTCGTGTATTACATGTGATATATTTTTGAACGAAGCTATATCATTTGTAAACTGCTTGCCTTCTGTGGAGAATCCTGTATACAGTGTGTCCAAGATAAGGAGGGTCAGTGTGGGGATCTCGTTAATACTAAGAGATACAAATCTGGTTAAATGGAAAATAGTTGCGCAATTAAGGAACTAACAAAATGACGCCTATGATTTTTCGTTTTTGAGTTATCTTACAGAAACCAAACTTTGACAAAATTGACAAAACTTCTTAATAGCAAATTTTCATGGTCTTATTACGTTATCAAATTTTTTATCGGACGTTTGGTCTTCGAGCAACCATCATCAACTTCATTTTTTTAAATACGGTTTTTATTTTCTTATCTCAAATTTTAGAAGCCCTATTTATTCTGAATTCAACAATGTACCACACATTATGGTTTAATTACGTTTTGACTCTTTTTTGATCATCAACAAAATTTTTGGATATGGACCTGCCTCCTAAAGTATTTCATACGTTGGCGTTGTTTCAGCTTTTGCAATATAAAGAAAGAAGTAATGAGCCACACTACATGTTTTAAAATCTTAATAATCGCGTATGGTTTAGGAATATAAATAATTTTCAATAGTAATTAATTGATTTATTGATAATTTTTCTTACTTATAAACAATAATTAAAATTGGAAATCAAAAATATCCAGTGCGGCTCATTACGTTTTTATTTAAATTACAAAGCTGAAACAACGTATGAAATGCTCTACGACACAGGTCCGTAGCCAAAAATTTCTTGATGATGGTCATAAAAATTAGAAACGTAATTAAACCATAATGTGTGGTACATTATTGAATTCAGAATAAAAAGGTTGTTTTAGCTTTGTTATTTAAAGAAAAAAGTAATAAGCCAAACTGAATGTTTTTATTTCTAATTTTAATCCTTTATCTAATAGACTTGTCTGTCCGGTACGCATATTTGAGTTCGCGCGATGCTACAGCGCAGTCCATGAATGCCGGACTCTGATTGGTCCGTGGTGCGCCGCGCAATGCTTGGTCAATGCCCCGTTTCCCTTTATGTAGGTAATTCTGTAGGCAATACGTAAAATGATTGTTCAATAGATCTAATACCTGCCTTTGTTTACACCCGGACTAGCTCTGATACGTACCTACTGTCAACACCTAATTGCAACTTAAAATTGAGTAACATTCCAAAAATAATATGAACATAATACAATTGAAAACAAAATATAGGTTATAACAAAAATAAATTTTCATAGATCTTTTGAAGTACATCAACACAAACTGCAGCAGCTTTGCAAGAAAATAATATAAGTATTAAAGTATTAAAAGACGACAAAATTCAAAATAACAAAGAAGTATAACTACTTATTTATTGTTTCATACAATTCAGCTTAAGTAGTTTCTGAATAGGATGATTTCTTAACACCAAAACAGGGTAAATCTTGTCTGTTCATCTATAGATAGATAGATATTTATTGGTGCTAATATGCAACAAGTGCACTTACGTAAGTCAAAAAAAGAAGATTACAATAAAATTAAAACTAATAAGAATCATCGGTTCAAATTCAAACGTCATTCAAGAAGGACACGAAGTTGGCGACCAATCAGAGCCCGGCATTCCCGGTCCGCGTTGTGGCATCGAGCGAACTCAAATATGCGTCCGGTACGCTGTTTTGTCTGTCCGGGACGCTGTTTTGTCTGTCCGGGACGCTGTTTCAGCAGCCAAACCGTAAGAGATAGAGAAAAAAGTTATTAAAGTTATATGTTTGGAATGGTCATGTCAGGTCAGGAACCGAATTTCAGTCACGTGACACTTCCGGTTTTCGAGAAATCACGTGATTTCCGTCCGTCCGGGACGCGTTCTATTTGAAAAACGGTCTTTTTTGTTTTATTAAATGAGACATTTGTCTCACTGGTTGCTAGTTATAATATAATAATAATATAATATATAAGAAAAGTAATCAATAAATTTATTACTTCCTATTGAAAATTATTTGTATTACAAGACCATACGCAATTATTTAGCATTAAAAGCATGTAGTGTGGCTTATTATTTCTTTCTTTAAATTACAAAGCAGAAACAACGCATGAAATGCTCTAAGACACAGGTCCGTATCCAAAAATATCCCGAATGGACAAAAAAGACACGTAATTAAACCATAACGTGTGGTACATTGTAGAATTTAGAATACAATATCTGGTGTGATACAGTCACACAACTTTCTTTTACAGTGATATAATTAGCCAAAAAATTAATTTTTAATTTTTATGCATTTGTCAAACATTTTCAAAAATTAAAAATTCTACAGAAACAGTAAGAATTTGTTCAAAAGACAAATTTTCTATAAAATTTTACGCCGAATTCAAAAATGCAATAATATACCGGGTGTTCTATTTAAAATAAAAGTTAATAAAAAAAGAAAACAAACGAAAGCAACTCATTTAGAGGTATTCAACTGGAAAATCACCTATCTCACACACATTTGAAAAAATCGTTAGAGCCGTTTTTGAAAAATTCGAAAAATACTGAAAAAATTTGGTGTGATACACTCACACAACTTCATTTTACAGTGATCTTATAATTAGTCAAAAATGTCATTTTTAATTTTTAAGCATTTGTCAAAAATTTTCAAAAATTACAAATTCTACAAAAACGCTAGAAAATAGAGCGTTAGTTGAAGAAACAACTTTTTTCTAAAATTTCAAGCTGAATTTAAAAATGTAATAATATACTGGGTGTTCTATTTAAAATTGGAATTTAAAAAAAATAGAAAAAAAAACAAAAGAAACTCACTTTAGAAGTATTCAACTGGAAAATTGCCTATATCACATCAATACACATTCAAAATGTAAAGTTTGAAAAAATCGTTAGAGCTGTGTTTGAAAAAATCGAAAAAACTTAAAAAACGCAAGAGTAAACACCTACTTCCGGTAATGCGATTTTCTTCAAAAGTTTGCTGTCTCATCTATATAGTACACAAAACTTATATATAAATGAACTGGAAAACACTCTTTCACAAACATTTTGTACATATGATGAAACTATTTTTTGTGGAGATTTCAATATTGATATGTTTAAGGCTGAGCGGCCGGCCTCTGTGAGTATGCAATCATTTTTGGACTCATTTGGTCTGGTGCAGATTATTAATTCTCCTACACGCATTACAAGAACATCTCTAACTTTAATCGATTTAGTTATAACTACAAATGTTGACATTATAAATAATACAGAAATTATTGATATACCTACTATTTCTGATCATCAGTTTATAACTTGGGAAATAAATGTAACTGTGAGTAAAACTGAAAACTGTTGTAAAGTATATAGGGATTTTAAAAATTCGGATATTAATGAATTTTATGCAGAACTTCAAACATTACCCTTAGATCATATTTATAATTTAGCTAATATTGATGATAAAGTACAATATTTTAACACTCTACTTATAGATTTAATAAATGTCTATTTTCCCGTTAAAACTTCTGTTTTCAACAGACCACCAATACCTTGGATCACTTCCAATATTAAATTGATGATGTCACTAAGATATAAGGCTTTACAACGATATAAACGCACACATAAGGTTGCTCATTTTGAATATTACAAAACTTTACGAAATTTTACTACTTCCTCCGTTCGAATAATTCCAAAACTTTATGGAAAAATTTAAAACAATTCGAAATTGTTAGAGCAACAAAAAATAAAAATATACCGCATGCACTCAAAGTTCCCGGCAATATAAATAATTATTATGTCAACTCAATACCTAGTCTTAACATATCAGATGACGATTTATTACAGTTTTACTACAACAATCTCAAATGCGATTTTGATGAGCCTTTTGATTTTACCTCTGTAAATGAGGAAGAAGTTCAGTAAATATTAAATTCTATAAAATCTAAATCTACTGGTGCCAATGGCATTAATATAATTCTATTACATATCTGTTGCCCTTATATACTACTTTCATATGTTATCCACTTAATTAATTATTCTTTACAGACGCATAATTTTCCTTTATTATGGAAACAGGCCATAATCAAGCCTTTGCCCAGGGTCTCTGAGCCGACCACGTACAAGATTTACGTCCTATAAGCTTGCTTCCAACGCTATCGAAAATATTGGAAAGAGTTATGGATAGTCAATTACGGAGTCATATTGCAAGGTACAATATTCTCCCGCCAATGCAGTCTGGCTTTAGGCCAGGTCATAGTTGTACAGGGTGTCCCATTTTCGATGATATTACGGGGTATTTCACTTACGAGTAAAGATAGAGAGTTGCGGTTTTCGCAATACTGTGCTACTTTTTTGTGAAAATAAAGATGGTATAAACAAAATTTTCATAGACCACTTCGTTTCTGAGATACAGGGCGAAATTGAAAATATTGCATTTTGGGACCCCCCTCGTATCTCCGTTATCATTTAACATATATTAAAGCTAAAAACTGGCTCTCATACAGTTTTTTACGTAGAACCCAGTGGCGTAGTCAGATTTTTGCTGCGAGCTGTAAATTTTTAGCTATAAATCAAACATATGTTTTTTTAAACGGGACACCCTATATATTTTTCTTTCATTTGATTGGAAATTTTATAAGCTTTACAAAAATATATACAGAGTGTTTCGTTAAAAAAACATAAATTTAATTTATAACTAAAAATTGACGGCTCACAGCAAAAATCTGACTACGCCACTGGATTCTACGTAAAAAACTGTATAAGTGTCAGTTTTTAGCTTTGCGATATGTTAAAGGATAAAGGAGATACGAGAGGGTCCCAAAATGCAATATTTTCAATTTCGCCCTGTATCTCAAAAACGAAGCGGGCTATGAAAATTTTGTTTAGACCATCTTTGTTTTCACAAAAAAGTAGCACAGTATTGCGAAAACCGCAATTCTCTATCTTTACTCGTAAGTGAGATACCCCGTAATATCATCGAAAATGGGACACCCTGTACTACAGCTTTATTAAATATCACTGATGATATTTTTAAAGAGGATCAAATATAATGTACACCAAATTAAACCATACATCCCTAGCGCTGTTCACCAAAAAATTTAATGAACATCAAAAAATCTTAATGGAACCCAAATTATTATACTTCGGAAAATGAGAACAGCGCCACTAAAATAGCTATGTTGCGTATTGTTTTACCATTGCTTACATTTTAAATTCCATATGTCTACCAATTTTACTAAATGTTCACCAAATTTAGAACGCTCAAGTTACGCGCCCGTGCTGTACATAATAAATATTCGCGCTATCCATTTATATTTAGTCTTTTTCGAAGAAACTACTTGTGCGTTAAATAATTATTCTGTTACTCCAAAATGAAATAAGCTCGAGCATCTCTCCTTGTCGCTTCAAGACAAACGTCTTGCAGGCTTCAGCTTGCAGCCGCACACTGTGTTTGGTAGCTTTAACAGTGAGTGTAACCAGTGTATGAAAAAACTTAATAAGTTTAATTTTCAATTTTGTTTTGTGAAATTTGTGTTAGATTTTGATATACAGGGACCGGCAGAAACATATTAAACATTTTATTTCTAATTTTTTCTTTATACAGTGTAATAACAAAACAAAACGAATACATAAGTATGTTCACAAAACTTGGGAGTTTATTTATTTAAATATCGAGTGTCGGATATGTCCACCTTCTTCTTCAGAACATTCATTAATACGTCGAACAAAATCTTGCATAACTTTTTCTGGTATATCTTGCCTAATACCGTTAATTTCTTGGAGCTCCCGGTGGCTTTTTATTACAAAGTGAACCGAATTCTCTAAACTTCTGAACACATCGTCTTCTTGTCAAGTACTATGGAACATCCTGCCGCCTGTTGAATTGCCTTCTGAACGCACATTGCATAGTTATTATTGATTCGGTCCTAATAAATAACTCAACACAATAAGCTAGCCCTTGCACTTTAAAACGCATTTTCACATATTACTTAACACGTTAATCGCCGCAATACAAATTCAGAAATGGGTCTCAAGGGCCACTACGTAGAAGAAACAATAAAACATATCTAATATTGAAACGCCTATAAATAGGCAACCAAATACGCTATCCAAGGGGTAAATGTGTTGTTGGGTATAGGAGGCCACGTGCATTAGGCAAGCATGTAAAGTTACGCACAATGAGAAGCTACCGTGAATCACACGGCCACGAAAACTTTTCAATGTGAGATGCAAGTTAGCATCACACGGCGCTGTAAATAAAAAGATAGAGATGCACGTTAGCTTCACGTGGCGATTAAAGTGTTAAACAATAAAACAAAACTCCTGATCCTACGTAATATAATGATATTTGTCACATTTGTATTGATAAAAACCTTACTGAGATATTGCACGTTAAAATGTTTAATATGTTTCTGCCGGTCCCTGTATATACTAGCGGACCCGACAGACGTTGTTCTGTCCGCTGCTTGCTATCAGTGGGTTCAGCAAACGATATTCGAATTTTCGATTTTTTTTAATTTTAAAAAATATTGGGGGTGGTGAAATTTTGGAGTTATATGTTTTGATGCGAGAAATCTTAAAAAAATTAAAAAAGAAATTTCGTCAATTTTTTTTAAATTGTCTAGAACCCGATTGCAGCGCCACGTACCGGGTCCAATTGTAAATCTAAACCATCCAGGGACCCACTTAAACAAAGAAAATTTCATCAAAATCGGTCCAGCCGGTTAGGAAGAGTTCAGTTACATACAGACGTACAGAAGAATTATATATATATACAGGGTGCCCGAATTTCGTAGGGACAACATGGGTAACCTTTGTATTTGAAGAGATAGAGAGATGGTTAAATTAGCAAAAAGGTTTAGGTGTGAGAGCTCATTAAGGATCCATCTTCAAATTGTACTTGTCATGGCCCACTTGTCTAAAATTAAAAAAAAAACAAAATTTCCTAATTTCTTTTGTATGCCGTAACTTTTTTGTTACTTAAGATATTGAGATGCGATTTGAACTAATTTGCATGGTAATTTAAATACAGATATCGGCAATTAATAAAACCAATTTTATTTGTGCAAATTTTTAGTAATCTAACCTAACCTCAAAAATAAACTGGTGCCGTGCAATTTTTTTGGTCTTTTTAAGAGAGGATTTTTTTCTGAATGCAATGATGTATTACATGCTATGGAAACTTCTTCAAAATTTTGAAAAACTGACCTTATTCTTTTTACAGGCAGAAATCACTAGTGCCATGATCACAATAATTTTGTTTTTTATTTATTACGTTATCTGTGAAATTATGTTTCGAAACAAAAGTACGCTTATCATCATACGTGCCTTCCAGTAGTGTCAGTGTGTTCCGTATGTTTGACGTGTAAGTTCTACGTTCTTGTAGCACTTGATATACGCACAAAATACATCATATTTTCAAAATTTTTCATTATAAGTTGAAGTAATAACACTCACACTACTGACAGGCACGTATGATGATAAGCCTACTTTTTGTTTCGAAACATAATTTTACAGATAACGTGATGAACAAAAAACAAAGTTATTGTGATCATAGCACTAGTGATTTCTGCCTGTAAAAAGAATAAGCTCAGTTTTTCAAAATTTTGAAAAAGTTTCCATATCATGTAATACATCATTGCATTCAGAAAAAAATCCTTTCTTAAAAGGGCCAACAAAATTGTAAGGTACCAATTTAAAATTTTGAGGTTAGGTTAGATTACTAAAAATTTGCACAAATAAAATTGGTTTTATTAATTGCCGATAACTGTATTTAAATTACCATGCAAATTAGTTCAAATCGCATCTCAATATCTTAAGTAACAAAAAAGTTACGGCATATAAAAGAAATTAGGAGGATTTTTAATGAGCTCTCAAACCTGCACCTTTTTGCTAATTTAACCATCTCTCTGTCTCTTCAAATACAAAAGTTACCCATGTTGTACCTACAAAATCCGGGCACCCTGTATAAAGATATTGATTTATTTCCAAGAATTCTTCAGACTTATTTCTATGTCTCCATTAATAAGCAAGTCCTAATAAAACACGATAGATTTTTCTTATAAGTGATATTTAGGCCAACAAGAAATATAAATCTGGGTATACTTTTGAAATTGAATGTGGTATAAAATATAGTAAACGTGTATTTTTGCCAAAGAAATAGTGTTTTTTAAATGCTAAATAATATAAGACGCTGACGAAAATTAAATATCTGGGTATCATGTTAGAATTAAATGCGGAATACAATTTGGTGAACATTTAGCATTTTTAGCCAACGAAAGTTATTTTTAGGAACAAATAATATAAGAGACTAGCATGATGTCAATTTTTGGTTGTCGCTCTAAGATTATGTATTTTCTTAATTTTGGTGAGCATTTAGTATTTTTGGGAAACGAAAGTAATTTTTTGTACGAAAAGGTTGGGTAAATTTGGTAGACTGTTAAATACCACCCTTTTTAAAGCTACTGGTCGTGGTCTCTTTACTATTCTGGTACTATTAGATTTTAGTAAAGCATTTGAAATGATTAAACACAATATGCTGCTAGCTATTCTGCATTTTATAGGACTATCTTCAAATGCTATTCAGTTAATGCGAAGCTATTTAACCGATCGAACTCAAAGAGCATTCTTGGACGGGGTCGTCTCTGGGTCCTTGGAGTTAAGAGTGGGAGTTCCACAGGGATCGATATTGGGACCACTTCTTTACATTGTCTACACCAATAACTTCCATAATTCTATCTCGAACTGCAAATTACGTATGTACGCCGACGACACTCAATTATACTATTCCTTTGACATCAAGGATAGCTTAGATGCTGCGAATATAATTAACACCGACTTAATGCGCTTAGCTGATATATCAAAAAAACACTCACTTATGCTTAATCCATCAAAAACTGTTTGTATATTGTTCGGGAAAAAAGCTTATCGAGCTTCAATAGCGGAAACCGTAACTATCACAATCGATAATGAAACAATATCTTTTGTGGACAATGTAAAGAAGCTGGGGCTAATTAATGATGCTGATCTAAGGTTTGAAATGCATGTGAATAAATGTCGGCAAAGGGCTTATTGTAATTTAAAGTTGCTTTACGCTAATCGCACCTTTTTAACAATAGATTTAAAGAAAAGATTATGTGACGCTTTCCCATACGACACACTGTGATGTTGTTTACGGTCCATGTTTAACAGCAGTCGCAGCTAAACGAATTCAAAATTTGCAAAATGCGTGTATGAGGTTTATATTATGTATCAGTAAAAGAGAACATATATCGCACAGACTCCTTGGGCTTAACTGGTTGAATACGCACAGTCGCCGTTTGCTACATTCGGGAATACTATTTCTTTAAATCCTTAAGCATAAATGTCCTAAGTATTTATACAACAGGATTAGCTTTAGAACAGATGTACATCATCTCAACTTGAGGCATAGGGGATTATTAACTATACCCTTACATTCCAGTTCTCTATTTCAAAGGTCATACTCTTATCAGATTTCTAAATTCTACAATTCACTTCCTCCTAAGCTTAAGTCAGATAACTTTCAAAAATTCAAACAGGGGCTCAGTGTTGCTCTGTCCGATAAACAGTTGGGCTTGCATTAACTATTCCTAACTTGCGAGAGTTTCGTATTTATATATGTAGCGTCAGGTTACTTAATTATAAGTGACTTATAATATATCTTTTGGCATTCCAAAACTCTGATTTCTATACATCGTAGGTTAAGTGAAAGAACAGGATACCTCCTGAACTTCGCCTCGTGATTGTTTTAGCTTACTCACTGTAAATTATTTGGCTATACTCTCTTTTTATACGGTTTATGTAAGCTATGAAACAATAAAGAATGTATTTATTTATTTATATTTATTTATATAAAGTTTCAACGACATACCTCTATTCTTTTTTGAGATATTCTGTTCACAGGCAGACAGACACACAGACAGACACACAGACAGACAGACAGACAGACAGACAGACCAATGAAAAAAAATATGTTTTTTGTGTTAAGGGGACTCGAAAACGTGAAGATCTCTTGAAAACTCAATTTCGATTTTTTAGGGTGAATCCAATACTTCTTTTATTGTAAGAGAAAGTAAAAAGGCTTCTAACATTTGACATCAGAAATTAAGGACCCTATTTAACGATAAAAAATTAATTACGTAATATTTAAGTCCATTAAATGTTACTATAAAGAAGTTTTGCTAGTTTTGCTCTCACTTTAATAATAACTCTAGAAAATATAGAATTAAAAATCCGAAAATTCGGTTTTTTTAATATAACAAAACGAAAAATCATAACGAGTTTTAGGCGTTACTTTGTTAGTCCTGTAAAACAAATTTGTATCTCTTACTATTAACGAGATCCCCATACTGGCCCTCCTCCTTATCTGACACACTGTATACTAAAGCGATCATGGGTTCAAACTCCAACGGCATTCACTGTGATATTCTAATATGGCTTTGGCAACCGTGGGGTCTTAATACGTAAAACCTCTTTAAAGAGGTAGACCGGTTACCCTATAGTGGGGATGTTAACAAGGGTGACAATGAACGATATCTCTTGTAATAGAATGATTAAATTATCTTCTGTGCTGCGAAAAAAGCATTTCACAAAGAAAAATTTATTTTTAATTTTGTGTAGGTACATAATAAAAATTTTGCTTCTTTACACATTTTGATTTCAAAAAGATTAAGCACGTAATTTTCTACACAAAATGAACTTAACATTTTTGTCATGAACATTATCCAGTAGTAATATTTGCATACCGAGTGGAAACCCTTAAAGGTGAAACATTAGTATACCGTTGACTTTGACATTTGTTACAAATAATGTTCCTGAATGAAAAATCAAAGTCAAAGATATACTGATACTGTGTGTTTATCTGTGGTTTACCAGATAAACACTATACCTGTTGGGGATTTCACGTTCAAAGATTTCCTAATTCGTTTTTATATAGCTGCTAGGCGCTTAACCTTTATATAGCAGATGCAAGGTGAGTACTAAGTATGGAGCCCACCATGGAATGGAAAAAAATAGAATGAAAGTAGTTGTAGCTGACCATTTGGATCCAAGTTTAGCTGGAAAATTCTAAAAGTATTGAAATTTAATGCATTTTACAGTTGCGTCTAATAGAATTACTTCGCCTGGAATTCCACCATGTCCTTCGTTTCTCAAAAATTGTCTAGCAATTGGTGTTTTAACTAGCAAATTATTCTAAAAAAGTGTGATCATTAGGATAGTGGACAACACAAAATAAATAAATAAATACCTTGCCTAAAACTCCATTGGTAAAAGCGGCATTTCTCATAAATTGAATTGGGATTTGTTTTCTAGCCATTAAACTACACATTCTAAACATTGTCATCTTCTTAGAAATCATTCAGCTTACGCAAACATTTATTAATGCACATATTTATTTAGCAATTGACGTTTATTTGTTTCTAACGTCAAGTTGTTGGCTTACACGATTTCGATAGGTAGTGTTTGTAAATTCCTTTGAAGCCGGGCTCCGTAGCTCAGTGGTTAAGCATTCTGGCTACTGATCTAAGGTCGAGAGTTCGATCCCCGATTCTGGTGAGGTTTTTAAAATAAGAAAATGCTGATTGACACCTCTACAGAATGCTATCATTCGGAAGTGATGCATATAGCCCCTATATTTACATATAGAGGGGCTATAGTGATGCAAAGCCGTGGGCTCCATCTTACTACGATGTGTAGCATGTAAAAGATCTCTTGCTAGGGTTGGAACACCTTAGTCTCGACAAAATTCTAAGTAGGACTTTGACCATATGACCAAAGCTATCGGTGTCTAAGGTACCTGGTACTCCGCATGCTTAGACTTTGTCCATTACAAACAAACAAAAATCCGTTAAATCAAATCGCTTTTTATTAAACAAAATCTGCTCAATACGTCACAATAAAAAGCTCGTAGTAGAGCTCTTTATACAGGGCCATATTTCTAAATAGGCTGAGTAGGCTGCAGCCTGGAGCGGCAAATTTTTGAGGCGGCAAATTTAGAATGTAAAAGTAAAAAATAATAAGTATTTTATTAGGTACCTACACGAAAATATTTTGCAACCATACATTTTCTAATTTGTTAGTTAACAATAATAAGCTTATCAAGAATATCAACTTCTAGAGCCCCTGAAGTATAGAGTTACATTTGCCTACATACGCTAATTTCTAAGAAAACCAAATGAAATGTAAGTAGATGTGGTTGCTTTTGAGTTGTGATTGCAAGTTGCAAGTAATCATTTTTGTACTTTAAATATAACTATTTCTCTATATATGTACATTCATATTTCTTAAGTTAGTCTTGTGCGTTCTTTGATAGTGACTGCTAAGTTTTTGTTTTTTAATTTCTTAAAAATGAGTGGTAGGAAAATGCTTAGTGGTGCAAAATACAAAAAACTTGCACAATTGAAAGCCAAAGAAAGGGAGATTGTGGTGAAAAAAACTGTGAAAATAGACACATTATTTAACATTTATAGTAATAAAAGTAGTTTAGAACATAGTGTTAATACAGAGCCAGCTTCGGAAATCGAGAACTCCATACAGAATCAAGATGGTGAGTACATTTAAGGCAAAAATTAAATATGTATTTTTGATTTTAAAAAATAAGTGTTGATCAAGTTCAAATTGGAAGTTAGAATTTGAATTAAATACACCATCCAATGCCAAGATGTACGATTTTCTAGTTGTGGTTGTGTTTGTGTTTGCGTAGTGGAATTAATGATTTAAAAGCTTGAATCACACTTAATTTTTGAACCAATTCTTACTTATTGAAAAACCAGAAATTTAATTTCTAATTTGTAACTTTTTGAGAATCAGTACTGGAGTACGGATTTTAGCTAAAAGTTGAATGTTGTTCACAAATCGGTACTCTAGTACTGAATCAATCAATAAATTGTTCTTGATCTTGATTCTGTATCTATTAAATATACAGAAAAAGAGCCCTCCGCTACAGTAGAAGAACAAGGCGCAAGGGCGTCTATATACTAGTGGTGAACAAGAACCATTAGATACGCCTGTTGCTGATGACTCTTATGAGAAAGGCGATGAAGCGTCTACGTCTGGTAGTCATGAACAAAAATCGTTCACTTTCAATAAAGATCCTGCTTACTGGATTTTGAACGACACCATGAAGGATTACATTGCGACTTGCGGTTTTGATCAAAATGTATCATCTGACTTTACTAGAAGTAAACGTAATTATGCTGATTATAATCGATTTTTCGCAAAAACATTGTTTGAAGTTTGAACGAAAATTACTGAATGGCGAGAAAACCTCAAGAAATTGGCATCATAAAAATTCTTCCGTTCATAAATCCTGTGTACTTGCGATGAAATCAAGAGCTATTGCTCATGGTCGTATAGACTTTGCCCTTACAGCTCAAATAGACGAAGAATCAATATACTGGAGAAACGTTTTAACAAGAGTAGCTGCTGCTGTAAAGGCTTTATCTTCAATGGCTCTTGCTTTTAGAGGAGATAATGAAATATTTGGTTCGCCTGGCAATGGAAATTATTTAATGGTTTTAGAATTAATTGCGGAATTCGACCCATTTTTGGCTAAACATATTGCGTGGTTTGGAAACACAGGTAGTGGAAATACTAGCTATTTAAGTTAGACCATTTGCAACGAATTCATTAGTTTAATGGCAGAAAAAGTTAAAGCTACAATTTGTGAAGAAATTAAAGAAGCAAAATATTTTTCTCTAATAGTGGACTCTACTCCAGACATTTCTCACGTGGATCAACTTACTTTAGTGATTCGATATGTAATGAAAAACGGTATGCCTTCCGAACGCTTTCTTACATTTATACCATCAGCAGGGCACAAAGCTGAAGAAATGTTGAATGCTCTTACTCGTGAATTTAAAAATTGATTTAAAAGACTGCCGAGGACAGTCCTATGACAATGCTTCAAATATGTCGGGATTGTATAATGGTTTGCAGGCAAAAATTCAAGAACGGGCACCATTGGCTTTATATATTCCTTGTTCGGCCCATTCTTTAAATTTAGTTGGAACCACGGCAGCTGAATGTTGCGAAGAAGCTTGTTGGTTTTTCAATTTACTTGAAGAACTTTATGTTTTTTTTTCTAAGTCTACGACTCGATGGAAAATTTTAATGTCTAAAATCGACAAAGGAAAGACATTAAAAAAACTTTCTTATACACGTTGGTCGGCTAGAGATGATGCTTGCCAAAGTTTGAAAGACTCTTGGAAACCTGTTATTGCTACATTGGCTTATATCGAGGATGATACGTCTCAAAAACCTATAACAAGATGTGGAGCTAAAAGAATCCGTTTAAAATTGGAAAGACTAGTAACGGCTTTCATGGTTTGTTTTTGGAGTTGTTTTCTAAATCGTTTGAATTTAGTCAATCAAAAAATACAAGCCGTAACTACTGATGTAGTCATAGTTTCAAATCTTTATGGATCTCTTGAAGAGTTCACAAAAACTGAGCGTAACAATTTTAATCATTTCGAATCACTTGCAATGCAAATAAATGAAATAAAAAATTATGAAAAGGACTACAAGAGACAACCGAAGAGGAAACGTTGGCATGACAAAACTCCACAAGAGGAATCAGAATCAAGTGGCAGAGATTCTTTTAGAATAGAGACGTTTATAAAAATTATCGACCGACTACAAAATGAGTTAGCTAAGAGGCATAATGCTTATGTAGAATTCCAAAAAAAGTTCTCTTTTTTTTATAGAAATGGATGACATGACCACCGATATTTTAATAAGCAAAGCAAAATCTTTAGTGAACATTTATAAGTGTGACATTGAAGATGATTTTGTAGACGAATGTCTACACTTTCGAGCGCATTGTTCTGTCCTAAATGAGAAGCCTGAACAAACCTTAATTGGTATGTGCAAGTTCATCAGAGACCATTCACTTCAATCTGTATATCCAAACCTCGATATTGTCGTACGAATTTCGGTTTGTATTCCGGCAACCAACTGTTCTGGTGAACGTAGCTTCTCTTGTCTCAAGCGGGTAAAAAACTACTTGAGATCATCGATTTCTCAAGAAAAACTTAATCATTTGTCTATACTCTGCATTGAATCGGCAGTGGCACAAAAACTTAACTATGACGATTTTGCTTTAAAAAAGGCGCGTCACAAGCAAATTTAAAACTCAGTGTTAATTGCTAATAATTTATTTTAAACATTAACATTAGCATGAAGTGCGTAACTCTGATAAAACAATTAGTAATTGATCTAGGTAAGTAAAGTATAAAAAATTACATTTTTAAAATCTGAAATTAATCTTGAATGAACACAACAATGTTTAAACAATGTCTTAAGTGGGTAGATTATAATTTTCTAAAACTACTAATACATGTTCTTTGCACTGAAATTTTAATAAAATGAATCCCAACAAAAATTTTAATAATATCTTTCAAACATTGTGTTTCTAGTAAAAATATCTCGTTTTTATTTTTTTAAGATTTCAGTTGTTTATTACTAGTAGGTAAATATTATCATTTTTCTTAAACCGCGTTGACCTTGACGTTTCAGAAATTTTCGCCTGCGGCGCAAAAACTTGGCTGCCTCTAAGGGGCGGCAAACATTATTGAGCCTACAGGCGGCAAATTGGTAAATCCGGCCCTGTCTTTATATAGAGGTGCTTTAGCTCGTAGTATGACGATTATATCAAGTGAGATGTATTGATGTATTCACGGCCTGCTGAATTCTGAGACAAACGTCACTTTATACTTGACTTTATACGGCCTGGGGCTCGTTTACGAAAGTTACAAGTTACAAAATCACAATGTCACAATTGCAGTACGTGTAGCTACAAGTGCAATTGTTTCACAACAAATTTTAACGCTTGTGAAGAATAGTTACAAGTGTGAAATAGCTATTAACATATCTAGAAATGTTAATAGTCTATTACCGTACAGATACAGTTGCTTCAGTATGGTTATGGTTGTCATGTACGGTAGAGAACTATTACCATACAGA
Source organism: Agriotes lineatus (assembly GCA_940337035.1). Lineage (NCBI taxonomy): Eukaryota > Metazoa > Arthropoda > Insecta > Coleoptera > Elateridae > Agriotes > Agriotes lineatus. The sequence continues at coordinate 108,696,542 of OW679195.1, read as the reverse complement.
TACAGTTATGACTTGGTTACCAGTCTACTTTTGTATATGGAAAGAAAGGCTTAATATCTTGAAACCGATAATAAAGTTACCGTTTTTGTAGAATTTGTAATTTTTGAAAATTTTTGACAAATGCTTAAAAATTTAAAATCAAATTTTTGGCAAATTATAAGATCACTGTAAAAGAAAGTTGTGTGCGTGTATCACACCAGATTTTTTATTATGGAATTTGAAAGAACAAATGTTTTTACTTACGCTAAGCTGATCTTTGCGTATAGGTCACATGACCAAAAATTAAGAAAAACAATTTTATAAATATACGGTTTGTTTAAATTAAATATGACAGCTTCGTATTATCGTAGTAACCCAATCTAGCTACTGACATTTTGAAATGTGATTGACTGTCATTATTTTCTTTTGAAATTGTTAAAGTTCTTGCTATAGAAAAAAATATTGTATTATACACGACGATAATAGTAGATTATGCAATGAGGGAAAGAAATACGTTATTTTGCTGAGGTACAATTTCTGTCAGAAATTGCACTGAAGCAAAATAGCATTCTCTCCGAGTTGCATATACTATTTTTTCACGTTGCAGGAAGATTTAAAACGAAAACCCGTTTTTTTAAACGTCATTTATTGACATTTTAGTTACAATTATTTTAAAATTAGTAGCCTTTGCTAAATTTTAAAGTTGGTGGCACTGTAAGTCATTATGACAAGAGCTCACAATTATGTCAAATTCGAGGTTAATAGATGAGGTTTTGCGTCAGTTTATGTCAAAACTGACGCGAAACCTAACCTGTTAACCCCGAATTTACCATAGATTACCATAGATACGGTAACATTTTTTACTTTAGTCCCTAGGGACTAAAGTAATTACTTCCGTCCCTAGAGATAAAATGAGCTACTTTAGTCCCTGAAATAAGTGACTAAAGTGCCAACTTTAGTCCCGCAAGTGCAAAAAGTTGTTTCTATCCACTTTTGAATCATTAACGTCTCGACTTCGTCTCGACGTTAAACGATTCACTCGTGGATAAAATTTAACTTTATCGTATTGTATAATAAATTACTATTATTATACAAGACGATAAAGTTAAATTTTATCTACGAGTGAATCGTTTAACGTCGAGACGAAGTCGAGACGTTAATGATTCAAGAGTGGATAGAAATAACTTTATCGTCGTGTATAATACAATATTTTTTTCTATAGCAAGAACTTTAACAATTTCAAAAGAAACCAATGACAGTCAATCACATTTCAAAATGTCAGTAGCTAGATTGGGTTGCTACGATAATGCGCAGCTGTCATATTTAATTTAAACAAAAGTTAGAAAATTAAATGACTTTATCTATCCTTGATGTTAAAGTGCTACTTTATCTACCCTTGCTGTTAAAGTAAAACTTGACCTTTTGTTTTGAGTTGATAAAAGCACACTTTAACATCTGCTAGAGAAAAAAAAATAAAAATCGACGGGCCCCAGCATTTTTTCATTAGTTATTCCTTGAACTTTTAACGAATTTATCCACTACTTTACGAAAGCACTCTATACATATGGTCAAGCATGCTTTCATCAGGCGTTATTAATCATTTAAAGTTTAAGTATGACGACTAATAAAGGGTGTTCATTAGAATTTGTGGTCTAGTCGGCTTCGGAACTGATGAAGTCATGTCGTGCATTAAATCATATGGCTGATAACTGACACTGGTGACACTGTAAGTCTATGTCAAATTCGATGTTAGCAGGTTAGGTTTTGCGTTAGTCTGTGTCAAAACTGTCTGTCTATGTGTGTGTTAACAAAAGAGTTCGTTAGAATATACTATCTATTTACACCTATACTACCGTAAACCGGGGATACTTTGTGACAGATTTTGCACATTTTTATTTTGTTTGCCTATATAAAGTCTATTATAAACATTGAGAAATTGTTTATAGATAGTGTAGACCTTCCTCTTCAATTGTATACCTTAAAAAAAATTTTAAACTCAATACTTGTAGCAAAAGAAAATATTTTCTCTGTCACAATTTTACCCCATAGGTTGGGGTTACTTTGTGACAGCGTTATTTTGCATATAAATTGCAGAAATTCCATTCCATGTCATAAAGTAACCCCACAATAAAAAAAATTAAACTGTAGAACCACTCTAATTGCCTAAAAAGCGTTTATCGAGGACGTAGGTGTTGAATTTTAGAAAAAATAATGACACCCAGATATTGCTTGAATAACAGATATTGCTTGAGAAAATAAGAAAGATAATATATTAATGCAAAGGTAAAGATACATGTAATTTTACAAAAAATCATCTAATTGGCGCAACTCAGGCACTTCAAAAATTTCTCGTCGACTTATTTGTTTTGGTCAGGCGATTTTTATATGGATTTCTTCAAGCTCATATTCTACCTCGTCCTTTCTGTCTGGCCATTTCCAACGGCCTCCACTTCTCTCCATTGTATTGACTGTTATTTTTCCTGGACTGAGCATGGATACAATTAATCCTGGATACAACTTTTCTTCATATTTTACGATTACGTAATCTCCAATTTCAAGTTCCGCAGAATTAGGCTTTGATGTGGGTTTCTCTTTTTCAACGTCTGAGACATGATTATCTTCCAAACTAGATTCAGAATTTGGAATTTCATCACTTTGGTCACAACTACTGTCACTTACTGCCCTTTTTCTCCGTTTACTCTGCATAGAGACGCCTGGTTGAGGTTCACCTTCAACACAATTGTTTACTTTATTCATTTCTTCGAAGTCAGAAAGAGCAAAGCTTTTTCTAGGAGGTACGTTCAGACGCTTTCGCCTATGCCTAACACGCCCTTGTGTAGTTTTATCTCGTTTCCTTTCCAGATGTTCAATAAAGCTGTTACTTAACAAATCCATATGTTTATCGGCTCCTACTATTCTCCCAGGCAATCTATCCAGAACTATCTCCTTATCTATGGGAAAGATACCAGTCTTTTTAAAACCAGCAATAAGGTTATTAGCAATATTTGGCTGAAGTGTATCCATTAATTCTTTTAAAAGAGTGGGAAAAACGTCTTTTGGAATGCTAGGACACCTGCTCCCCATTGCAGTTTCTTTCCAGTTATTTAGCACTTTACGCCACGCACTCTTCATTGGCATAAAAAAGGCCACATCAAGAGGCTGAAGAAGGTGCGTGGCATTAGGAGGTAAAGCAATAAACTTCGTACGTTCTTGAACCCAGTTTACGCTTATGTGTCCTCGGCATGTCTGAATGCTAGAGAAGTCCTTTATAAACTACAAAAACAATAAAAAAAAACAAAAATTAATGAGGAATTTGCTCTGGGGTTACATTGTGCCACAAAATTGCTGTCACAAAGTTGCCCCTTAAAGTGCAGTTGTTTTTCTTTTTTGAGTAAAATTAAAAACAACGTAAAGTAGAAATTCAAATGCCATGCTCCTTAAACTTATGAATTATTATAAAATGACCTGTACTTACTTTTATTTCGATAATTGTTACTCGTTTGGCACACCACATGAAAGTTTGGGACATACGCATAAAACCGCCAAACGTCACGTTAAAAATAATTAATTATTGAGGTTAGAAGATAGCATTGGTTGGGCAGTGCTGCCAACACAATTTCGTCTAAACTACTATAGAAGAGAATTACCCACCAATGAAACTACTAAATCGTAAGGTAAGTGGGAAATTAAAAAAATTAAATATTTTGAGCGCCGGTCACAAAGTTACACCCGCAGTCACAAAGTCTCCCCGGTTTACGGTACATGATTTATAGAACAATAATGAGTTATAGTGCAGAGTCCTTTGTCCGTGGGAGGCTCGTGGCTTCCTCCCCACGTCGACGAGCTCGGCGTACAGCAAATTTTGTTGGGTCGGGCCGACAGTCGTGCTTCACACGACATTGAGTGATTTCCGGCCTGCCTCGGCTGTGTGAACGTAAGGCTGCCATACCAAGCTAGGCTATCAAAACACCAGCCGGGGTTGGCCAATCTAATCAGGCTATAGCAACACCGAACAAGATCGCTATAAAAACACCGGCTGTGACTGAACATTTGAACGATGGACATTATGGCAACCGGAGTACCGATCTCTCACCTCCTTCATCTGGATTTCGTTCTTGTAGTTGGAATTTGCGTGAGCTGCCTTAACAGCTAGCCCCTGTATTAACTGGGGCAAAAGAACCATCTTGGGCCTCTTATGTCAGTGGTGAGCTTCTTCGTCGTAGTGCCCCAGTTGCCTGATCGTGGGTTTGGGTTTGTCCGCAGTAGCTCGTAGAACTTAGTGGCCGCCTCCACTACGAACTGTTGAATCGGGATCTCGTTGAGGTCGTCGTGGATCTGTGTGTTCCGAACGAACCAGGGTGCGTCGACTACATTCCTCAGTGCCTTATTTTGGATTGTTTGAAGCTTTTGCACGTGGGTTCTCGCTGCGTAGCCCAAAACGGTTGCGGCGTACGTCATGGTTGGCCTGATTATAGCTTTGAAGATCTTCAGCTTGTTCTCCGTGCTGAGCCTTGTTTCGTCTGTTTGTCAAGCTGTATAAGCTTGCCGTGACTGCCTCGGCACGGTCGGTGCAGTGGGCCATGTGTGGGGCCCACGTTCGTTTTGAATTCAGAATGACTTCGAGATATTTCGTCTGCGCTTTCCACGGGATTGCCTGGTCGAACATTTCCACGTCTTTATCTGGGCGTCGTCTTGTCTTTGTGAAGAAGATAGCGGCGCTCTTCTCCGCGTTGACCTCTATCTTCCAGGTTCTAAACCACTTTTCGAGATCGTCGATAGCTGCTTGAATGTAACGGGTTGCGAGTTGTGGACTCCTGGAACTGGCCAAGGGTGCAGTGTCGTCTGACTAGAGAGCCAGTTTGGTGTTTGGCGTTCTCGGTAGGTCTCGCTGAACAAACGTGGTGACAACAGGGATCCTTGGGGCACGCCGGCGGTAATGCTTCTGCGGGTGGAACGGATGCCGTTGAGTTTGATCCGGAAGGATCTCTGTCTCAGGTAGGAGGCGACTAGCTGTACTAGGGCCAGCGACAGGTTCGCTTCTGGATCTTGTGCAGGAGTCCTTTGTGCCATACTTTGTCGAATGCTTTGGAAACATCGAGAAATACGGCTGCCAAAGACTGCTTCTTATTGTAGCTCGGTTATGTATTCCACCACTCGCAAGATTTGGTGAACGGTGCTGTACTGGCTCCTGAATCCGAACTGCTCGTCGGGGATGATGTTAAGCTCTTTGCATGCGCCTTGGAGCCGCTTGAGGGCGATGCCCTCAGGGAATTTTCCCACCATCAGTAGCAAGCTGATCAGTCTCTAATTTCGTGGAAAGCCGTTCGGCTGCCCTGGCTTATGGAGAACGATTAAGTCTGCGCATTTCCAGGAGGTCGGAAAATGCCTGAGTCTCAGCTTGGCGTTGATGATACCAGTGATCGCTGCGATTTCTCGTCTCGGAAGAGCTTTGAGAGCTTTGTTGGTGATGCCGTCTGGGCCTGGCGATTTCTTGACTTTGAGCGCTGCGATGGCTTTGTCCACGTTTTGCGCTGACGCTAGGTGTAGGTGGTGGGCGTCGACTTGGCGGAGATCGCGTCTAACGTTTCGATGCGTTCTGTCCACGTGCTCTAGGTCCACGATAATTGGGGCTGCACTGCTGCTCCAGGTTGTCGGCAAAGGCTTCCACGTTGTCCGAGCTCGTCTACATTTGTGCCGTGGATCGGGGGTATGGGCGACGTCTTATTTCGAAGCGCTTTGGGCATTCTTCACAAGGAGTTGTTCTCGGTGGTGAGCGACTCTAGTTTGGCGTCCCAACGACTGTTGTGGAACATTGCTTTCGATTCTGACTTCAGCAACAAGTTGATTTGCTCTACGGCGGTCGGCTGGATTTAGTGTTCTTTGAGACCGTTTTCTGGCCCGGTTCTTCTCCCTGGTGAGATCTTTAACGTTTTCGGGAAGAAATATTCTGCTGTATCTTGCTGGCCTCGGGTTTGTTGCAAAGCTGGTGGAGGACTGGATGCTGAACGTGAGGTTGTCTACGGCATTTTCCAGATCTTCGATCGCCTGAATCACGGAGATTTTTCCGATTGTTCGCTCTAGGTATTGTGTAAGGGCAGGCCATGAGATGCAGGTGGTTTCTTCAGCGGGTTCGTTTATGTCTCCTCCCAGGTGGAGAATTGCCGGGTTACGGTCGGAGTCTAGCTCACTAATGGCTGTGAGCTGGTGGCGAAGACTGACTTCCTAAACGATGACGATGTTTAGAACGTCCGGCCTTGCGGTGGTGCCGTCGTGCGTGGGTTCTTGTGCACCTTCCACGACGATGTTTCTGCTGTCCGAGTAAGCGTGAAGTATGCGTCCGTTCCGGTTGACGACTTTGCTGTTCCAAGCTGCGTGTTTAGTGAAGAGCAGCAAGTCCAGGTCTTGCTTGAGGAGTTGGCGGTGCGGAGCATTGTAGATTGCCACTAGGTGGATAGGCACGTCGCTTTCGATTTGGACACATATTATCGTGGCTTCGGCGTGTGGCAGGGGCGGAGAGGTCAGGACATGGTTTTCTATCGACCTTTTGATGTAGATGGCAATGCCGCCGCCTCTGACCCCATTTCTATCATTGCGGTACAGCACGTAGTTCGGCAATTTTGGATTGCCGCCTGCGCGCAAATGTGTTTCGTTCACCATGATGACATCCAGCTCGTGGCGGTCTGTGAACTCATAGAGCTCTCGCTTTTTGCTGTTTAGTCCGTTCGCGTTCTAGTACGCAGTCTGCAATGATCGAGGCTTTGTTGGTCGTCTATCCATCAACGGTCTTAAAGAGGGAGGTAATGTCCTGGGAGCAGCTCAGAAGGCCGGTAATGATTTCTGCGGTACTGAGGTACTGCGGATAGCTTTGAGAAATCGATGGACGTTAGGAGCGCGATAATGCTGGAGAGACGTGGTGCCTTGGAGTTACTCTCGCTTGGCGTGCTAGCGGGTCTGGCTTCAGCAAGTGTTGCAGCTGCTGGAATTCGCGTTGGAGCGGCTGTCGCGAGAGCGACGGCGGAAGCGGCTGCAACTTCCTGTTTTCTCAGAGCTCTCGCATAGCTTCGTCCTATCGTTGCCTTTGATGCAGGAGGTTTCGGGTAGGCGCTACATTCCTTGTAGCTAGCAGAGTGGGCGCCTTGACAGTTGACGCACTTGGCTGCATTGTCCTTCGGTTTTTCACAAGTGCTGGTGTGGTGGTCCCCACTGCAGTTGAAGCACTTGGGGCTGGCTTGGCAGCAGCGCTGCAAGTGCCTGAACTTCTGGCACCTGTCGCCCTACCTGATGAAAGTTTTCCTTCTTGGCAACTCGACGGAGATCCGAAGATGGAAGACATATTTCAGGTTGAAGATCGCCTTTACCGCTGCAAACTTCACCAGCTGCACCATCACAAGCGGGATCGGCTTTTTGTCTCTGCCGATGTGCATCCTGTGCACCGACATGATGGGAAGTCCTCGGTTCACGAGCTCCTCTTTGGCGTCTTCGACTTTGATGAGCTCGGGAATGATTCTTAGCACAGCCTTGAGGGGCTTATCTCCCATCAGTTGATAAGTGTGGTAGGGAACACTTTCGTCGCTAAGGAATTTTTTCATCCTTCTGTAATTTTCCACTGTGGCTGGGTGGATGCTGATGCCTTGGACGGTGGATGTTGCCTTCAAGAATTCGATCTTGCGCGTTAAAAAGACGGAGGATATCTGGACCCATCTGTCTTTAGTCCGAATGATCACCGGGGGTACGCGTTTGCGGGACTCCGCCGTCTGGTGCTCTTTCTCTTCCATGCACTGCAAAGGGTTGGGTCTTCTGAGGGGGTGTTGAAGCTTGAGTCTCCTTTTTCCGTTTCCGGTTTACTTCTGGAAACTCCGTTTCCATCTCCTCCACCTGTGGGGCGGAGTCGAGGAACTAAGTTCTTGAAGACGGCGCTGCGAGGGCGGCGGCGGCTTGCACCGACTCCTGCACGTGCTGGCTGTCGAGCTTGGAGTTTATCTCGGTGAGCTTCTGGCGGTCAATGTAGCCGTGTTCCCTGGCTAGTTTGGCGCTGGCATCTCTGAAGATCCCGTGTATGTAGAGTTGGGCCTTACGGTTGAGCTCTGCGATGACATCTTGCGGCAAGTTCGAGAAGTCCTCGAAGGGGTCCATCTCGGGCTCGTTCGAGTCCATTCCCCCTGGAGCGGGTTGATCTGAGAACAAAAGCTCTAGTAGCTCGGTCGAGCAAAAGTCTTCGAGTACAGCAAAGCAACTAGTTGCTTTCATGCACGACTCTGGACGTTTTGTTCGACTATTCTTTTTTATTTTAGAACATTGTTGAATATTCTCTGGTGTTGGCGAAGGGAATTGTCCGCTAAACAACAACGTAAAACCAACTGCCCCAAGACCTGGACTTCACACGTTGCTTTTAGGGTCGGTGGCGCTGCTTGACTCCGAGGCGATGGTTGTATGGGCACGTCCTCTCACTGTCGACTCTTTTCTGTTCTTAATCACTAAACATTTGGCGTGGCAGATTGTTCTTTTATACTGTTCGAGCGGCGGCCAAGCCGGAGTTTAACTAATGACGCCAAACTTGGAACGGGAGAACTCTCGACTCCGCGCAGGCGATGCGCGCGCAACCGTAGTGGTGGGGCGGTTTCATTTGCTATGAATCCTTGAACTTTTCCAATTATGTTCCTCTCCGCCCTTACTGTACGTTGTCGTTATTGTTATTATATTCTTGACTTCTGTTCTTTTCCCTATAATTTTGATTTGTTCTTGTTCGATGTATTTGTTTCGAGAATTAGCCGATATGCATTTAATGTACGGGCGAGCGTACGGAGGCACGTAGTTTGACGACGAGAAGATTGTATGCCGAGTGCACCTTGAATGGTTTTTGTATTCAATAATACAAAATATTCCTTATGAGATGTAAGTAACAAGAAGAATTTCTCCTTAAGAAAGCATTTTCAACCATATGTATACCTATCATTTTTTTACTTATTTTGGGGTGTGCAACACGTCCACATATGCTTGCTATTTTTTTTGTAAAATCTCATATTTTATTGCTTATGTCACAGTTATGTAGCTAATTGAATTTGGATTTGGTCATTACCTATGGTTTTGCTTTTAAATCTTGCAAAATTCGTTAGCACCATATTCATAGCAAAGTTGTACGTATGAAAACGTTATTATACAGGGTGTCGTGGTTTTCTCCTGAAATGTTATTTAGATAGTATATGTTATTTTGATCAAAAAAATGTATATATACTTACATTTTTTTCGACACATTAACAAGTTATTGCAACTTTAAAATATTAAAATAATATTTAAATAAATCAATAATGTGCCTATTTATCATCATCGACCTAGATCGTTTCAGTTAGATGGTGCTCCAGTTTATTATGGCAGATTGGTGAAAGACTGGTTAGACATTTATTAAAACCAGCATTGAATTGGCCGTGGTTGACCTGTTCAATGACCATCTTGCTCGGCAGGTTTACACTTTTGGATTTTCATATTTGGGGCTATCTGAAATCGGAAGCGTACAAAACACCGGTGGGCACCCAACACGAATTATTAAAACGCTTTCAATATGTTAATGAATAACGTCAAAATGCTAAATCATGTGCAAGAAGCCATTGTGACGCGCATTCAGAAATGCACAGATGTCATTTTGAACATTTAGTATAATGTGTTTGCTTTTCTTCAACATAATTATTACTTTTTTTGTAAATTTTTTGTTTGTTTTGTTACCTTAATAAATGTTCGTATTTCTTTTGCAACATACTGTAACTTAATAAGGAGACGAATAAATTATGTTTATATATTTTTTTATCAGAATAACATGTACTATCTACAAACCAGGACATCCGTATACCGAGTGACAAAAGCGAACATAGCAAAAGCATATATCTCAAGGCCATCAGAAAAATTTAATTTAATTTGAACAAGATTGCCTACATCAGAATCTTAAATTATTGGGGGGGGGGGGGGGCTAAATCCTTAGAATTACGTTACACATATCATTTGTTTACTAAAAATTAATTTTGTTTATTAAAAATTAAAAACTTGCCATGTTTGGAGACCTACGTTCAAGAGTGGACCGGTAATGGTTGAAAAAAAAAGAAGATTTATTATAACGCAAGGAATATATGACTAATCAGTGTCTCATGCTTTTTGGGACACCCTGTATATAGGTAACGTATATATTTTTCTAAAAAATATTCTGTTTCATCAAATGAGAGAACCTCAAACAATATGTAATTGAATAATAATCCATTTTGTTAGTTTCAATAAATAAAGGATTGTCTATATTACGTGGTCATGTACAAAACCAACATATACAACAGAAAACCGAACACATTTTTATAGGTGGCATCAAGTCACATGCTCACCAAAAATTAGAGTTTCAAATCAACGAGTCAGTGTAATAAAGGCAAAAATCAGAGACCATTGGACCATGTTATCAAGTATTTTTTTAATTATTACTCATAATTATGTATTGTACACAATATGATATTTTAAAATCAAAATGGATTATAAACATCATATTTTATAGATTTAACGAACATGATGTCATCCATTCGATACTACTATTTATTTGTTTATCGATAAACGATAGGGAATGTCTGATATATTTTTAAAAACTAAGGTGATGTAGATTATTATATTTCCTACAATTCTTTGAAGGATTTAGATAAAAGTAGATAATGCATTTTATCAATGAGATTACACGCCAAATAGGTACAATGTCTTGTCAAAAGTAGACATATTTACAAAGTTTAAAACGTTAGTGCTGTTAGTAATAAATATATGCAGAAGTAAAGAAACAATGTTCAACATTAAAATATTTACACTAATAAGTCTTAGCATAACGACATATCAACAAACATTCGCACAGTGGTGCACACAGGATTGCCCAACAACTTTAAGAAATCGTGATAGTTTGGTGGCACCGGATCCATGTAGTGAACAGTTTGAATTGGTTACAGATTTTGCACATGCAAGTTGTGAAACAGGATACTTTTATGCCGAAAAGGCGAACTGCGTTCATCAATGCTTTCCCAGGTGCATGAAAGACTGTGGTAAGTGTATTATCATGATAAATATTTTACCACAACGCAGGATTTTTGCAATTTAATAGATATGTTTTAATATTGTAATGTTCTCTAAGTGTTAAATTTTTGTCAAATTGTAACGTGATTGCAGTAATATCACTTAAAGTATTAAATTACAAGTACGTTTGTACATACATTGGCCGTATTTTTTTGTTTCTCTCCAATATGATATAAAAAGATTGGCTATATTACTTTAATGGTCGCTTTTAACGGGTTACAGTTGGCAATTTCTTGCATTCAGCGCTAACTTATACCATTTTTTAAGACCAAGGCTATAGATGGAAACATGATCAATACTTTTTATAATTCTTGTATGTCTTACATACCTACGTACAAGAAGAAATTTCTCAATATTGATTATGTTATGGATAAAAACATTAGATGTTTTTTCAGTAAATAAATGCTTATAAAATGATGAAGTGCTCAAAAAATTTAAAATTCTTTGGGTCAGTATCTCATCTTTTGAAATGATTATAACATTTTTGAAATCGTTGTATAAACATTAATATGTTTTACAAAATCGCAAACAACATAAGGAAAGAGTGTAGGTAACACATCGTACGGAGATAAGCGGCTTATAGATTTCAGCAGAGTACAATGACGTCAAAGAGTGACGACCATAGCCAAACAGTACAAGACAGGTCGCAAAAGAAATATTCTGGTCCCATTCAGTCGACATGTCAACTCCATGTTAACAATCAAAAATATAAGGCAACATTTGCAAAATTAGACGGATCCGTAACGACAGAAAGTAAAGTTTTCGATGCCGGATGGGCTAGCAAGACTTTATCTTGAAACGTCCTTTTTGCATCGGTTGAATTCACAAGGGATTTTGCTTTGACGTTGCAAAGCAGCAGATCGTTTAATGGCGCCTCCAAGCTTGCAGGAAACGGTGCAGTTCTTTCGCAGTGTCTGGACGAACGTGCTTCCTCACGTTTTCTATAGTTTGATCAATCAAACAGAGAAATTTTACTTTGGGTACCCCTAAATGCAATGGAGGTGGCTGAGAGGTACGATCCTTTGGCTTTAGGCTGAAAAGTGTAGGTTCAAACCCCAGTAAGTCTGCCTTCACGGCGATTCCCCAATTCGGCTTTGGCAACCGTGGGGTCTTAATGCTCAAATCTCTTCAAAGAGGAGATGCCGATGCCTCTGTAGCGGGGATGTTAACAATAAGGCTGACAACACAACGTAACAATCCCGAAATGCATTTTACCGGGTTTAGCACGACGTACTGTTTCAACCGTTCGAAGAGCAGCTGTAGGTTTTCTATGTTTTTCTTTTAGGATCGTGATGCTACAAATATATCGTCAATGTAGATGTAGAGGAAATTCAGTCCTCACATAACCTCATCCACAAATAGTTGGCAGAACTGAGCAGCCTGTGAAGAACAATATCGGAGTGAACTCAAAGTCCAAAAAAGATGCTGATTGCCGTCTAGTTGGTGTTTTTTCAGCGAAGAGAGTATGGTGTTAAGCTCGGATAAGGTCCACGGTAAAAAAGGAAGGAAAACTTTTCAATGTAAGGCATGGGATACTTACCTAGAATTATTCTCGCTCTGAGAGCACGCAGTCGCCACTGGTTGTCCATTTTCAGCATCATGTGTGTCAAGATCACGCCGATCGTCTTAGGTTGCGACATATCAGGGTGGTTTCGTAAGTAGCCTTTCAGGGATACCGTATAATAATTTGAAAAAATACATATAATCCAAAAACAACACTGAACAGAATTGCCTGGAGGCTGGATCAGGATTCCGTTACTTGCACTGGTTCTTGTCCTGAACGTTTTGAGCACAGGGGTGAGATTGTATCCCTGTTTTAAGACAATGTATTCAATGTCATTCAAAGGGACGATAATTATGCTACCCTGAAACGCAGCCTCACGTTTCAAAAGTTTATGGCTTGAAAGGGTAGCATCGATGTAAATGAGTCGATTGATTTATTACAAAAATAAACGGTCTATATATACAAACATAATTGCTTAGTTATTCAGAGTACAAAGTATATTTACTGTAACGATATACATTTCATAACATATGTCAGCATTAAGCGAGTTTATTCCACTATATTTGCAAGTATGTTACACTGAACTCTGATTCGTAGGTCGTGCATTTAACGTAATATGCTTACTTGCAGGTGCGGTCTTTGAACTTCGTGTATTATGAAATCAGCAATGCGTTTAAAACTTGTGAACTGGATTTCGCAAATTTTTGGAACTGAAATTTAGTCTGTTTAATTCAAGATTAAACAAACACGAATATGCAGTAAATGGAAGTCGTATTCCGCTACTGTGTCTTGCACCATCAACCATGATTCAGAGTGGCTGTATCTATGCGTTGGTAAAGTGACATGAATATATCAGAAAACCTTATTTTCAAATGCAAACCGCGTTTTGTGGGTGAGCGGTATTGCGTCTACTTAGCATTCGGGAAGTCCTGGGTTCAATTCCAATAGCGGTCTGCTCTGATTCAGGTTTTTAGATGGTTTTGGAGTCCACAGAGTAGCCTCTCTGATGCTAACGCTGGGGCAGTACTTCTTCATCTTTTCTTTCTATTTCTTACCCCTCTCACTAATACTGCAATTCCTGTGTTATGCTGAAGAATGACGTAAAGTGTCTATAGTAGCACGCCACCAGCTGGGGAAGATGAAACATCTTGAGCTTTTTATCGTTATTCAAATGTAGGTAAAAATTCAGACGGAAGCGGTGGACAGGCGATTCAAATCGCTATATTAGACAAAAGAAAGAGAATGTGTTAGAGGGCGAAATAATGTACCTATCTAGACCAATGCAGTAGAGCCTTAAATACTCTGCCTGATCTGTATCGTGATGCCCGTGTTTCATCCACTAGTAACATCAACAATAACCAATCTATCTCAAGAGATGATTTACACCAGTTTGGAGTATCATACCATATATCATCAAAATCGATCCAAGTGTGCTATTGTTATAATAAAAAGTCAAACGTGACTTATGGTGATTGGGATTGGGGATTGGGAAAGATCACGATCACGTTCACTCGCGCTTTAACTCTGCCCCACTCGTGACTGAATACCAGTTTTACGCACTTGTATCGTAAATTACAATTATTACACTAGTTTCTTTACTCGTGTTGATGAATCATTGTTATACTAGTCAGGAAACAGTTCTAAATATAAAAGAACAAGCAAGCGAGATAACATTGAATCACAGAAAAATGTAGGGAAATGGCTGTTCTTAAAAGAAAACAAAATGTTTTCAACATATATAGAAAGTGAAAAAAAACAACTGAAACGTACAGAAAAGACAATTCCTAGCTTATTTAATGCACCAAATGGGACTATTACAAAAGAAGAGAAAATGAAGGAAACGTGGGAATCGTACATACAAGAAATATTCAGTCAAAACGGCAACGATCTTATAATGGGAGGAAAATTTTCCGCAGACCTTGAAATAATAAATAACAAAGTCAGACACGTTATTGCTCTTACACACAATGGAAAGACTTCGGGCCCAGATACCAATTGAAGTACTAAAATTAATTAGTGATAGTAACATTGGCCAAATAACAAATTTGTTTAATATAATTTATAACACCGGTAAAATACCACAAGACTGACTGCAATCAACATTCGTGACAATCCCCAAGAAACCACATACCAGAAAATGCAGTGACTACAGTTTGATTAGTTTTATGAACCAACTTCTAAAAATATTTCTCCGAATGTTACATGCCAACATTAGAACTACGTGCGAATGATTCAAAATTCGGATTCAGGAATGGCAAGGGTACACAAGAAGCTTTCTGTGCAGTGGAAGTTCTTATGCAAAAATATCGATATCAACTCAGAATATATTCGTCTGTTTTATTGACTATGAGAAAGCGTTTGACAAAGTGCAGCATATCGATCTCATTCAGATACTCAGAAGTCAACCTCGATGATATGGACATTCGAATTATTAAGAACTTATATTGGAAACAGCCAGCAGAAGATCGCAATGGGAGAGTAAAAGCATGAATATCCAGAGAGGAGTCAAACAAGACCGTGTACTCTTACCGCTGTTATTTCATTTGTATTCCGATTGTATTTTCAAAAGGATTTAGAAAATACTGCCATCAGAATTAAAATCAACTGTGTCCTCAAGAACACTATTAGATATGTTGATGACAATGGATAGACTTCAATGTCTTTTGAATGAAGTTAACGTTACGGGTGTGGAACTCGGACTAAATATTATTCATTTATTATCTTTTATATTTTATGTCTCGGTGTCGAGGACCATTCATATCGCACGGAAAGTATTAACGTAACCAAAACTAAATGTATGGCATTTAGTCACCAGCCTCATGAAAACGCGGTACTACATCGTAATGAACAAATTACATTATATATCTCAGCCAATTCAGGGAAGTTAATTACAGAAGACCTAAATCTTGAAAAGCAGATGTCGTATTAAAGCAACCAGATGTGTTTTCCGAAAAATGACACCTGCTTTGTAATGATAACCTTAACCTAAAATTGCGACAGCGTACTGTCAAGTATGGTCGGTCCTGTTTTACAGCGTGGAAGCGCGAAGAAAAATTGCATGTCTTGGCTATATTTTTGGGGGAGGGGGGGATCGACAACGTGCGGAGACCCGAGCACGGTAATGAAGAAGAAGAAAATACACCAAGTGAACCGACCGAACTTAATAATTTAAAATAGTATATTAGACATATCTTTTAAACTTTCAACCAAGCATAATATTTTTTTTACAAAGTACAACATTTTTGTCGTCAACAAAGAGATGCTATTACGAATTACTTAATATGTTACAGAAATTGAGAGAAAGTGGAAATTTTAAGATGCGACAGTGAAATGGTTGAAACAATTTTGCAATAACTGATTTATTATAAAGTCACATTTATACATTTTTAGGAAAGTTCCGAAAATATTCACCTTAGGGAATTTTTAACTCAACCGTTATAGGTATTCAAGTATCTCGGTAGGCGAGCGCCGATTGCCGCTGCAGCCGAGGACACAATGAAAATCATGGAGCGCTCGAGCCGGAGCGGTTGAGAGTTCAACTCCCAGTACGGGCCGTCTAGATTTTCACTTAATTAAGGTTTAGGTTTAAGTGACGCCCACGCCCCCTGAAGTAATGCGTAAGCGGTTCCGGGGGCAACGGTAGTCGTTAGGAAAAATTAAAAAGGAAGGTATTCAAGTTTTAAGCTATTTATAAAAAATGTTATGGAATGGTCAGCGTAGATTGCGTGCCTTATGTCTTTCTTAGCAATTAAATAATTCAATAAGCATCTCACCATTGTAAAATTTGTAGTATGTTCCATGTTGCGTAGAACAACCAGTATACTATTACTAACAGTAATATCTATATATTAAAAACTTTTCTTTTGACACATATGTTGAGACTTCTAGTATGTCGATTTCGATATTTCATTTTTTAATTAAAACTGCCACCGACCGCGAAGATTTGCACAAAAGTCTTAAATTACAAATAAATGTAATAATTTTTAGAAAAAAACCAACATATTGGTACGGGCAAGTGATATGTGCCGTCAGTGGACCAATAAAAAAGTTAAGTCAGTTTGTTGTCGTTGCTGTACGTTCAATTTTAAAAATGCAAACATTATTTTCAGGGGTAATATAATAAGTAGTACGCTTATTATCGATGGTTTTTTGATGAATATTATGAGTTATAACCCCAAAGCTGAAAATACAACGAGTCCACAGGAAGAGTTGTATTTTCCTGCATTGGGATTATAACGAAACGATATTCTGAAAAAATTATAGATTATTAAGAGTACTACGAATTATATTTAGGAAAAAATATAATGATCCAAAATATCGAGAGATCCAAAAAAACTGGTCCCCAGTGTGCTGTGGGAATTCCAATGTATGAATAATATGTTGGTGGCACTGTAAGTCTATGTCAAATTCGAGGTTAGCAGGTTTGGATTTCCGTCAGTTTTGACATAGACTGACGGAAAATCTAACCTGCTAACCTCGAATTTGATATAGACTTACAGTGCCACCAACATATTATTCATACATTGGAATTTCCACAGCACACTGAGGACCAGTTTGTTTTTGGATCTCTCGTTATATACCAGAGAGAACGTAATGGCATTATATTACGTGAGTATCAACGCTAATGACCAATCTTTGTCACAAACACACTTTTTGTTGTTTTTTATGCTTAAAATGCACGACCTAACCTAGAAAAATATAATGACATTTCTAAGTTGTTTGTATCTGCTTGTTTTTTTTATAGAAGTTTTATCGGCTTCGCCGCCTACTTCTTGTATTCTTAAATAAAAAATATAGTAATTTATTATACAAGACGATAAAGTAAAATTTTATCCACGAGTGAATTGTTTAACGTCGAGACGAAGTCGAGACGTTAATGATTCAAGAGTGGATAGAAATAACTTTATCGTCGTGTATAATACAATATTTTTTTCTATAGCAAGAACTTTAACAATTTCAAAAGAAAATAATGACAGTCAATCACATTTCAAAATGTCAGTAGCTAGATTAGGTTGCTACGATAATATGAAGCTGTCATATTTAATTTAAACAAAAGTTAGAAAATTAAATTACTTTATCTATCCTTGATGTTAAAGTGCTACTTTATCTACCCTTGCTGTTAAAGTAAAACTTGACCTTTTGTTTTGAGTTGATAAAAGCACACTTTAACATGTGCTATAGAAAAAAATAAATAAGTTAGTTCATTTGACATGTGAAACAAAACCAAGTTAGCTCGTACCAAATCGAAAATCGTGAGTCGCTATCAAGACTGTCAATGTCAAATATTTGCTGAGTGTAACTGGAAATTCGGACCATGTTTTAACAATTAATAACACTCTTGAAATACACTCCATTTGATTAACAACCGTAAACTGACTTTTAACCGCGATTACAGGTTAATTTAGCTCGCTTCCAACTCTCGAACGGCAACGAAAATGAACGAAAATTACCGAAGATAGTACACGTACAGTGGCTATATACAAGACAGTGTGGCCATAGGGATGTCTTCGCCGCTATTGGTCGACGCGAATATCCGCCATTAACAGGCAAAATATTTAGTTACTTTTAAGTTGTTCTCAAAGAGGTTGGTAGAACCTGTTCATTTGGTTATGGAAGAAAATAAAACCTTTCAAATCTGACAATTGTAAATTGTCAGTGTCAAATAATTCATTAGCGTCTCAAGCGGGTCAAATTTTATCATCTATTGCCCTGAAAAACTAATATTCTGCACAGTATTTAAATGTGACAATTTATAATTATGCTATTGTTGTAATAGCACAAGATGCGTTCGACTTGGAATATATGATAAAGAGATTACATCGGTGCTACGATAAATGGGGCCTTAGCATAAGTTTAGAGGAAACGGAGTATTTAGTAGTCAACTCGAAAGCACAATATGAAGTCTTAATAAATGAAGATGTCGCAGTAAGACAAGTAGAAATGTTTAAATACCTCGGTGCTACAATACAATCAATGCAAAAGGTTTGGGAACAGAAGAGATCAGAACTCGAATAGTACAAAGTACTTAAAATCAATTTGATGGGACAATACTATCTCTAACAAAAACAAAAAAAGAATAGGTAAAGTAATGGTAGAGTCGGTGCTATGTTATGGCAGTGAGGTATGGACTGTAACAGCGGAAATGAAACGAAGACTAAACACAGTTCAAATGGACGAAAAAGCGGAAAGGTATCGAGACGAGATAGAGTGACGAACGAGGAAATAAGACGCAGAATGGAGGCACCAGAATCAGTTGTGGACAGAATTGGAGAATGCAGGAGACGACGTGGCTTATGAAGATCTTTAAATGGTCGCCGCCGGTTAAGAAAAAAAGAGGTAGACCACGCAAACCGTGGAATGAGGGTATTCGGAGAGCCATGGAGGAACCTGGAAGAAGACCAAGCACAGAACAGGGAGGTTTGGAGACAGGGAACAGGAAGACGGTTTTTTTATTTTTTTATTTTTAATACAAATTATTGTCAGCTCAGCACAAGTTGCTATACATGACAGAGATAATGATTATAGCTCTTAACGTTATTTACTACGCACTAATAATTATAGTATCTAACACAACATAAAGGTACAGTTAAATAAAGGTAACTATCGTAGAGAACTATAGGGAACACGTGATGTTATGTATTGTCGCTGGTGATGAGATCTATCGGCAGTTTGCGTTTAAGTCTAGTGTGAAGAGATCGTTTACCAAGATTATAGTACACTGCACCCGCGCACTGATCAAGATTGGCATAGAATGTTTTAGATACTGTTGTTAGGTGTTGGTGAATGGTAGGAATGTTCACTTCTCTGTGTAACTGTGAGTTTCTTACATACCACTCCGCGTTGGTTAGAATACGTAGCACTTTGTTTTGGAAAACCTGAAGTTTGTTCAGGTTGGTGCAGGAGGTTGCGCCCCAGACACAGCATCCGTAGGTGAGGATAGGCCGTAGGATAGACTTGTAGAGAAGGGTCCCGCATGTAATTTTGAGGGAAGATTTTCTATTGATAAGCGGGTAGAGCATGCCTAACCTTGCGTAGGCATCTGATAGCTTTTTGTTTATATGTAGCCGCCATGTTAATCTTCGGTCTAGGAAAAGTCCAAGATATTTTACCGCGCTATCTTTTGGATTCCATGGTATTGTCTTATTATTAATAATGATATTAGGTGGGTCTATCGGTCGGCGGAGTGTGAATATTTTCGTCTCACATTTGTCAGCATTTAGTGTTATACACCAGTTAGTGAACCACTGATTAATTTTAGTTATGCTATCTTGAAGTTTCGTAGCGGCAGTATGTATGTCAAAGGATTGCGTAACGATGGCCGTATCGTCAGCATACATTGCTAGGTCTGCTTCGGCTGAGGTAGGGATGTCGTGCATAAATATATTGAATAAGGTAGGGCCCAAAATGGAACCCTGGGGCACACCTGCTTGAATTTGCCGGATTGAAGAGGTGTAAGCGTGTACTCGTACCTGATATGTTCTGTTGCGTAAAAACGACGTGAGTATGTTTAGCAAGTAGGGAGGCAGGTTCAGTGTTATTAGTTTGTATATAAGGCCATTGGTCCAGACACGGTCAAACGCCTGGGCAACGTCAAGGAATGCTATAAGCGTGTGCTTTTTCATTTCGAATCCATCCTCGATTTTTTCAGTAAGTCGTAGCAGTTGATGTGTGGTTGAATGTGAAGATCTAAAGCCGAACTGGAAATGTGGAAGTATGTCGTTTTCTGTTAGAAAATTGTTAAGGCGAGTTAGCAGTGTTCGTTCTAGAAGTTTAGAGATGGAGGACAGTAAACTAATTGGACGATAGTTCCCTGGATCGTCGCGCTGTTTGCCCGGTTTAGGGATCATTACGATTACGGCTTGCTTCCAGGAGTCAGGAAAGTATCCTGTTCGTAGACAAGCATTAAATATAGCTGTGAGATAACAGATGGATTTTTTCGATAGGTTTTTAAGTAGGATATTTGGGATTAAATCCAATCCAGGGGCTTTCTTCGGTTTTAATTTTGAAATGTAATTTTTAATTTCAAGCGGAGATATTGGTTCGGAGAGTAGAAGATCACCAGGGATGTGGTTAGTTATCAGTGTTGTTATTTGCTGAGAATGATTTGCGTTAGTTAGAGTTGGTGGAGTGGAAAAGGTTTGTTCAAGTTGGTCTGCAAATAATTCACTCTTGTCCTTGTCCTGGGGATAGCTTTGGCCATGTTTGCGGAGAGTTGGGATGATTTCTGGCTGTTTAAGTATCCTTTTAGTAGCTCTCCACATGGTTGGGTCTCCGGAAGTGAATGATGTTATGTAGTTGTTATAGGATTCAATGCGAATTTGGTCCAGTTCTGTTCTCACAAGTCGAATTAACCTGTTCAAGTGGACTTTGTCTTCAGCAGCTCGGGTGTTTTGCCAGCGCCGGCGAACCGCGTGTTTTTCGCGTATAAGTTGGAGTACGTGTGTGGGAGTATTTTGGTTCTCAGAATGGTGGTGACGGTGAGAACTCTTTGTCGATTGTTGTATGGCTAGGGTGGCCGTGGTGGTAAATTTATCCACTGCGGTGCTGATTTCGTTTGGAGTTGGTAGGTTATAAGGGCATAATAATTCTGTGTCCATTACGGTTCTGAATTTTTCCCAGTCTATTGGGCCATTAATTAGTCTTGGGGGACGAGGATAATAAGAGGGAGAACAATTAAGCGTGAATATGACAGGGAGATGGTCTGAATCAAGTTCAGTAAGTACCATCTGATTGATTGGCATGTGGAAGTTTTTGTGGAGAATAATATCAAGTATGTCTGGTTGCTGAGTATGTCTATAGGGAAAATATGTGTATTCAGAAGGTGCTGATATTTGCACTCCTAGTTGTGATGTTACATTTTCCAGTTTTACTCCGTTGGGATTGGTTTTCCTGCAACCCCAATTTTCGTGTTTACAATTGAGATCACCAGCCAGCAGAGTGGGATATTGGGTGCTGAAGATTTGTTGAAGTTCATTCTGAAGCAGAATGTTAGTTGGTGGTTTATATGTGGAGACTACTCGGAGAGTGGTATTGTTTGCCAGAGAGAGATGAATCGCTACAGTTTCAAGTTGACGAATGTTAATGAGATCAATTAGGGTTGCAGAAATGTTGCTTTTTATTATGATTGCAGATCCGCCCCATCCTATTCCTCCATCTCGATCTTTTCTATAAATGCGATAACCAGGTACTGTGAATTTTTCATTTGGTATTAGATGCGTTTCTGTGATGCACGCTACGTCTATTGCATGTCTGGCCATGAAAGAAATGAAAATTGCTCTTTGATGTTTTAACCCATTGGCGTTCCAATTCAGAAAGGTTAGCTTGTTTATAAGATGCTGGTTATTTTGCGCCATTTTGAAAAAGTAGAGGGATTAAAGATAATAGGAAATTTTTAATCTGTTCGATGTGGGGGGTGAGGGCTTCCAGAATGGATTGGAGGATATTTGAGGTAATGTTAGCACCAGAAGTGGTAGGGATACTGTTGTTAGGATTAGAGGTGGTAGGGGTGGGAGAATTTTTTTGAAGTTGTGCTGAATACGTTGCGTTGGATGTAATTTTACCAGTGATTGAAGCATTAGGATTAAGGGATCGAACTGTGGGGTATATAGGTTTGTTGTTGAACTGCTTTATGTAAGGACAGCCTCTGTAGTTTGCGGTGTGGCTGCCTCCGCAATTGACACAAATAGGTTTAGTGACGTCTTTGTTGATTTTGCATTGTGAGTAGTGATGTGGTTCTTGACATTTGACACATCGTGAAGGTAGGTGGCAATAATTTTTTGTGTGCCCTATACGCTGGCAGTTGGTGCACTGTGGAGTGTCACTGTTTTTACGTCGTGGTTCCACTGTAATTACGCAGTGTAATAATCTGGTCAGGTTAAAAATATCGTTTGCTTTCTCATCTTTGCGTAGTTCAACTGCAAGTAGCGGCATTGGACTTTTGTTGTGATTTAACAGTCTAGTGGTTTTAACAACAGGGTATTTTTAGGCTAAAAGTTCAGATGTGGCTTCTTGTTCCGTAATAGAGATAGGGACACTGCGTATAATTACAGATAAATTGCTATTTTCGGGATTCCGATATGTGTAGTAGTTTACTTTACGTTCATCATAGAATTTAGTTAATTTGCGATAGTCCTCGGGATTCGTGAGATTAATTCTAAGTTCTTGACCTTTATAGGTAGTAGTAAAATCTTTTGTAATTGTTGATTTTATATCTTTAATTATGTTTTGATAATTGGATCCATATGGCAGGAATATCGGAGGAATTTTGGGTGTGCTGACTATTTCTTGTGAAGTCTGCGATGTAGAAGCGGCTTGTTCGTTAGATTGCAGCGAGAAAAATTTATTTTGAGTGATTAGGGAGTTATGGTCAAAGAGATAACGCTTGTTAATATCATCGTCGTCAGGCGAGGATAACGGTCGTTTGTTGTTGTTTGTTTCGGTGTTTGTGGCAGATGTATCCATTGGAAGTGAATTGGAATTTACCTGGTTTCCTTTATAGATAATAGTCGGTGGTTTTAACACATAATTCGGAGTATCAGTCATATTTGAATGTTGAGACTGTTTATTTGTGAATAAATATTAAAGTGTTTTATCGTGAGATAAATGTAAAGTTATTTCCACTATCGGACGGAGCAGGTGGGCACCGCCGCAATCGAAGGATTGCGGCGTACAGGAAGCGTTTTTATCTCACCTGATGTTGTCGTTTAATAATTGGCAAACAGCGAGAACAAATATTAATAAACCTCGAAGACACTGACCGCAAATCCAGTGCAATACCGAAGGAAGTCGAATCACATCCGTATACGATCACGTCTCACACGGAACTCAGGAAGACGGTATTTAGCTGTATTGTAAACTAGCATAACTGAAACCGGTTGTAAACTTAATGTAACACCTTAAAGCACTACGAACGAACGCCAATGAGAAATGTCAATGTCCAAAAATAACACTGCACGTGTAACTAACATCAACTAGTTAAAATAACTAGCGCCAAAATAATGACCACTCAAAAACGTTCGATTATTTCGAAAGGCACTGTATATCTCTACGCTCAAATTTGCCTGTTAATGGCGGCCAACAATCGTATGGCCACACTGTCTTGTATATAGTCACTGTAGTACACGCTGTCGACAGCGCCCCAACGGCTATCCCCGGCATTGGGGTCGCTTTTATATACAGCCGTGATAGAAAGTTACATCTCCTTATTACAGTCTTCTTGGTCGCTATAGCTGCTTTCGCATTACACATTAGAGTACTCTGGAGTGCACCAGAGCAAGTTACCTAGCGTTCGAATTACAACATAATTTTTGGAGTAACTAACGCTAGTCTTCCTTTCCCTGCCCCCTTAAGCCCCATGAAAATTTGCGGTGCAACAAGCCCTGGCATGCGCTGTTGTGTTATTTAGAATCAGCTGTCAGATTTAAACGCCTTTTGGAAGAATCCGAGTCTCAATTTACTGTAATTAACAGAAATGTTTTTAATTTCATTTTTAATTATATTTCAATAAACTTTTAACTACGAATTAAGTTCTATAAATCTATTTTGAGCGCAGGCTGCATATACCGCCCTTATTTTAAACGTTCAATTCAAAAGCAAATTAGTTAGGTTATGTATTTTACGCGAGAGTAACCTAACGTCTGTTCGAATTACAAAGCAACTCACCCCAGAGTAATTCACCCCAGAGTCAATTGCACCAGTGCTAGTTGCACTCAATTCGAAAGCAGCTTATATTGTCAATATGGTAGAAGGTTGTATTGGCATATGTCCTAAATTTAAGGGATAATGATTGGCTCAAAATTTAACGGATTATATTCTCACTAGAATAAGGTCGCCTATGTGGTGAACTAAAAATCTAGTCACTAGTTAAAGGTAATGATAAAATTGAATTTTAAAACATTTTTTGCACTTGCGGGACTAAAGTTGGCACTTTAGTCACTTATTTCAGGGATTGAAGTAGCTCATTTACTCTCTAGGGACAGAAGTAATTACTTTAGCCCCTAGGGACTAAAGTAAAAAATGTTACTGTATCTATGGTAATCTATGGTAAATTCGGGGTTATCAGGTTAGGTTTCGCGTCAGTTTTGACATAAACTGACGCAAAACCTAAGCTACTAACCTCGAATTTGACATAATTGTGAGCTCTTGTCATAATGACTTACAGTGCCACCAACTTTAAAATTTACCAAAGGCTACTAATTTTAAAATAATTGTAACTAAAATGTCAATAAATGACGTTTAAAAAAACGGGTTTTCGTTTTAAATCTTCCTGCAACGTGAAAAAAATAGTATATGCAACTCGGAGAGAATGCTATTTTGCTTCAGTGCAATTTCTGACTCGAGGGCGAAGCCCGAGAGTCAGAAATTGTACCTCAGCAAAATAACGCATTTCTCTGCCTTATTGCATAATCTACTATTATCTACTCCTACTGCACAATGGCCATGAATTATGATTCATAATTCACGGTTTGCAGCCAATCATAAAATTCTATTTTCATTATTCAATAGTTTGCAAAATGCAACCAATCAGAAAATTCTATTTTCATTATTCAATAGGTTGTAGCCAATCACAAAATTCATTCTTATTATTAAATGACTTTTGAAGTTAACAGCTGTCACAAATGTCATAATTCTGAAATATGAACACAAGGCTTCTATTGCATAGAAGTAGATAAAATATCGTATTATATTCGCGATTATGGCCATTATTCACTCAGATGACTTGCGCCACGCGCCTTCGGCTTGTGGCGCAAATGTCATCTTCGTGAATAATGGCTGTCATAATCGCTCATATAATAATATACTAATTAGTATTTGAACTATTTCAAAACAATTTCATAACTCTACAGTACACAGTATTTTTAATTGAAGCTTTAATTGCTAGAATGAAATCAGATGTAAAAATATCTAACAAATGTCACTTGACTGTATATTATCGATTACAGGAACTTCAATATGCAATCCACTCGTATGTCCCCCAGGCTATATTTGTCCAAATAGTGACCCAAGTACATCTCTACCATGTGAACTAGATCCTAGTAGGTATAAGTTACACACATTTATAAAAAAATTAAACAGTTTTTATTTTAAGCGTCCTGCTTTGCATATGGCCTTAATCAGAATTTGTGGCAAGATGCTTGGAAACCAGAATGCCTAGTTGATGGAACTTGGAAACCAAAACAATGTAAAGGGGAATCACGCAATGGAAGGTGCTCATTTTTAGTTTTTACATAATATATAAACATTTTTATAAAATATCATACCTACCTGAAAAACGATAAAACACCATATATTATACAGTTTGAAGCTAAACCACTATTATTTGTCAGTATTGAACTATTAAACATTTTAAATGTTATACCATTCTTGTATTCAATATTCATCGTTTTCTTAATGTCAGAAATAATAATTCTACTTTCTAGTTTCTAACGTCAATATCAAATCCCCATATTCCGTTGTAGATAGTCCGTATCTGTATTGAAAATATGGACAAAGGAACCATGTTATTTAATATTTATTTTTCCTTACTGAGATTGAACCTCGAACTAGTTTACTTCGTATTATTCTTTACGAAAGTAACGTATATTGAAAATATTTAAAATTGATGGTACATTTTTATATTTATAATTTAGAAAATGAAGTTAGTCAGTTAGGAATTGTAATAGTAATTTACGATACAAGTAACGTTATCAAGCTTTTTACATGACTCGAAAATTGTAAAGAACTCGCTCCTAACGTCGCTCGTTCTCTCGTAATGTAGAAAACAGATAACGTTACGTATATCGTAACACGGTTTATTTTATCCTAAAATACTAATCTTTTTCAAAAAATAGGAAAATTGTTATTAATGACACAACAGCGGTGTGTGGTGGTATCACTCAATACTGTATTGTTGGTAGCACTGTCAGGTTAGGTTAAATTCGAGATTAGTGTAAAATAACAAAAAAACCTAACCTACTAACATCGAATTTGATATAGACTGACATTGCCACTACAATACACACCAGTACTGCCAACATGTGATTAAATGCTAATAAAGTATCGGTATGTTATTTTTCTTAACAACACTAGTGCTGTTATATGCATTTTAACGCAACTCGTTGCTAAGAAGTTATTATCATAGTAACATAATAGGATAAAATAAAACAAATAACATAACTGCTTCTCAAAAATATGTTAAAAGATTAATTTACAATATTTAGATGTTTTTGCTACGATGCAGTTGGAAACCGGATTTATGGGCAAGAATTCGAACAGAATGCTGGAAATATGACGTGTGGTAGGAAAAAATATATTAATTGCTATTAAGTATTCATATTTATTATAAAACTATAGCTTGTAGTCGAAGGAGAGCTGAATTGATGAGCAGTGGATCACGCTTTTATACAACATTACACTGTGATACTATGGGTAATTACGAACCATTACAATGCGATAATGGACAATGTTGGTGTGTTGAACCCATGACAGGTGAAATAACGGTTAGCGTTGTCCCAGAGAAAATGATGACTTTTTTGCCATGTTGTAAGTTTAATTTACAAGTTTCGTATTTTGCTTTGACATCGATTGAAAACATGGTAACATAATATTAATTTCAGATTCCAAGGATGATATAGGCGAGCAGTACATGAGGCAGTGCGAAAGTGAAGAATTTGCGCAGAAAAAGATTTTACACGAACTGAACATACATGGTACGGAACATGCTGTGTTTTCTCATATAATGTGTGATGCTGATGGAACCTACGGTACTTATCAAATAAGAAACGGCATGTGAGTAATAACAGTTATATTTAATAGATTAAGAATGTATATGTCTCATCCAAATTATAATTCAAGTGCGTATATACGCATGTAAAATAGTGTAGTTTAAGTTACTTTGGGCAATCTAACAAATTGAAAATAGAGCGCGATTTGTAATAGTACACCACAATTATTTTGTGCGATATGTGAGAACTCTGAAAAAATCATTATTAAACTACTGCTATCAGACCAATTTTCAGTACCTTATTACAAACGTTTGCAAAACCGTTGTTTAAAACAAGTCAAATTTTCAATTATTTATTTACATTATTCGACATTAGCATAATTAACGATTACAAAACATTAAACATTAAGAAATTACTTTATATGCAATTAAGCATATACCTAACCTTAAACATGAACGTTCAATCGCTGTAAAGAAAACCAAAACCGACGAAAACACAGAAGATCGTTAAAAAATCGAAAAAGTTGATAAAGCTTGATAAATAAAACCGACAAAGCTGTAGGAAAATACTTGTTAACACGTTGCCTGCCACGTCGTACATACATATGAATGACAGTGATGTTTCCAGAGTGGCCGCGTCATTCATTTATATATGACGGACAGTGTACATTACGAGGCTTGGTAACTCGTATATGAATAACGGCGACGGTCCTGTGTATTTTAATAGGGGAATTTAAAGTGTGGCGCCCAGTGGACATATTCGTATATTTGGATTGAGCTAAAAGTAAAAATTAAAAATTGTAAAGAGAAAAAACAGGACATACTACAGCCTTAATTGAAAAAACGTTTTCATTAAAACTTAAATCAAGTAATTTAGTCGCAGAATATATTAATCAACTGAGTGCTAACACTTGTTACAGCATAAAAACTACATTACGACAAAGGCGTCAAATTGTTACAACACGAACGGTCTTCAATGACAAAACGTCAGTCTGTTACATTAAAAAAACGGGAAATTTTTGGGTCGATTGCCCTAATCTCGTTACGATGGGCTGTAACAAATATTGCCGGGTCACTCAGTGGAGTAAGAGGATTCTTTACGACCTTAGATTAGGGCTACGATCCGGTAAACGAAATACCTACAGATGTTAATTGGTACGTGCCACCCTGCTACCTTGACAATGCTTGAGCGGCGAACACCAACAGCTGAGTGGAACTTACCTTGACTTACATTCGCTTACAGCTGTCTGAATCCCTCTACATCGGAAAAATACACAAAATACACATGCAAACATCATCAATCCACTAATGAAAATACAAATAATAAAAAATTAACTATATTAATTTAGAAATATATACCATACGTTCTTTTTAAAAGTATACATAGCGGATATTCGTATGTATACTAAAAAGAAAAATTCTCTTATTTTTACCACAGCATGCTATTTGTTTTAAATTAAATCTCTTAAAATTGAAGTTTGCTGTATAATTGGTTGCCTTCATATATAGGGTAAAACAATAAAAAATAAGAAAAAAAATTTTTTAGTATACATATGAGTATCCCCTACGTATACTTTTAAAAATAACGCATGGTATTTAGGTGACAATGAACATCAAAAGAACCTTGCACTTGTGAAGTCGAGCAAAAACCCGCGCGATGGTCATGCTCTTTGGTGACTCGTGTTGTTTGAGTATCTTGAGAACGAGGATACTTAGGCAGATTTGGCCGTTTTGCTGTTTGTGCATACATATTCACTAACGTTTCGCAAGACGTTGCAGCTTGCATCATCAGAGTGAAAGTCGCACTAAGAACCGAAGGTCGGTGTGGAGCTATTTATAGTCCGCCGTGCCAGGAGCGCAAGTACTTGCCAGAATACCTCACTACCTCCCGCGAGTGATACGTGAAGCCATAGAAATAGAAAAACATCCAAATAATATAACAGGGAAGATGGCTTTAAGCTTAGTAAAACGTGGACCCCTGTGATACATGATCTAAAGTATTACAACCACTGTGCGTCATACGGCCACGCCCCACAGATTACGTTGCACTCGGACGACCAACCAGCGTTACGCCACTCCGCGCGCCTGGCACGGCGGACTATATAAATAGCTCCACACCGACCTTCGCTTCTTAGTGCGACTTTCACTCTGATGATGCAAGCTGCAAAGTCTTGGGAAACGTTAGTGAATCTTCATATACAAATACTACGCGGTCTAAGCCGAAATTCCATGCTAAGAAGAATGATTCGAGTAACCGCGAAAATCTCAAACAGTATATAACATCAAAAGAATTATTCGTTACAGTTAGAAATACTCAAAAAAGGTTAGTGAGGTTAATGGCACAACGTTGAAACTAATCACAGGTGGTAAAATTAGCAGCAAACGATATAACTACTTCAAAAACGGTGACAATTTTAAATTTACACAAATAAGCTACTCTACAACAATCCCAATTGACAATAAATACTCAAAATTAACTTTAAGGCGGTAGTTTCTGTCCAACAGTTTAACATTTAAAGGAACGACAACGCTGCGACAC
The DNA here is from genome assembly GCA_940337035.1 of Agriotes lineatus. NCBI lineage: Eukaryota > Metazoa > Arthropoda > Insecta > Coleoptera > Elateridae > Agriotes > Agriotes lineatus. The sequence goes on along the minus strand of OW679195.1, from coordinate 108,666,740 downwards.
CTCGAACATCACTTCACGGTATGTTTTTACTCGTTGCAATTCTTATAAACTGACACAATACCTTTGAAGAAATTCAGCTGCTCTGGTGACATTGTCCAACCAACTGCGGGACGCATCTAAGCTATTCCCTCCAACGAAACGACAGGAAACTGCATAGAGGCGATAGTCAAGCATGTCTGAACTGCATTATAAATAAAGCACGTACGAAAAGCAGGATTACGATGCCATACACCTAATTTCCATGAACGATAGTTTAGCTCACAAACGAGGTTTTCATTTAAAATTCGCTTCAAGCGGAATTTGAGGTGCCTATTCCACGATACAAAAGGTCCCTCGGCTAAACATTTAACAGCACGTCACTTAACACAGGGCCTGACCAACGACACCTATCTGGTTTCAACACTTTCCACAATTTCGACTACGCGGCGAGATAAATTTACCCACCGAGAAACAACAACCAACACCTCTGAACTCGTACTCTGTTCAACTTATGTGAACGGCACTGAAAGTCCCATTATGAAGTAATCCTAAATCAGCTATTTGCCTGGAACCTCGGGGGAATTTCTGGTCTGTATGGACGATCAAATTGAAGACACTGAGCCGGCAGGCAATGGCGACATTCTAGAATGCGATAAGGCACATTACGTCATGGCATGCGGGAACAAAGCTAAAATTAGATTTAAATATCGAGGAACGTAAATAAGCTAAGAGAAACGAACGGAATTAAGTTGTGAAACCTTACTTTTAATTTGGGTTAAATGAACCGGAAAAAGAACTAAAAATGGGAGAAAATGCGGAAAAGCGTTATATACGAAAATTGTCCTTACACACTCTAAACATATCTGTAATTGATCAGGACACCTATCACAGTACGTGTACACCATTTTTGCTCGTTTTATAGCTGTTCAGGCTGGAGGTTATAGTGGACTGTATGATTTTAATTTGGACAAGTACAGGATACGTCTTATTAGGGGTGCATAAATTAAAAAAGATGCAAACCAACGGTCTTGGCAGTTTCACACAAGAAATGTAATAAGAGACTTTGATTCGTTCTGGCAGAGGTTTGTGAATACAGAAACAGATTTCGAATTGTATTGATTTATTGTTTAGTAACTTCCTATTTATATACATAAAACTATGACGTAAATTACAAAGGTTCACTACATTGTCCTAGTTCAACTCGTATTTCTACTTGCGTGTTAAATTTCATAACAAACGGTGATAGCAATTCTGCATAATTGCAGTTTATTCACCGGGTCATTCGAGCAATGCTGACAGCTTCGTCATGCATTTCCGTATGCAATAGTTGGTTTATGAAATGTACGCATAATTAATTTATAAAAGTTAAAAATTATGTTTTGGTTCCTAAACACTAGCAGTCTTACAACCTTTTCCTTAGTAGTTTTTTTATCATTACCATAACATCTTCTATAACAATTTTTTTTTAAATAAATGACGGTTCTCACAGGGAAATAATGGTCAAGATTTACATGGGGAGGGGCGCGCCATTCATATATGAATGACAACCTAAAAAACTATAAAGTCACTGGATCAAGTTAACAATAAATAAGTACTAAGTTCTACTACAATTTTAACAACAAAAGTAGGAACATATAGAAAAGATATATGGCCCCGGGGAGTAATCTTTTGAAATCACGTTTGCACGCAATGTGTTATTAAGAATACTAACGCTATGCCATGAAATTGACTCACCCCTTTAGTTTGTATTTGAGATCTCAAGACATAAATCGCAAATGCATCGTCAACACTGTCTAAAGAAACCAATAAGGGGTCACTTGCTCTTAGCAAATTTTTTAATAAAAGCAACAACTTTCTAGCCTTTGTGTTTTCACCAACCAATCTTACTCTCAAAAATTTGTCAATAGTGTCAAAATTCCCAAATAATTTCTGATATAACAAAATAATCCTAGCTATCAATTTATTGGTTCTGTCATATATAAGGGTTATGTTTACTTGTCATATAGAAAGGTTGCCTAACGGATAGGCGCAAAACATCCAGTAGGTAATTACATTTAGGACGTTACACAAAGATGATTAATTATCCGTTTAACAACTTTAAGCATTCGTGAAGCAACATCACGCATCATTCTCAATCAGTATGTAGGAACAACAGACCATGTACGGTCTAATTAAGGAAGCAGAAGAAGAAACAGAATTTCAATTTCTGATCAAACGGTTCTGAAGGGATTCTATGAGATGCGAGTGAAAGAAAAGCATCCTCGTGTCTTTCTTTAGTTGTAGCTTACCATATAATCCATTTATAACTTACAAAAAAACATGTAAATTACCAATTAAGTCATTGTAGACTATCCTACGTTTAGCCAACAGATTGAGTAAAAGCTCCCCCAAGAAATGAGAGCTAAATTTAAATAGAACATTGCTATTAGTTTTTTTTTAAATTAAACAACCAGTCTTTTAATTTCTAACATGTAAAACTGGTTGTTGCACAATCAAGACCATCCCAGTAATTGTGTTATTGAATCTATTCGTTGAACGTAGTACAGTCGATTTTAGAAATGTATCCAGATTTATTTTGAGTACCTAATCACGTGTGGCGGATTGCTATGTAATGCCACTAGATCAACACACTAAGTGTGAGAGGATTATGTGATAAGCATAGATATCAAAAAATTACTAATGTTGGTACTAATACTCTCGTGTGCTGGTCTAGTGACCTTACAGCTACGGTCATAGAGTCAAAACTCTATTAGAATTTTGCTGAGGCCAGGTATAGGATATTATGGTGGATGGACTTCACACGATTTCGAAACTTATTGTAACATTAATTAATGTTTTGAGTATTTTATTAAAAATTGTATCGTGTACGGAAACAAAAATATTTGTTTTTAGTCACTAGTAAGGATGCCTAAACACTGAGCCACCGACTTCAAATTTTTATTTGCAGTATTATAAATAGTTAGAGATACCTGTTGGATATGCCTGGCAGTTTACTGACTTCAGTAAAACTCATTCAACTCAACTTTGGCGAATGCCCTAAAAATGATTTGGCGGCTGCAAGATCATACGGTTAAAGGTGTCCGCACCAAAGGTGCCTTATCGGTAAAATCTTTGGGAAGCTGGAAATAAAACTAGCGGGAAATTGATCACTACTGAAAAGCGATAACAGCAAAACTGCGGTAATTGAAGCTATTTCTGAAGATTCTCATATTTGCCAATTTTTTGTTCTACTGTTTCGAAAGCTATAAATTTCAGCGCTTATTAGCGGCTGAAAACACCCAGTTTTTTGTACTAGTAAATTTTACTTTTCAGCATTAAAAACCATAGCAATAAAAGCTAACGTCGTGTTTTCATTGGTCAAAATGAAAATACACATTGCCATTTTGTGGTATGATCATGACCTCCTCGACTTTTCCCGACCTCCTCGATTAAGAATAAGAATAAGAAAAAAACGCTTCCAAAGCATGTAATATAACTCCTTCTCACGGTTTTATTACACTTAATATCAAACCCCAAGTTGTATGTTCAAATGTAAGAGCTCTCTCTTTGGAGCACTATTACATATCAAATTAAATATATCCTTTTTCTAATTAATCAAAAAGAAGCACTATCAGGTATAGGTCACTTATGTACTTACCCTACTTCTTAATGTAACAAATAGTAATTGACGTATCTCATAAATCAATTTGACATTCAAAATTATGTCATGTAATTATTGTTTTTAAAGCCTCGACTTGTCAGTCTTACAAGCAATGGGACTCATAAATCCCAGCTGAATGGGTTAATCTTCAACTAACAACTTTCTCTTGTAGTTAAAGACTTAATTACTTTTAAAATATCCGACAATAATTTTCATTGCTTGCTTGCTTGCTTGCTTGCTTGACGCCGCTTTGAGAGCGCACCCGTGTGCCGAATTGGCTGATTTTGGTGTCAATCGACTCAGGGCAACGCCAGTAAGCCAGTAGTAGGGTTTTCAAATTTTTATAAGTGACTTTTTTATGTGGATTTTCTAACCTCAAAACTAACTCGACACACAAAATGGATCACTCTTGTACAAAAGAATTATTTCGCGCCCAATTTGGGTGCAGAACGTTAGTAATAAATATTTGACTTTATGAATCAAATACACGTTTCAGGTACTTCACAAAATTAAATTCGTATTTCCAGTTAGTTAGTAGCACATTGAAGTTTGATCTGACATTACAAATTAGAATACAAATTGTCAAACACAATTTCATCGAATATTAAATTTGTCCAAACTTGATTTAAATAAAAATTCTAAAATAACCTAATTCCAATAAGTAAATTTCAAAATATAATGGCCGAGAAACGTCGAGTACTCGAATCACTATCGCATTTAGAAAAATAATTCTTCTAAATTAATTTATAAATATAATTACAATTATCGTAATGATTTGCCTCACCAAACTTGCTTTTTAACTTCTTAATATTTCATAAGAAATGGGCACTAACCTTCTGATTGTCTATCTTGTACCTGAATACTCTATGTCAGCTCCTAACTGGATAAATTCTAGTCAGCAAACACCTCCTTGGGTTGTTCCCGAGCAAATCAAAGCTATATTATGTGGATAGACAGTTCAACAGCATACCACAACACTCACTTTCACTGGTTTTACTGGCTTCGTAGTAATATACCACGTTAAATGGAATCCAAACAATCTTGAATTTTATATTTGAATAATATTTGTGACTTAAAGTCAAATTTGATCGTAGAGAATGCTATATTGCTACTACGGATCAAATCATTAATCATTATTCTTCACAATTAATAGGAATTTAACCCTTAACGTAACTATTTCTCGTAGATTATCAATTCAAGTTATTTATTACTGCTTGATATAAACAACCCTCTGGTTGACCTTACAACCCCACCAGTTAAAACATACAATTGTTACATCACATGATATACATTAGATATCGGGATATTATTTAAATTAAATGTATCATACATACGGTATACTGCATTGCAAGCAGTAGAACAAAAAATTATGTATGGAACTCATACGAAAGCGGACGTTTAGACTCGCCTTTTTATGTGGCTAGCTCGCTGCGCTCGCTTGGCCATAAATTGTGGCTCGTCCATAAAAATCCTTAATTTTGTACTTGTAACATAAATAGCCATTTCAACCCGATTATTGTTCTGTCAGTTTACTAAACACCAAATGACTCTTAATGATAACTTCTAGAACAACATTCTCTTCAGCAATGAAGCACATTTTAGTAACGATGTGTTACATGTTACACGTTAAAATTCATTTACTGCCTGCAATAGGCTTACAAGGTTGCCACGGCTAACTAAACCGGGTCTTAAACTGGAAGAACAGGCGTTTGCTGGCAAAAGTCAAATTAGTATGTACCAGGAAATATGCTTTTGTTATTGTATATCGCCCCACCGTGGTATTTTGAATGCATGTAATGGAGTGGAGGTTCCAACATAAAAACATAAAAATGTGGACGGTACTGAGCTCCAACACTTGGTCCTTGCCTTATTTCTATGCCTTTAAAAATTCGTACTTACCTTCAAAATACGCTGAATTACACTGTGTCCTTTAAATAAAAATTATGACTAGTCAACACTGTAATATATAAGCCACTCATATTGCAGAGATTTGCTTTTTTCAACCACTAGGAACAGTATATCACTGAATATTGGACATCGTGCAAAATATTGAAAAAAAATGTAGGTGCTCAAAAGAAGTAGCCTTGTTGCGAAATATCACTTAGCAACGATATTCAACTTAATGATGTCACTAGGTTATGTAATTTAAAACAAAGTTTGGTTTGCGTTAAAAATGATAAATGTCGCATTAATAATTACTACTTTAATAACTAAATTTTTTTTTTTTTGGTAACTAATAATATTAATTCTAGGATATTTTATACAATTAAATTAATTGGTATGTACTAATATTGTTAAATAATCATCCCAAAAACCACTCGAAGTGAATATATATTTTTTAAATATTTTGCCATTTCCATAAAAATTATTGCAAATTTAATTCGACAAATTCACATTTAAAGGTCACTCGCTTTCGACTGGTAACCTTTTTGATATGATTTTGTTTCACGAAATTTAAACGCAATACTTTACATGAAAACGGCAAAATATTTGTCAAAAATATATTCACTACTTGTGGTATTACCCTTAAATATTTCAAAGAACTCCATTTTGTTAATTAAGATAATTTTCATAAAGATGCATTTAAGCAGAGCCCAACTAAATGCCAGAATCGCAATAAATAATGAATTTCAAAACATTGCCCAAAAAATGTCTACCTCTTCGTCTGAGGTTACGAGAAAAGAAAGCTCAACAGATCTAATGTTTGTAAAACAAGTCCCTCAAAACAAAGCAATATTAATACTAATGGGGATGTGCCCTGCAACGTATTTCACAACGCACATTTAAAATTGACTTCAAATCACACATGCAATTTAAAATAATAAACACAAATAAAACTTGGCAAGGTGCAGCGGATTAAATAACATGTGAGCAAACGAAAATGAAATCAAGCTTGGCTTTGAAAATTGAAACATATGTCGATTATTAATTCACATTATGTTCATGTTTTGCTCACATGTTAGAACAGTAACATAATGTGAATTAATAATCGACACATTTTTCTATTTTCTAAGCCAAGCTTGATTTCACTTTTGTTTGATCACATGTTAGTTCGGAAATGTAGTCGGATTGTTACCGGGGTTGAGCGGGAAGCTAACCGGACGATAAATCGGTTGCCGCCAAAGTGGAGCGGAATTTGTGGGCTTGCAAATGCTGGAGATTTTGATTCGAAAACGGAAATAAAGTGGGAATCTACTCTAATGCTTCGGTTAAGAAGGGGACAGCGTTAGTACTAGAATATCTACGAGCGGTCAGCATGAATCCACACGCGATAAAAGATGTTTCTCCAGGGCTTGTCGAGATCGAGATATACAGGGCGTCGATGACTCTGCCATTATACAAAACGTAGTGGAATGTGATGTAAGATGTTCCTTTTTATGTATTCTGCCATCGGTTGATATAAAATCCCACTAAACTCACAAGCGAAACCATATTCTGGATTTGAAATCTTTAGACTGCGTTTTGGGAGAGATAGATATTAAACAATCGTCGTAATTTGCCTAAAATGCCACTGTACGGTTTTCCCACACAGTGATATTCGCGTAACACAACGACACTTCGCGTACAACTCCGTTTTCCTTCTTCGCCCGCTAAGTACATTCCGACATACAATTTTAAACAATCTTAACAAATGGTAGTAATAACAAACATAATTGTCATTATTATGCAGACGTTAAACCTTGCTGCCCATAAGTTAAAATAAGACTAGGCCAGACGAACTCCTAAACAGCATTTAAAAGGTTGCTTATTTTTTATTTGTCCACCATTTGCCTATGTTCCTTACTAGATAAGAAGTTAGTTCTTCAGACGCCAGGCGAACAAACGTATACCTAATGAATTTTGTCCACCATTTTTCCACATTCGTTACGAAATAGGATGTTGTTTTTTAAACATTCCTATTTACTTCTTTACCTTCTATCCAAATCCGAAGTCAAAATTTAAAAATTCCGAATAAACACAAACACAATTAACGAATTCAGATACGAGGCCGTTTTACGGAGTTCGTGAACATATCGAATCTCTGATTCATAATACCGTAATTAGACAGTTAGATGTCGCAATATTCTGTGATATGTATTTTTGGGTTGCCTATTTTTGGAATGGTAGATTCGTACCTTTTCCGAATCACTCTGAAATGCGTCAACTATAGAGGCTAATTCGTTAAAAAAAAGCTCACCAAATTCTCCCAGGCCGTCACTGTCCCTCAGTATTTTATTTTTTAACTGATGATTAATCAAATAGAACTGGTTAGTCCTGTTTAACAACTGACGCATTGTACTACTTAAGAAAAATTTTATTTGCTACATATTCAAATGCAGTTATATACTTTTATTTGTAAATAGTGGATCGTCATTTATTATACTTCCAATCCAGGAGTAATATACTCCTATTCTAGTGAATATCCAGGGCTCAGGCTTTGAAAAGCATCCCGTTGACCAAGCGAGAACTCCTATCAATCTATTGCCTGATTCCATTATTGCATGAGTCGAACAGCATTCTTCAAACATGACTCTAAAAATATAATTTCAAAGAGTTAGCACTCACAGTATTCCGTAAGTGGCGTTGTAAATCTAGTATTTGGGGTGACATAACATAATACTACCTTTGTCATCTTATTTGTTAAGATTTTCTACATAGAAATAATTTCACGAATATCAGGTTTTCCAACAAAACTTTTGACCGAAAACATGTTTTTTAAGCAGAAACTGTTTAAAAAATGTTTTTTTTAGTTTTTCTAAAATTACCCGAAAGTTGACCATTTTTCGTAAACTTTAAACCTATATGAAATGAAAGAAAATAAAATTTTCTACAGTTTATGCATTTGAGATTTTTTTCTCCGACCAATCGTTAAGTCGCGAAAGCGCCGCGAAGTTATAGTCCAGTCAAATGGTAGAAAATAGGGGAAACTTTTGGTGGAGTTTTGATATTTGGTTTCTATATGTTTTTTGGGTCGCTGTACACGAATATCAGGTTTTCCAACAAGGATTTTGACCGGAAATACGTTTTTTAAACAAAAACTGTGTAAAAAACAAGATTTTTTTAGTTTTTCTAAAATTACTCAAAAACTGTCCAATTTCGTAAATGTTAAACCTATATGAAATGAAAGATGATAACATTTCCTACATTTTATGTACTAATGGTTTTTTCTCCGATCAATAGTTCGGCCGCGAGAGAGCTGCGAAGTTAGGTGTTAAAAGCAAAAAAAAAGGGGGAATTATCACAGTTTATTTCAAAGCAACTCGAAAACTATATATTTTTCGTAAATCAAAAATGGTATATGAACTGAATCTTCATAAATTAAATGTTGGCAAACCTGATATTCGCGTATAGCGACCCAAAAAAAAATAGGAACCAAATATCAATTAATCAGAGAAAAAAACCTCAGCTACATAAAATGTAGAAAATTGTATCCTCTTTCATTTCATATAGATTCAATATTTACGAAAAGGATAGCTTTCGGGTAATTTTACAAAAACTAAAAAAATCGGTTTTTACACCGATTTTGCTTAAAAAAACGTGTTTCCGGTAAAAATGTTGTTGGCAAACCTGATATTCGTGTACAGCGACCCAAAAAACATATAGGAACCAAATATCAAAACTCCACCAAAGCTTGTCTCTATTCGCCCTTTTTACTTTCTTTTACAATAAAGGAAGTATTGGATTCACCCCAAAAATTCGAAATTGAGTTTTCAACAGTTCTTCACGTTTTAGAGTCCCCTGAACACAAAAAACATATTTTTTTCATTGGTCTGTCTGTGTGTCTGTCTGTGTGTCTGTCTGTCTGTCTGTCTGTGTGTCTGTCTGTGAACAGAATATCTCAAAAACGGAAAAAGGTATGGCGTTGAAACTTCATATATAAGTTTTGTGTCCTATGTAGAGGCAACAGCAAGCTTTTAAAGAAAATCGCATAACCGGAAGTACGTGTTTACTTTTGTGATTTTTCAGTTTTTTTCGATTTTTTCAAAACGGCTATAACGATGTTTTTTAAACTTTACATTTTTATTACATTTTTAATGTGTGCGTGTATCACACCAGATTTTTTACTTCCTTTTACAATAAAGGAAGTATTGGATTCACCCCAAAAATTCAAAATTGAGTTTTCAACAGATCTTCACGTTTTAGAGTCTCCTGATCCCAAAAAAACATTTTTTTTATTGGTTTGTCTGTGTGTCTGTCTGTGAACAGAATATCTCAAAAACGGTAAGAGGCATGGCGTTGAAACTTCATATATAAGTTTGTGTACTACGTAAATGCGACAACAAGCTTTTGAAGAAAATCGCATAACCGGAAGTAGGTGTTTACTCGTGACTTTTCAGTTTTTTTCGATTTTTTCAAAAACGGCTCCAACTAATTTTTCTAAACTTTACATTTTTATTACATTTTTAATGCGTATTGATGTGAGATAGGTAATTTTCCAGTTGAATACTTCTAAAATGGGTTTCCTTTGTTTTTTTTTAACTCCTACTTTAAATAGAACACCCGGTATATTATTACATTTTTGAATTCAGCTTAAAATTCTAGAGAAAATTTGTCTCTTGAACTAACACTCTATTTTGTACCGTTTCTGTAAAATTTGTAATTTTTGAAAATTTTTGACAAATGCTTAAAAATTTAAAATCAAATTTTTGGTTAATTATAAGATCACTGTAAAAGGAAGTTGTGTGAGTGTATCACACCAGATTTTTGAGTACCATTTGACTGGACTACAGGTGATCATTTTCAATTCGTGACCTACGACTGACTTCCGTCACATAAACATGACTATCCTTGACAATGAGATTTGAAAGTTGACTTGATTCTAAGTTGTCAAAGTTAATTTGCTTAATGAATGCAAATTATACCCAGAAAGGGCATTTACAATAAAAAACGTTTTGTAGCTGATTGACTTAATACATGTGGTGACTCAATTATATTACAGAATAACCGTATTCCAGCAGTATCAACGCTACACCAATTCACATTAAATTTACAAATACGGCGAATGTACCACCAGAATGTAGGAGAGATATTTGTGTTTACATTACCATCTTATTTAGTAACATATGTCTGCAAAATAGGTAATACCCGAATAAGAAATGCAAATTAACTTTGACAGCTCAGAAACAACAATCAACTTTCAAATGGTATTATCAACAGTAATGTATTAAGTGTATAGTGACTTGCCGATAATGCTGGTCAGATTGCACGACCAGCGTGAGTGCAATCTGGTCAGCATTATCAAAGCAAAGAACTATGCACGCAATATATTTTGCGTGACTATTGCTTGAATCGATAAAAAAAAACTAACGAATCATCATTTTAATGAGTAAGTATTACCGATAAGTTGTTATATAACAATAATTATCGACGCAAGCCATTTTTGATTGGTTGAAAGTTCAAAAAGCGAGTGCTATCATTGGTCAAATGACATCGTTCGACAGGTGCATGCAATAGTCAAAAATAATCATACTTATATGGCATAAGTCGGTTCTCTCAGATTGAAAATTATCGGGATACGGAAAGTTCGTTCCCCACATTTCGTTCCCCACATTTCGTACCCCACATTTCGTTCCCAGGATATTTCGTCTCCCCACATCTCGTACCCGGAAACTTCGTTCCCCAGCGAGCTCAATTTGTCTCCTAGATTACAGGGCGTTGGAAAAAGAGTGCAGCAATCGGAATACAGTTAGAAAATGAAATATATTTTAATTAATTTATTTATAAGAACAAAATAAATTGTATTTATTAAAAATGACGGTTTAATCTAAGTACGTATCTTCCTGATATTTTTTATAGGACCATAATTTCTCATTCTGAACAACTTTTCTTAGTAATATTTTGCCGTATCATGAACAAAAAGGGTAGTTTACCTGAAAAGAAAATAATTTTTGCTTAACTGTCAAGGCCGACTTGTTTTTGAAAAACTGAAAATGTTCTTAAAATTTTCTACAAACCAAGCAGGAATTATAATTCTTATAACATTTTTATGTAAAACCAAAGAGCATATGCTCTTTGGTAAAACTAAAAAAAAATTAGTTCCTTCTTGTAAACTCAATCCGGGGACATACTGTATATAGCTCTTATCAGTTTATTATAATAAATAAATTAATTAAAATATCTTTCATTTTTCCAACTGCATTCCGATCGCTGTACTCGTTTTTCAACACCGTGTAATCTAGGAGACAAATTGAGCTCGCTGGGGAACGAAGTTTCCGGGTACGAGATGTGGGGAGACGAAATATCCCCGGAACAAAATGTGGGGTGCGAAATATGGGGAACGAACTTTCCGCAAACCAAAATTATCACCCGGTATTATTTTGCTACATCACTTCAGTTCCCATTTTTTTAAAATTTTTATTTGCTAGTAAAGTGAACTTCTCAGAGTTCTTAGTCTTTTAGTTTTCTTTAAAAAGAAATCTGCTTTACTCTAGAAATGATAATTTCGTTCATTATTCATTTAAAAAGTAGACATGGGGTTAACCTGCTTCACTCCAGTGACTATTTCAATCAGTTAACATCCTCTCTTGCAATGCTGCTAATTGTTTTACTAATCTAAAACACTGCAGCGTTTCCAGTAAATTATTATTGTTTAGGAAGGCTTAAGCTTAATCTCTGAAATATCTTGGTAGTGTTCTACTATTACGCCCAATAATTTGCCTTATTGAAAAATGTGCACCACTCTGTAGTTATTTTGAATACCTTACATCTATTTACATATTAGTGACATTGTTCCATTCTCACTATCAAGGTTTGTATTAATATTCCACTCAAACTTTTCTTCTGAAAGCTATTCTATGAATTATTTTAGTCACTTCTGTTAAATTTGCTTTCCTTCTTTGACTCTTAACATCCCCAAGAAATATTTGGCGCATCTCGTTGCTACGTTTTATTCACATTACTTCTTTTGGTTATTTATTAACCTTTCTATTTCTTTGTTCTGAATTATTGTGTTCACAGAAATAGTTTTCAAGCTATCTAGTTTGCTGTTTAATTCTTTTTGGTATTCTCTGTTCAAAAATAAAATACCTCCAACGTTGAATTTTTTACTATAGTTACTATCGGCAACACTGTCTAGCGGAAAATGTGGTGAGAATTGTAATTTTTAATTTAAGTGAAGTTTATCAGTTGGTCTGAATTTCTTCGTTATATCGCCCAATAGATGTTTTCATACCTCCCGTTAACAAATTTCTAGTTTTTCGGGGCATGTTTAAGCACAAATCATAACAATTTGCGTTTAACACATGTTAATAATAATAAAACAATTTAATTGGAATTTATATTGAATTCAAAAATTTCAAATCAAAGGTATGTCATAATTTGTACTGTTACGAATATTGTGTAAGGGCATTTTTAGATTAGCAAAAACGTACGGCTAGTTAGCGTTATTTCCTAAATTACAACACCACTTGTATATGGGTTTTTCGAATTATTCCGCCTGAATTTGAGCATATCGAGTTCTGTGCAGGCATTCAGTGGCTTTCTAGCGCACACAGCTGTGTTATTCGCTTACAGCCAACGGTTGTTGAATGCACTCATTCTGTGTATTTCTGTTCCGGTTTGTTGGCGCGCTAAAATTATCCGCTTGTTGGAAGTATTGATCCGTCTGCTACTTGCTTTCCTGCATGTTTTCGGCGTGAGTTTAGGAGTCGGATGCCTTGTGTCTGAGAGAGCAAGTCGGAGGTTTTACCCTCACCACTTTTCAATGCGGCCGTCTTGGCGCGGTTTTCCAAACAGAATCAATCCGGCGTTGCAAGAAGCAACAGGTTATGGAGAGCTGTTTTTCGGCCCTCTGGCGATTGTTTACATTTTTACATAAAGAGAAAAATGTAATAAAAAGTTATTGTAAATTTTCATTTTCTATGTAGAAATCACAACAAGTAGGATGAGTTACACCCTACAGTTATATAAATCAATATTTGATTTTATTAGTTATGTATTAGTGAATTGCTACTACTGAAGAAACTTCTCGAGAATCCATTTGAAGCAGGCGCGTAGGAGCCGCGGGGGCCACGGGGGCCAATGGCCCCCTCAAATAATTTTCAGAGGGGCCTGGCCCCCTCAAAAATATCTGTTTCTAGTTTCATCATAATTTATAATTTTAAGTATTTCTTGCAACCACTAACATGAACATATATGAACTTGAATTGTAATTAAAACCCGCGTCTGTAAATCGCCTTATTTTTTATTGCCGCCGAGTGAACGATATTAAATTTCACTATTCCAGAAAGTAAT
>OW679195.1:108597048-108652809 GCA_940337035.1 Agriotes lineatus | reverse complement strand
CTTCTTTATTTATGAATCAATTTGGATAAAATTTTATACTAAGATACTAGACATAATTTCTGATTGGCTGATAGATATAGTCAAAATGACTGACTTCCGGTTTTACCGGAAATTATACTAACTTTGATTTTTTAAATGGAACACCCTGTATATTTTATGTTTTTCTGAATCTACGAGTCAAATTACATATGACAGTGTTGCCAAATTTCAATTTTTTTAAACAAAAAAATTATTCTTTTTATTTTTATTTTTTACCATAGAAGGCCTTGACTTGGAAAAATCTATTCTAATTGACTCTAGCAACTCTTAACAATAGCTATTTTATCAATAAGGTCGATAACAAATCTTTAATGAAAGAATATAGTTTTCTAAACTCCATTTTTAAGAAAATGTCACTTTTTTTAAATGGCACCTACTAAGGGCCATCTTGCCATTGGATAGAAAATGTAATTACCAATGTAATTACTTTATCTTTATCTGAAACTGAAAATGAATGAATTAATTATTTGTTTAAATCTATTTAAAAAGCCAATGTTAGTGTCACTTCCGGTGATACCGGAGGTGACACTAACTTTGGTTCTTTAAATAGATCATTTTATATGTTTTATGTTTTCGGAATCTACGACTCAAATTACATACAACAGTGTTGCCAAATTTTGCTTTGGTATTATTAGTTATTACATAAAAATATTTAAAGAAATAATTAATTAATTAATTTTCAGTTTCAGATAAAGATAAAGTAGTGCATCATGCATACCGTTAGATTGGTAATTAAATTTTCTATTTAATGGCAAGATGGCCCTTGGTAGGTGCCATTTAAAAAAACTGACTTTTTCTTAAAAAACGAGTTTAGCAAACTATATTCTTTTATTAAAGGTTTGTTATTGACCTTATTGATAAAAGAACTATTATTAAGAGTTGCTAGAGTCAATTAGAATAGATTTTTCCAAGTCAAGGCCTACTATGGTAAAAAATAAAAATTGGAAACATATTTTTTTTGTTTAAAAGAATGAAATTTGGTAACACTTTTATATGTAGTTTGACTCGTAGATACAGAAAAACATAAAATATACAGGGTGTTCTATTTGAAAAATCAAAGTTAGTATCATTTTCGGTAAAACCGGAAGTCAGTCATTTTGATTATATCTATCAGCCAATCAGAAATTATGTCTAGTATCTTGGTATAAAATTTTATCTAAATCGATTCATAAATAAAGAAGATATAAGCATGGCCCTAGTCTCAGTGTCACCCGGTATATCGAAATTAGTACGCAAAGATAAATTAAATGAGCATTCTTACCAAACTTTTTGCGGCCGTTTGCGAAGAACCAATGTGCCAGCAGTTTTCGTTTGTTTAAAACAAGAGCGGCTTCAGCCTACTTCAAAAATTTAGATCCGCAAAGCGCGCTTCGTGAAAACTCAATAATCGAGCGATTCGACTGTTTTCAAGCGGGCTTACTAGGAATGAATGCCATCCAACGTGCCTCGACAGGAAAAGTTGGCAGGTGTCTTATCTCTAATGTCAAGCATTTTACGGATAAACCTGAGTTTCTTCGCTACATTATTTAAATATAAAGAGGTTCGAAAGAAGATGCAAATCACTAGAACGCGTCATTGAAACAAAATTAAAATGAGGCGTTACAAACGAAAGAAGAATTGTTGGATAAAAAATTTGGGAACAGTCAACTTTAATGTGATGCGGTTATAAAAAATGGATTTGTAGAGAATGTTTTGCATATAGCACAAAAAGTGGAGAATGTTTAAGAAATGATGAACAATTTTGTATATACAGGGTGTTACGGAATTGCACAGCACTATTTTAGGGATGTGTTCTGCAGCACGAAATAAACAAAAAAGTTTATACAAACAGATGGCTCAAAAGAATTTATTACAGAGATATTGATAGTTAAAGATAAATAGCTAAAAGTCTGAAGTTAATCAAGTAGTCGTCAATTGCATATCGTTTATTTTTTTAACAGTTGATTATACATCTGTCATTAAATCTGTTGATTAGTATTAAGTAACCTGTTTTACTAGTTCATGCTCGTTTTTCTGCGAGTTAATAGTACTTTAAAGACTATTCAATTTGTTATTGTCATGGGAGACACCACAAATTTGTTCAGTTTTGCAGAACAAACAGACATGCTTTTAATTTATGGCGAGGTACGTAAAAATGGCGCTGCTGTTGTTCGAAGATTCCATGAAACATTTACCACTAGAAGGATGCCAAATCGTAAAACGTTTGAATCTATTGAAATACGTTTTAGGGACAGTGTCACGCTAAGGCCTGAACGAATAAACGCTGGTCGGCAAAGATATCGACGAACTGCAAATGTTGAAGAAGGGATACTCAATGCTGTTCAGTTATCTCCTAATACTAGCACCAGAAGATTGTCACTTCGTTTCAATGTATCGTGTATAAGCGTATGGCAAACATTGTGTGAGCAATAATTGTATGCATTTTACGTTACGCCTGTGCAAGATCTGTTACCAGAAGATTATAACAAACGCAGAAATTTGTTCCAATGATTAATTCGACAATGCACACGAGATCCTAACTTCTTCAGCTGTCTGCTGGTTACCGATGAATCTTGATTTACAAGAAATGGTATTACTAATTTTCGAAACACCCATACTTGGATCAAAGAAAATCCTCACACGACTGCTACTATGCATTACCAACATACCTACCTTTTCATTAAATGTCTGGCGTAGTCTTCTTGGTGACAATCTCATCGGCGCCGTTTTTTTACCAACAAGGCTTTCAGGAATATCTTACTTGCATTTTTTGCAAAATTATCTGTATGACCTTCTAGAAGACATTCCGATAGCCAATAGGCAGGGGATGTTGTTTATGCATGACGGTGCCCCTTCTCATTTTTTTCATATTGTCACTGATTATTTAAACATGACATATGGTAATCGATGGGTTAGTCGAAACGGATCTGTTAAATGGCCACCACGATCTTCTGATCTAACGCCATTAGATTACTTTGTGTGGGGCTGGATGAAGTCTATGGTTTATTCTACGTCTATTGGCACACAAGAAGAGTTAAGGAATCGCATCGTGGAAGTAGCAGCAACTATCAAGGGTCGTCCTGATGTTATAAAGCGTGACAGAGAAGCATGGATTCGTCGTGCTGAATGCCACATTCAACAAAATGGAGACTACTTTGAACAGTTACTCTAAATTTTTTCGTTTTAAATAAATATCTTTAAATTTCAATATTTCGGTAATAAATTATTTTGAGCCATATGTTTGTATGACCTTTTTTGTTTATTTCGTTCTGGAGAACGCATCCCTAAAGTAGTGCTATGCAATTTCGAAACACCCTGTATAATAGAATCTTCCAAAACTGCCATTTAATTTGTATGTTTGTAGTAAATGTCAAATGTTTTCTAAAGAAGAAAATGAAATAAAACAACATATGAAAGAATGCGCTGCTAATCACCTAGGTAAGGGAATCATAATAAAAAACCCATAGTTTAAATTTAAAATATTCAGCGACTGTAAAGACATCTAAATGCTAATTATTATGATTTTGAATGTCTTTTGTGACATGCATCCAGAGATAGCAACTAAAAAGCAAATTCATAAACCACATGGACATGGATTATACGTACATTAAAAGTGTTTATAATATCGACAACCCACTAGAAATTTATAGAGAGGAAGCTTATAAACATTCAAAAAAAGAAATACAATTTGTGAAAACAAAGAAATTAATAAAAGAAAATAAACCAATATTGGATAAAGAATTAAAATGCTTTAAAAGATCACAGAAATGTTATTTATATGAAACTGAATGTACAGATCAAAATAGAAGGGTTAGAGATCATGATCATTATTCAGCAAACTATAGAGGAGCAGCTTGTAATAATTGTAATTTAAAATGTGAACAACCAATACATTTTCATAATTTAAATAATTAAGATTGTTATTTGTTTATAAGAAATCTGGAAAAAGATAGCAGTTCAACTAAGAATTATAGATACCTACAGTTTTTTTTAAATATTGTTTTAGATACTTTACCATCTAATTTAGAACCACATCAAGTAAAAGAAATTAGGAAATATTTCACCGACATTGATTTAAATGAGCTGTTTAGGAAGAAATGAAACAATATAATTAGAGAGGGAATTTATCCATTTAAAAATTTTACAGAAAGAAAACTACCATCAAGGGCTAAAGTTTATTCCTTGCTAACATATAAAAGAATTTTACGGAATGGATATAATCATGCAGTAAAAGTGTAAAATTCTTTTAATATTCAAAATCCTTGTGAATGGCATGATTTATATTTAAAAACTGATGTTTTGTTGTTAACAGATGTATTTGAGAATTTAGAAATAGATATTTATGTCTAGAAAGTACTCAACTAGATCCTGCTTGGTATTTTAACACCGCGTTTAGCTTGGGATTGTATGATGAAATACACTAGGGTAGAGATGTAATTACTAACTGATTATGAGATGTACATATTCCTTGAAAAGGGTATTAGAGGTGAAATTTTGCAGTGTAGCCATATATTCAACTGTAAATAAATCACTTTCGTTGAAATGTGGTAGAAATACAGGGTTTTCTTTAATTCCCATTTCTCACGTGACTAAATTTAAATTTGCCGCTATATATTTGTTTTTTGAAGGTTGGTGGTATTGGCAATATCCCTAAACAAATTTCCAACGCGACATAGACGTTCGTCACATCTAACCTCTAAACTTCATACGTTTCGTTTTGCTGTTTAGAAGCAATTTTCGGCAGTTTTCAACGGCTCCGACCGAGCGAGGATGGCGGCCGACGAGGGGGGACCCGCTGCGCGAGGACAGTCTGCCGCGATCGCTAAAATTACATTCGCGTCGGCTTTAGCAATTTTCGGCAGAGGGCAGATTGCAACCGTTATTTAGTCTGTGTCGTGTCTACGCTACTGATAATTTTGTGTTACTGTATCTAAGGAATACTGCCAATCGTGTAAGTTTGGTTGCCTAGCATTCAGGGTGAATACATGGTCACGTGGGAAATGGGAATTAATGAAAACCCTGTACAATATCATCACAAAACCGTTCTCTTGATGCAAACAATCTTTATGGTTGGGAATTATTAGAGAAATAACTACTAAAGTTTTTGAATTTATGAATTCAGAAGAAATAGACATAGATAAAATGATAGATAGTGATGATAAAATAGGATATGTTTTACCAGTTGATTTACCATTTCCTAAAGAACTACATGATAAATTTAATGAACTTTCTTTAGCCCCAGAAAATACACCCCCTCCTGGTGAAAAAGTGAATAAACTCATTCGTGACTTCTATGGTAAAAATAATTATATAATTCATTATAAAACACTAAAATTATATAAAAATTTGGAAATAACAATAAGTAAACTACACAAAGTTATTAAATTTACGCAATCCGCTTTTATAGCTCCTTATACTTAATTTAATACAGAGCAAAGACGAAAAATTAATTTGAAAACATTTTTGGAAATTGACTTTAAATGCAGTTTATGGAAAGTCAATAAAAAATGTTACAAATAGACAAAATATTGAGTTATATTCAGACAAAGAAAAAATACAGAAAACTATAAATAAAGTAACATTTAGAAAACCGTTATAAATGAGCATTTAATATGCTTTAATACGCTTCAATAAACCTATTTACATTGGTCAAGCAGTGCTTGAATTATCAAAATTATTTATGTATAATTTTCGTTATATCATTAAAAAAGAATAGGTATGGTGATCAACTGATCAGGTTAAACTGTTGTATACAGATTCTATGATTTACGTATTTTGTTTGTGATCTAAAGATTTTTACGAATTCATGTATGAGAATTTTAATTACTTTGATATCTCTGAATATTCGAAAGATCATGATATTACTAACTGTAAGTGTGTAGGAAATATATGTGCTTTACAATTTGTTACGGTATAAAACTGTTTTTACGACACCTCGGGGTACGAGAGTGCCACCAAACTTGTGACGTCCGGGAAACGTCACCACTTGCCCTAGAATTTTCGAGAACAGGGAGGGCGGGGGGTTAAAAACAACCATTAGCTAGTACACAAATATGGTAAACAGACATTAGTTAGTACGCAAATGTCATGCGCTTCCATATGGCACTGTACATTGAGAGTCAATTGGCACTGCATAATGAAAAAGGGGTGTTGTAAAAAACGTTAATTAGTGCACAAATATGATAACAGGCATTAGTTAGTACGCAAATGTGATGCGCTTGCATATGACACTGTACAACGCACATTTTTTATTAGCGCGGAATGTTTACGTCTAGTACAATACCTTCACTTAACTTCACCTGTGGCGGTCGAAGGGAGTCCAGCTTGGAGTTCGGCGAGTGTCCCAAGACTGCGAATCAGGGCGAAATGTTCCAAAGAGCTCGAAGCGTAGGCGTTGATAACGAAGTCCCACAGTTTCCCAACCAGAAGCCACGACGCAACCAGAATAATCGACAAGGCTTGCACTTAAAATTTGACCAGGGGTAAATGCTCTCAATTTGATTCCACATACACATAGGTGGTTATATTGGCACGATGGCCCATTCAACGAAAAAGAAGAGCGCCTGGAAATTCGACGGGAGCAAACACTGCTACGACCGACCGACTCGCTTCAAGTCCGGGAACACACAACAAATATTAATAACGAGAAAAACATCCTCGCAAGCGCCCAGCGGACGCACCCCGAAGAGACGACGCCGCTGGCCGCGCACCCTAAAAACTAAACTGCTCTCTTTTCGTGCCGGCTGCCAACTGACTTTTTAAAACCGTCCAGACAGCCTCGAAAATGCAGTCACAGAACGCGATCGATAATATAGTGGGACAGGAGAGCTGTAGCTTTCTCACTCGCATTCATGGCCTTGCGCTTTAATTTTATGCCAGAAAACACGCCTGACAGCAAGTTCACGACTGCCGCGAGGCGATAAATGAACACGTGAACGATGGGCAAGATGACTGCAGCTTGCGGACTGCTAGCACTCACGGGCGACATGTCGCGGATTATTTTAGAAATGCGTCTGCATACTAAATGGATACTGGAACCTAGCGTGCCAACGAATATAAGCAAAGATACGAAATAAGCGTCTTTCAGATTCTACGGCGGCGAGCGCTGTAAGCCAGTAACTGCTTGCATGAAATTTGATAAGTTTAACTTAACAAGTGGAATAATATGAAAAACCCACATACAAGCGGAACCGTAATTTAGAAAATAGTCTAAATAGTCTAATTACGGCTTCTTAATTTTTCCTTTTAATGTCCAATACGAGCGTACAATTTAAAAATGTCCTGGCAAATTTTATATGAAGAAAAAATAGAAAGTAATAGGAAAGATGCAAAGTGAATTAAAAGGAAACTTAATGGAAGATTTTATAAGATTAAGATCAAATTCATATACTTATAGAAAGAAGCGTGAAGACGTTCTGCATGCTGAACGCAAGACAGTATTTAAAAAATTAAAAGGTATCAAAAAATCTGTAGAGGTAAAGAAATTAAGTTTGTGCATTATAAAAAATAATTGTTTAATTAAAAGGAATATTATCATAAACAATCGGCGATTAGCGAAAAATAATCCTTAAATTGGAAAGACGATAAAAGACTTAATACCCAACTCAATAGATACATTAGCTTGCGGGCATACAAAAATCAAGTCTAAAGACGTATCATGAACTTATTGAAAGATATTTTAACCAAATTCTCTTATAAAATCTTTTGAAAATTCAAAATCAAAAATTAATTTTTATAAATTAATTTCATCTGAAAAACTCCTGTAAAAATATACTGATATTTTTTGATTTTTAGGAATAATTTTATTTATCTTCAATTTGTTTAATATTTTTCTTATTTGAAAAATAGTAATAGTTCCATTCAGCTATACCCAGAAATTGTTACGGTCTTAAACGGTCTTCACCACACCGCACCGGCACATACAACATCTAAACGGCCGGCGCTGGCGATATTCTACAAAATCGGTACGGAAAATTTACCTAGGCCGCTGCCCATGCCGCAACAAGAATGCTGGCTAAGCATTCAGTGGAGCAAGGGAAGGTTCTTCAAGAGATCACCTAAGGGCAACCGCCAGAGAGGCGGTAAATAACAATAAAAGTAAATAGGGCGCCACCAAGTCTGTCTTTAAACATAACCGTATAACCGGACCTGGACGGTTAGACGGGACGAGAAGTACACAGGGTACTACGTCAGGAAGGTACTCGAGAACTGTTGAGCTCGGATTACAAGTTCGGGAAAGAAATACTTGAATTACTATTTTGGGTACTTGCTGCCACTTCGGGGAGGGGGCGCGTCGCCAGACCTACCTGCACACTCCAACGCTCAAGTTTCGTCGTACATCACTAGCTGTTTAACCTGGAAAGAGTATGCAGATGTCGAACACAATAATAAGTCCCTTATTCATATATTCGTCTATTGTCTGACGTTACAAAACGGGCAACGAACACGTCGCCTTAATTATTGTAGGCCTTAAGTTAGGGCCCCAGCTGGAGTTAGCGCGTTATTTCTAATTCACACAAATACAACAAATGGTCAACATAATACAGCCGGCTTTGGTTGGCCCGTTAAGCGAACTTTAGAAAGTTAGTGACTAATTAGGCATAATAAAGACGGCCGAAGCTTATTACTGTACAGCAACTGTATCACTAGGTTAGGCCAAGTGCAGAGCACATGTTTAATTATAGGTAACTGTGGCCGAAGCCCATGAAGTGGCAGTAACTGTATCGCTTAACTGGCTCATACATAAAGCTAAGGTTTACTCATGAAAGAAGGCGGCCGAAACACACAAATTTGCAACACTGTAATGTTTAATTTAGATCAAGGAAAAGCAAATATTTAATTACAGATGAGAACGACCAAAATACATAAACTCACAACAACTTCGCTTAATTTAGGTCACGCACAGCGCAACTGGTTAGTTACGCAAGCGAGCGATCAAAGCACATCAACTCACAACAACAACTTTGCTTAATTTAGGTCACGCACAGCGCAACTGGTTAGTTACGCATGCGAGCGATTGAAGCACATCAACTCACAACAACAACTTCGCTTAATTTAGCCGCGCCCAGAGCAATCTGTTTAATTACATCTACAAAAATGGCCAAAGCACATGGATTAGCAGCGGCTATATTGCAAGTTTGGCTGAAACACAGGACAAATGTTAGCTATGAATTACAAACGGCCGCAACGCATAAATTTACAGCAATGGCGGGCACGATAGCAGTAACATAAATAGCGATTGATTAGTCACACCAATGGCGACCAGAAATGCGGTAGTTTAATTAATTAGCCCCCCTGTTGTAGGCTACATGCATGACAGTTCAGTCACTCTGCAGGCAACGAGTAAGGCACTATTGTGCTATTGCGTTAACACACACGCGATGATATGTTCGCGTCGTATGAAAAATGGCTACTAGGTTACACAATAATTTGCAACGATACCTGTATTTTTGGGCGGCTCCTGAGCGGTGCCTTCGGCAAGGGTTAGGTTTGACAGCGGGTGCGGTACGAAAGCATCTTTGGGGCCTAAATCCGCCTTGGAATGGCGTTTAATTGGGATGGGTCTCGCACATGAGACCGAATACAACGATAGAATCGAGGGCACTCTACACGTCCTGCCAGCAAAATCCCCTAACCAGTGGGAAGGAAGGATTACACCTTAAACTACGTTGCAGAACGTGAGTCATCGGGAGCACCAAAAACACTCAACGCTGCGTGCATTACCGTCAACGGCTCTGTCGGAACTTCCTGTCTGCAGAAAAACACGGTAAACGAAAATAGCCTTCGCGGCAACGGTATATTAACAAACGCAAGAAATCAAAGTCACAAAATTAGCAGGACAACAACGGGCGAAATCAACGTCACCTCCTCGCACAAGCATAAACCGTTAAACAAAGTCAAATCGTACGGCACAGCGGAAACAAACACCAAACAAGGTCTAACAAGACGGCCGCCCCCGCAGCGCGGAAGCGCCGGGGGGGGGGGGGCGGTGGGACCAACCTGCCTTCAAACGTCTGTACTCTCGTGCGAACTTAAACTGACTGCCTCAAGCAACGCTGACCTCAATTCCAAACCGACGCTACGTGTACCCAAGCGGAGCCTTAGCCAATCACGAGGCGTAATCTTAGGCGGACGGAACTGGTTTTATCCTCTCTAAATGCGCACGTGTGTTGATAAAGGGTGGCCTAAAATGGCAAAAACGAGACCGCTACGCCCATATACAGAGTGTTCTAATTCGAAAATTGTTGGAATAGGTGATGAGAAGTTAAAAATGCTGGTATCGGATTTGAAATACAAACACGCTGTACTGAAAGCTCAAATAATCGACTTAAATACTGAAGGCTGCAAAATGGCCTAACAAATTTCATTTTAAAAAACGTACTTTACAACCTTCAAACTGTCAACACCATTAACAATATTTTTTATATAGTCACTAGCTAATTTTTCGTAATAATTATTATAAATGTAATATACAGGGTGTCTCAGAACTGCCACCCCAGATAGAAATGGGGGTATTCGGGCGAATGTATCAATCGGTATTTTGAAGAAAAAAAGTCCCATCTTAAGCGATAACCGAGAAAAGACATGTTAAAGGTAACCAATCAGGGCTTAACACCATCAAGGTAGGATGACCGCTATTTTGCATTGCCAGGGTTTTGCGATTATTCGTTTTATTAAAATCTCCTATCCATAAATCTAGTCTACCACAGTTGGTGCTTTAATTTTTGCGAAGTCAGTATTTATTTTTGCTGTTTAGCAACTTGTCAGATTTTCAGTAATACCTGAGGACCGAGCTTCTGTGATTGGTGGAATTGAAAACTCTGTAACTCAGTTATTTGGGGTAGTAGAAAATTTATCTTTGCTTTCTTGCAGCCTCTTGCTGTCCGCACATGCTTGTTTTGTATGGGGAGGCAGTTCTGGGACACCCTGTATATACCAGTATAATTATAAATTTAAAGGTGGAAAGTGTTTCTACACTTCAATATAAAGTAAATGAAGAGTTTGAATTTATTCTTGTGAAAGCTGAAGCTTGAAGCTGTTACGAAAAATTACTGAATTTTTATACTTATCTAGTTATTGCTCTATTTCCTTTTCATAATTTTTAAACTTTTTTAAATTTATGTTATTTTGAAAAACGTGCTTAATGTAATAAAAAGATATTTTTGCATTATCTAAAATTGTTAATAAGTAAATACATAATTTAAAATTAAAATTATGTACACCAAGTTTTCAAATATGTTGTAAAAAATAGGTCTTTTTAGTAAACGATAAAATTAAAATTCGTTCTTTTTAATTATAAGACAATAATAAGTAATTATAAAAAATTAATGACATTGAAATACAAATAAGTTTTAGAATTTAGCATTGGAGTGAGCACTCTGTCTTTTTTTGTGTTTGAAATTATGTCGTTTCCAAAAAAACAAAGAAATCTTGTTCCTTTGGAAAGAGTCTCTGGAAAACAACTTAATTTCAACAGTACTCAATCAGTGGGAAACTTTTTTAAGACCTTTAAACCACTGTAACTTTTTTATTATTGGTTTTTTATCAAATGTTTGTTAATAAAAAAATGTTTACTTTAGTCCCATCTATCTACCCTAAAAATCTCCTCCGTACGTTATAAATCACCCTGTATAAAAACATATGTATTAACAAAACACATTAAATAATTTTACATTTTTTCTGTTGGTTTTTCATGTTGTTATCTGTTTGTTTTGTTTTTGGGGTTGTTACATCACCAAATAGTCCTTTTTTAACATGAACGTAATTTATTCGATGGCAATTTAACAACTTTGGCTTTACCTCTGGACTGACGAAGTGAGGCTTTAGTTGACTGCGTGTTTTCAATTTATATAAAGGGAAAATTTTATGTTAATTTAGCCTCTTTTCTTGGAATTTTAAAATAATTTTTTAATTACCCAAACCACATAGGTTCAGAAATATAAATTTATTTTGGGATTCTAATTGGGTAAAATGTAACTATCTTTTCATGTATCCATCAATTTTCCTCGTCTACAAATGAATTATTTAAGAAAAAAAAAATTATGACGGAAAAATTTCACATTTTATCCCTCTTGACAGGTGCTAAAATTCCAATTTTTTAAAAAGCACTTTTTACATAACTCGTACATGACCGGGAAAAAAAGTACTTACACCTGATAGCGCTAAAAACCAAACGCGTAGGCAATTGTTACAAGAATATGTTACAACAATAAAAATGAGACACGTGGAATAGCCGTATAGAACTTTGCTATGTTAATTTTAGTTAGTTATGCCACTACCTACAATTTTAAAAATTCATATTCCGCATGTCTCAATTTTTCGATTTTATTACGTTTTTCAATATATCGTAGCAGTTAGTTTACCGCCACAGAAAAAAATTGTGTATTATATGTGAGAAAAAGTAAGATTTTAGCTCTAAGTGTGTTTGTTTCGAACCACACCTTAAGCTAAAATCGATTACTTTTTTCCCATATAAAATTAATAACTAAATTTTCTTGGATTTTCTAATTCTGCAGCTGTTCCATCTGGAACCGGAGGAATTTTAATGATATTTTGTCAATTGTAATAGCTTCTCTTATTACCCTAAAAATGAATAAAAATCCCTAATAATTTTAACTTTTCAAAATATACCCTGGAAACAGGTCAAAAACCTCTGAAATTTCAACTTTTAATGATCAGAAAAAGGTTAAATTTTAAAGGGTTTTAACAAAATTTCTTTACAATCATCACAATAGCTAGAACTGGTATTTCCATATCTACTTACAAACTTCAAACTGCCAACTCAGAGTTATTTAGACCACAAGTGTTAGAAGTGCAACTTTTTTTCACATGTGTGGAGGGTTATTAAACGAGGCTCAGCAGCACGCGTGAAAAATAAGCACGCTAACACGAGTTGTCTATAAGATTTTTTAAAATTTCATTAAACATTCAAATCCAAGCCAATTTTGTATAAAATTTTATTTGCCTCCATTTTAGTCAAGTGTGTTGGTCAGTTCTGGTAACTAAGGAAACGTTAATTTAAAATCGTTCATTCCTAAATTAAAAGCAAAGTGGCATTCACACACCGAAATTAATTTAAAAAAGCCTACTTTTTAAATAAAATTTAAAAATAGTATATTACTCTACAAGCTGAGAAAAGTGATGTTTTTCTGAACATGCATGGCGTGTTTGAGTACGAGCGTTAGCGAGTGCTTAGACGGCCATACGAGTTCAAAAAAAAACACTTTTATTTGAAATCGGCAGTGAAGTACGCCGAAATCGTCATTAAAATACAAGAAATCGGCAGTGAAGTAATCCATTGTTTTACGACTTTTTTGTAGGTGGCGAGGCGACAGATAAACGTCAATCGACCGAACATAACCTACAAAAGTTGGTTAAAATGTTGTAATTTCACGATTTCTCGATTTCAAATAAAACATAGTGTACACCTCGGCACTGAAGTTTCTTTTTATCCCTCATGTGGTTTATTTGCCTTGGCCCTACGGGCCTCGGCAACTAAATCCACATTCGTGATAAAAAGTTAAACTTCAGTGCCTTGGTATACAAACTACTATTCTAACGTGTTGAATATACTATTTTATCGCATTTTATAAGGAATGTAAAATATTAAATTTTAAATACAAGTGACACTAAGGCCCACCGCCCACGGTGCGACTGTTTTGGGACGAAGGTTGCAAATCAGTTGATCTTGCAACTCTTTTGTAACCTCGGCAACGTGTAGTAGTGTGGAACCGCACACGAGTCGATTCGAATGAAACTAGTTTGCAATCAGTTAAAATCGGTTGTACGCGACCATTGTTCCGCGGTCGCAGTTGCGTTGCAGTTAGAAGTTGCCCCGTTTTCAAGGTGTTTACCACGTGGTCATTTTATTTATTTCAAAATGAGTGATCAAGACATTCGATAAAAAGCTATAAACTTTATATCTGTTTGGGACAGTTCCTGTGCTGCTACAAACAGTCTAGAATTCAGAGTTCCCCTTATGTATGGATGGACCCAGTACTCCCTTTGTGTCCTCCGTTGTCTGCGGTATCGATAATAATCAATCATGTCTTCCTCATCTGATTCAGAATTTAACATTGTAAAAATTATTAATTGCACTGCTATGTCAACTGATTGAAACTGTTTCATAGTGAGTTGTATCCGTGTGCGTGCAGAAGTTTCATATTAGTTGTAAACTGGTTGCAGAGTAAACTAGTTTACAACCTTTGTCTCAAAACAGTCGCACCTTGGGCGGTGGGCCTAAGTATCCGTGTGCGTATAGAAGTTTCATATTAGTTGTAAACTGGTTGCAGAGTAAACTAGTTTACAACCTTTATCTCAAAACAGTCGCACCGTGGGCGGTGGGCCTAAATGTCGAAACATAACCAAGCTCAACATAACTCATTCCTATGTACAATAAGCACAATAAGCAGCTCCAGTTGATGTTATGCGTTTGGCAGTACTGAAGTGTGTTGTTGGTGACACTGTAAGTCTATGTCAAATTCGAGGTTAGCACGTTAGGTTTTGCGTCAATCTGTGTCAAAACTGACGCAAAACCTAACCTACTAACCTCGAATTTGACATAGACTTACAGTGTCACCAACATCACACTTCAGTATTGCCAAATGTAAAACGAATCGCCGTTGTTAGGAATAAAAGTGTTGCTAATGATAAAAGTACCACATTTATTATCGATTTTGAATGAAGAAATGTAGTACATTTCCAAATGAAATGCGATAATAGTAATTTACGATACAAGTGCGTAAAGCTAATCTTTAGGCACGAGTGACTAAAGATGCTTTATGCATGTGTATCGTACAATATTTTATCTACGATAGAATCTAAAAAATACGGTAAATATGAAAAAAAATTAAATGTAAATTAGGATTACTAGCAACCGGTCCTAATTTTGAGTGTTTTAAAAATTTTAAAACACGTTGCTACTAACTACGTGCCTAATATAGTTATTAATGATACGAGTGCGAAAACACAAGCTTAAAGTTCGAGGGTGTTGTTATGCAACGAGACGCAGTCGAGTTGCATAGACACCCGAGATACTTTAAGCGTTTTCGCAAGAGTGTCATTCAAAATTTTTTCTGTTGATCAACCACGTTAGTCACGAGTCGCTATGGATATGTTGTTTATTTTATAAACGAAAATGTCAAAGTCAAATCAAATTCCTGAAAATATTTTTAAGAAAGAGAATCTATTGCGAGAAAATGTGTTGCCCGTGAAGTCTAAAGCTGCTTACGAGAAGGTTTATTAAAAATTCTGCCATTGGTGAGAAAATAACACAGTCTTCTCGGTAACAGAAGAGGTAATTCTTGCTTATTTAGACGAGAAGGTAAGTCTGCGATTATTTTCATTCCCATTCATATTTAATTAATTTGATTTGCAGCAAGATGCGTCACATGCTTCACTTTGGCAGAATTATTCGATGCTGAAGTCATCCTTAAAAGTGAAAGAAAACCTGCGCATTGACCAGTTTGGGAATGTAATTGCTTACCTTAAAATAATAAATGTAACACTTCAAGATACAAAAACGCATTTAATAAACCCTTATTGTTGCTATATTTGTTTCGTGTTTTAAAATTTTTAAAACACGTTGTTCTGGGAAACGTGTTTTAAGCTGCTGTTTTTATTCTAGGTTTTAGATATTAAAAAGATTACTTAAAATATGACCAACAGAAAAAAATTTTTTAAGCACGTTTTCTATTAACGACGTAAACTAATGAAAACATGTTATTAAACAGTCGTTTTACAAACTTAGAACTGCCAACTAAAAGGCAATTTTACACACTGTCGTAGATAAAAGTAATTTTGACACACTGCCATAGATAACGTTATTTAATCTTATTTAGAAATTGTACAGTAATATAACATTACATTAATATTGAATCACAGTTGATTTAAAATTGCATTTGCAGCGAGTTGTATTATTTTTAAAATGTTGGTAACAACTTCTGGCTAGCAAGCTGGCGAGGAGTTAAAATAATCACTGTTTCTGAAACCATCGCTGTCAACGCAGTACCAGTTTTCCCCATCAGGAAGTATTTGTTGGGGCCTATAACTTCCATTACCTGAGCATTCTAAGTTATGTATCATACCAGCCAATTCATAAATCTTCTTATCCCTAGCACAATCTGAAAATTACAAATTGTGGCGATTTAAACTTGTTCATATAATACATATATTCAATTTAAAAAGATTGCATGTTTACATTTTTTTTCAATAATTGCTAATCTATGAAATACAAATGTAGATTACAGAACTGCGATAAAATTATTTTACTTACTGCAGTCCATGTCTTTTAGTCCTTGATTTAGTTCAGTTTGATAACTGTCAATGACGGTGTTATCTTTCCATTTGCAAGCAGCTCTAAAATATAAAGACAAATATTAGTAGTACTTCTTCAATAATGCGTTAAATAAAAGTAATGTATACTATAAGTGCAATAAATAAAGAGAAAAACTACTTCATTTCATACGATACATTAAAATATACGATTTCAACAGCAATTGAAAAGCTCCTGCTAAAATATGTTGAAGTTTAAATGTATACCAGTGTGCACACTTAACAATCTTATCAACAAAGCTACTTCTTAGCTTGTATAGTTAGCTCAAGTCGTTTTTGTTCTCTCCTACATGTTGGTGGATTCTGATAAGACTGAGTAACTTTCGTAGCGGAGCTAGAGCAAACTTACTAAAAACTTCAGACATTTTTCTTAGATCTTAAAAATGTTGCCGTTTGAGTACAAGGGACACTAATAAAAAATAAAATTCGGTGTGCAGCTGTACGACTTAAACTCAGTGGGTGTTTTGAAAGCAATTGCAATGCAGGATAAAGCAAAACTTTTTAACGTCAAAAACTGGTTTATGTACTTCGAGCTTGCAGCACGGAGTGGTAAATTTCTTCCGCCGTTTTAGCCAAATGTTCAAGCCTTTCATATACACTTTCCAACGAACTGCACTGTGTCCAAAAACTGCTCCATACTTTTACAGCATGCAACTACCCAACTAATAGGAGTACAAAGGGAGAATCGCTCCTCGTGCAAAGTCAAAGGGGTTCAGCTATGCAGCTGAAAGGCTTAGGAGAAAGTGAAGAGATTTCGAGTAGGCACAGCGAAAGTGCGCTCAATCCTTTTTCGTTAACAAAGACGACTCTGAGTTCCGACCTTTCGCTGGCCCAGTGCAAGGGCTATTGACGCAACCAGAAGCAATAAACCCGATCTCCGGAGCCTGGATCTTCTATTCGACGGGCAATGGGTTATTGTAAGACCAAAATAAAACGACAGACCGCCTGACGTAGAACATTACGTATTATGATTCTATAGTCTCTTTACTTTGAGTTTTCTGGAGGATATGGCCAGCTCCCAGATCTAGATTGCCCAACTATAGGGCGTTGGTCAGATTCCACGCTATTAATCTCGATTAATCGTCCTTAATATTATATTGCATTTTGCATTTTATTGCTCTCAGTTTATAGTTATATCTAGTATTAATAGACACTGTCTATACATCTATCAGCTTCTTCTGTTACTATAACGCTGTATAAAAATTGTAAGAAGCTTACTTTATTGTTATAATATTGTCTCATTCCCACCGAGCTCTGTAGACTAGGGGTTACCATGTCTACTTAGCATTCGGGAAGTCGCGGGTTCGATTCCCTTGGCCGTCTGCTCTGATTCAGGTTTTTAGGTGGTTTTCCTGAGTCAACAGAGTACCTTCTCTGAAGCGAATGGCGGAGCAGTATTTCTCCACCTTTCCTGGCCTCGCTTTCATTCTCCACACCTCCTTTTTTTCACCCATCTTATAATTCCTGTTTTTGGCTGAAGAGGGAGGCAAGGTCTCTATAGCAGCCCGCCCCCAGTTTGGGGGAATTGAAATGACCCTGAACCTTTACCTTTTTTCTCATTCGCCGATCCCCGAAATTTTGAGTAACCTTCTGTATATCCATATTTTGAAGGTGTTAATGTCATCTGTAGCTGCCTGCGTCAGAGTCCGTTTTTCGGATCCATAGACAAAGACCTACTACAAAATATTATAGAAGGTAATTGGAATATGAATATATTAACATTGATTTCAATTCTAGAAAAAGCGCATAGTAAAACCATGCAAAGTGGATGATTCTGAAACGACGTTAAAATGACATTACAAAAATTGGTGAGAAGTTATGTGGGGCACTATATAAACATCATAAACGGAAAGTTTGATGATGTATTTTAATTGTATTCTTCTGTATTTATTTTTATCGATGACGATTGTTAGGCCATTTTATATTTCTCAGTAATTTAATTAACTACATAAATCTTTAAAACAGTTTTGGTACATAATTGGCGAATCCGCCTGTATTTCAGACCCGTTTCGGCATTATAGTGTTTTTTACGGCAGCTTTCCGCATCACGCACGTGGCTTTTGGTTCCACGTAACAGCCTTGCATTTTGCGCCAACCTTTATTTTATCGCTTTATGCAGCTGCGTGTTCGTTTTTATTGTAGAGCGTCTGTTTTCTAAGTGCCTTAAAATTTAGCTCGAGAGAGCGAGTGAGAAAACCGTCCCGAATTTTATTTGAGGCATTTGTCGATTTCTCTCGAACCGAGGCAGCTGCAGTTAGTATGACGCGTGGCCCTGGATTGTCATTGGTTATTCCAGCCGCGCGTAATGGCAGCTGGGCCCGTGAACGCGTCTAGTAGCTTGGAGCATCAGTTTTGGGTCATTCAGCCTCGGGCCGCAGGTTTAGACGATCGACGTTGCGAGTTGGGTGGGCGTCCTCACGCTTCGGCGTGGAGGAGGCCTGCATATTCCGTTTGTGCTGATACAGCAGAGTGTTTTCTGTGACTTATTAAATCTGTGTTTCCCGTTCAGTAGCAGACGCTGTTTGGCTACGTTGGTGAGCATTCGTGTTGTGATATGGCAAGGTCCGTTCGCGAGTCGTTGTGGGCGTCAATTCGTATGTAGGCTGTTGAAGCTCATTGCCGCCGTTGTCTGTGAGACGGGATTCTTTTCCTGAGTGACCCATCCAACGGCTACGCTGTTATCTGTGTAATGTCCAAGGGAACCTTGACACATTTCGCTCTTTGAAAGGGGATTCTGTAGGACGTCGCAGCATTTCGTCTCTGCCACATACATCAGGAGTAAAGCAACATACCGACACTGGGTTGAATGTCATCGTCAGCTGCAGGCCGAGCTACCTAATAAGGTAAATCTGTGCAATAGACTATTTCGCCCTAATATTCGTGCTAATTAACCTTTTAAGTCTGCGCTTGACGCATAATTAGTTCAGAGTACACTCTAGTACAAATTTAACGTTTGTGTTCTAGCACTCAGTGCTGCAAGGCAGCCTTGTTTTGTAAATTAACCCTTTAAGTCTGCGCTTGAAGCATAATTACTTCAGAATACATTCTAGTACAAATTTAATGTTTGTGTTCTAACACTCAGTGTTGCAAGGCAGCCTTGTTTTGTCAATTAACCTTTTAAGTCTGCGCTTGACGCATAATTAGTTCAGATTACACTCTAGTACAAATTTTATGTTGGTGTTCTAACACTTAGTGCTGCAAGGCAGCCTTGTTTTGTAAATTAACCTTTTCAGTCTGCGCTTGACGCATAAGTAATGCAGAGTATACTCTAATACAAATTTAATGTCTGTGTTTTAACACTCAGTGCTGCAAGGCAGCCTTGTTTTGTCAATTAACTTTTTTTCCTTTGAGCTTGACGCTTAATTAACGCATAGTACCCTCCGGTACAAATGTAACAATTGCTGTTCTAAATTGTTTTGCCACCTGCAGTGCGTTCTGGTGACTCGACCTCAAATACAGATTTCATGCTTGCGCGTCACGCCTGTTGAGGCCTAAGCCGACGTTTAACTAGAACCGATCTGGATTTGTTGTTCAGCTCAGCTATGCGCCGTCATTTTTAGGTAAAGAGCTTCCCAGCTGGGCGTACCCCATAAGTCGTTATTACAAATTGTCATACGTGCCGACTACATCGGTACTACTGTAAGGTGTTTGTTTGGTCACGTGGAGTGACCCAATAGATGTATTAACTGTATCGGATTATGATTTTTCCCTTGTGTCTTGTGCATGTTTGTTTACAGGGTCACTGTGTTACGACCAATGTAAGGTGAGGCCCGGACGCGGCGGATGAGCACCGCAGGTAGGTCGTTGTGTTTGTCGCTGCGCTGTGGCTTCCAGAAATAGTTATTTGGGTATTCTTCGCCCCGTTTGACCCTCAAGGTCTGGTTGAACGTGGGTTTCCTGAGTTGGATCTTGTGGCGCCCATTTATCTGGTACTATTCTATATATACCTCGACACGCTTGCCCTGTGGCGTACCGTATTAAACCACGCCTATCTCTCTGAGCGTATTTGAACCTTTAGCCTGTTTTTGACGATTTTCAGGGTGAGCGTGCACATTTTCCGAACTTGTCTAGTTATTTGGTACTCACACAGTCGTGGGTGTTGATAAGTCGTTTTGATACCGTAACACGATATTGCGGTGCCCTGGTGCCCTGATAATTTTTTGTTTGTCGTAACGCCTATTAACCGTTTCTTTATAGCCAGCTGTCAAATTATTACATTTTTCCTATTTGGTTATTTTAAAGCATATGAATTACTTTTATTTATATTTGTGCGTTATTTCTAATATTTCGTCTTACTCGTTATTGTTTATTTCTGGATACTCTATTCAGTCCCAAAACCTCTTATGTCTTATTTTTGTTCTCTTATCTCTGCTGTTGTGCTTGCTTGACTTTATTTCATTGGTTCTACGTGGTTATTGCTTTTAGTTAATGATCTTGTTCTTTGTTTATTTACTTTTTGTTATTATTAGATCATGATATGGTTTTTGATTTGCTGACGATATATTCTTGTGATATTATTAATATAGGATTAGTTTTGCCGTAGCCTATTTCGTTCTTTATTTTGCTAGTCGGACTGTCGTCCTTTATTAGTTTTCGGTCCGACATCATAATTATCTATATACGATTCCATGTTCTTTTCTGTTCGATTTTTGCATTGAAATCACTGGCAGTTCTTTAAAATGTAGTCGAAAAATACCATGATTTAGTTTGCTGATAGGAAGAAGCCTTTGGCCAACTGAAGCGTTAAACGACTACCAAGTTTATTTGCTATATATAATAGTAATTAGTAATATATACAATAAATCAAACAGCTCAGTTAACGGAAAGTAACCTTAGAAAAAAATAAAAACAGGAGAGAAGGCAGTAATAAGGAAAATGTTAAATATTTTATATTTACAGATATACAAACTGTACAAACGTACTGACATTAAACCGATGATGCTAGCAAGAAAAGTTCTTAGTGAGCTATAAATAAAGCACATCTTAATGGAAAGAAGACCGAGCTCTGTGGACTTGTGGTTACCACGTCTGCTTAGCATTCGGAAGGTCGTGGGTTCGATTCCCGCGGCCGTCTGCTCTGATTCAGGTTTTTAGGTGGTCTCCTGAGTAACAGAGTACCTTTTCTGAGACGAATGACGGGGTAGTACTTCTCCACCTTTCCTGGCGTCTCTTCCATTCTGCACCCCTCCTTTCTCTCACCCATCCTGAAATTCCCATTATTGGCTGAAGAGGGACGTAAGCTCCCTATAGCAGCACGCCCCCAGTTGGGGGAATTGAAATAATCCTGAACCTTTTTTGGAAAGAAGCATGGTAGAAGCGCTACGAAGGTATGTAAAGAGAAATTAATCGTTGCAAAGAAAACTGAACTAATGGTCTAATGGACATAATATAAAACGAAGGCCAAACAAAAATGAAGCAGATTTGGTGATAATAATAAAAACGCAAGATAATTAGGCGAATAGAATCTTATATCGAAGAACTACAGCAAGTAAATGAAGGTTTGGATAAAGCCAACGTGATGTAAAGAGGACAAGTGGCAGCTGTTTAACTATGGTTATGAATATTGGGAGAGCGAAATATATCAAAAACAAAAAGAAAGGCAAGGAATTTGAAAAAATAACAGGAAGAATACCAATTCGCATAAAGTTCGAACGATTTATCTTTCACGTGACACGCCAGCCAAATCGCGGAGTTAACAGCAACGTCAAATTTGATTGTAAAAATTAATTAAGGTGTTTTATATTTATAGCATGATATTTAAGTGCTACTAAACTGTGCTCTTTAAAATTTTCTTATATTGATTGCTACATACAGGAAGCTTAATGTTTTCTGTTGTAGTGGTGACATGTATTATTTACTAAACTTGCGTTGTTCATACTATTGCGTATTTATTTTGATACAGTAAGTATAAAATATTCTCTAAAATCATCACGTTGTTTCCAATTTTTAGCATGACACTAGTAGTATCAGCGCAACAACAAACCTCTAATGAAACACATGACGTATATGATTATGGCTTCGTTGCTTGTTTATTGAGTACTCAAAACACATCACACAGATGTACAGGAGCAATAGTTGCTTCGTCCTGGATCATAAGCTACTGTGAATATGGAAAGTAAGTTACTTGATAATACAACGTTAAAGTTGATGTATTCCCATCATTCCACCAGTCGTATATATAGCCCTTTAAAATATCATTATTTCTCAAACATTATTAATTTAATATCAATATTTAAGCAGAGACAAAGTAGAAAAATAAAAAGATAGAAATTTTAAATAATATTTCTCTCAATATTATATAATGTATAGCTCTGAAATTTAAAGAAACATTTGCTTTATTTGCTATGAGCAAAGTCTGGGCTGAAGAAAGACTTCAAAACATTTTTCATTGCAAATATAGGTAGTTTAAATGTAGGTTTTATACCTACTTGTGCTATGGTAACGTTAATCCAGTGTCAATAGTTCGACGAATAATAAAAAATGCAAGTTACGAGTAGTAAGTAGATGGCATAGAGTAGAGATCAGATTATTTGGTAATCTCTTAAACTGATAAGTATCTATTTCACTCAACCATGTATTTATACGAAATGTAATGTTCTCTAACTGATTTTAAGCAAGTAGTGTATCGCACAGCTAAGAGTAACAGTGCGAGCATTATACTTTTCATTTGTGTGTTATAAAAATGTTTTATTTTTTTGAGACGATTCTCATTTCAATATGAAATTAATTTCAAATTGACTAGTTTATATTGGAAGAATGAAATATTTGGCATATTTTTGTAATTATATAGACGTGTGATGAGTTACTACTTGAAGTAATTCAAATTTTATTGTAACAACTTTTGTAACAGATTTTACAAGTTATGAAAGTGACAAGTTTTGCTATTAAATAACTTTTATCTACTCCAGTGGGATAAGTAACTCATTACGTCACTCATTTGACACTATTTCAGTTAGGTAATAAAGCTCACTACACCACTCAGTTATGTAATGGTTTCATTACGCAACTCAGTTGAAATAGTGTCAAATGAATGACATAATGACATTTGCCTACTAAAATATTTTTGAAAATGACAGATCTGACATTTCGCTTAATGCACTTTTCTCAATTTTAGGCAGTCGTAGATAAAATTTTGTACAATACATGTGTGATAATGCATCATTAATATACTTGTGTGCTTACATAACTCGTGCTACGCACTCGTTTGTAACTTACACACACGTATATTAATGATGCTGTTATCCCACTTGTATAGTAAATAACTATTAAAAAAAGTTCAACATCTAGCAAGTTTGAAAAAAACTAGTTTATTTGTTTACTAGTGAAAAATAATTTAAAAATTCCAATGTTTGTTTTTTAATAGGCAGTGAAGAAAAATCGTCATCATATAGGTACGTCATTAATATGAGAAATCGGCAGTGAAGTAATCCATTGTTTTACTACATTTTCCAATTTGCAGGATGACAGATGGGTGACAGAAAACGTCAACATAACCTATAACAGTTGATTACAGAAATGTAAATTTCACGATTTCTCAACACTGAAGTTTCTTTTTATCCCTTATGTGGTTTATTTGCCTTGGCCCTACGGGCATCTGCAACTAAATTCACAATTGTGAAAAAATATACCAAGGCACTAAAGTTTAACTTTTTATCCCTCATGTGGATTTATTTGCCGAGGCCCCTCATGTGGTTTATTTGCCTTGGCCCTACGGGCATCTGCAACTAAATTCACAATTGTGAAAAAATATACCAAGGCACCAAAGTTTAACTTTTTATCACGAATGTGGATTTAGTTGCCGAGGCCGTAGGGCCAAGGCAAATAAACCACATGAGCGATAAAAAGAAACTTCAGTGCTTTTTAAATCGAGATATCGTGAAATTACAACATTTTAACCAACTTTTCTAGGTTATGTTGACGTCGGTTGATGTTTATAGAGTCCCTGTATATAGGTTACTAAGAGTTGGGCAAACAACGGGATACATTTTGATTGGTTTGGATCACTTTTTGCAAGGCATGTGTGATAAACGTGCCGTTTTACATATTTTGTAACATGTTACGACCGATAGGTTCATACATGCAAATCTAAATTTTAACTAAATTGGCCGTATATACCTAATATTCGGTTCTAGAGATCCTAAGAATGATCAATAGCTACTCTGAAAACGCTCTCATCAAAAGCAAGTTAGCAAGATTGATTTCCATAACCTCTTTGTTCGACATATGTCAAATATCTAATTGGATCAAAAACGTTTGTCAAATCAGGCTGTTTGCCCAACTCTTAAGTAAACTATATACAGGATCTCTAGATGTTTATCTTTCGCCCCGCCACCTACAAAAAATCGTAAAACAACGGATTACTTCAATGTCGATTTCTCGTATTTTAATGACGCTTTCGACGTTCTTCACTGCCGATTTCAAAAAATAGTATATTGTTTTATTAGGATTAAAGTGGTACTTTGTTTGATAAGCAATTATGTTTCCGAGGGAACGCAAAATTGAGAGTCAGAGTCACTTTTAATCCGAATAACACATATTATACTTTTTTCTGCAACCAAAAAATGTACAAAATATTCAAAATTGTGAATGGTTGATTGTTTTTGACGTTTTTCATTTAAAAAGCATTGGGACAACTGCAGTCATAGCCGACCAAGAGGAACTTACTTTTAGTTCATAGGAAGTAATAGCTATGTATATAACATGTACATAATGTACGACGAGTGTCTTTTATAGCCGAGCGAGGTTTGCGGGTGAGGTTAATAGAGAAGACGAGTTATATAAAAGCTTTATGTGCGACTGCTAAAATCGAAAAAATCTAGTTTACAAATTAACGTTTATTCTGCGACAGAAAAAAGTGACATTAGAGTGCCTTGATGGATGTTGACACGCATCTAGTTTGCCACTGATAAGAATTTAATTTGACATTGACAGCATAATAGTTATTCATGCAACAAGTGCTAAAAGTCGACGTTTATGCACAAGACATGAAAATTATGAAACGAAGCCGAAGGCTGAGTTTCATAACATGTCTCGTGCATAAACGACTTTTAGCACGCGTTGCATACAATATTTTATCTACGACCTTAATTTTACTGTTATTAATCCATAAATATCGATTTAACAAAGGTTTGCATCGACGACACTTGTAATTTATGTCATAATAAACAGTAGGCCATGCCGCGGGGGCGAATGTTTGCGAATGACAGTAGTCAAGGTCAGTTACGAAATGTAATTATTAATACTCCACATCTGACTGTATTCATTACATAACGCTTTAATTATTTCAAAAACACTTTACCTGTAACGCAAGAAGCAACTAGAATAACTTTACAACTTCACTTCCCGTTCGAAATTGTAGTTTTATAACCTCACTTCACTTTTAGCACATGGGCTAAAAGTAAACAGCTGATTTCTTTAACCACGGTAAACTATAAAACGTCACTTTTAGTGAAACAAGCTAGGGCTAAAAAGCCTACTTTTATTAGTGGCCGTAGATAAAAGTACTTTCAATTTTAGGAACTAAAAGTGTTGCCTTGCAACATATACTTTTTGTGACAATAAGAGAAATGTCAACTTTAATGACAAATTTTGGTATTCAAAAAGATGACTTTTAGACGGTTGCAGAAAGAAAAAATACAGTTGATTTTTATAACAAACATTCTATGTAATTGCTTTTATAACAACAAACAACGTAGTTGTTCTCTGAATGTCATTTTTTGGCATTATGATATGTTTTTCGGACTTTTTTCACTGTCTAGGGAACAACGTAGTGTTTTAAATAATGACAGGATTGGAAGTGAACCTCACTGTTAGAACACAATACTTTAAAATCTCTCTTTGTATGGTGCTACCGGGTGTCTTAAAAGACTTACATCTAGTATGCTTTGAATTTCTCATAATGCAATCTAATGCAAGCAGGTTATGTTTTGCGTCAGTTTTTGTCAAAAATGACGCAAAACCTAACCTGCTAACCTCGAATTTGACATAGACTTACAGTCTTGACAATTTCAAATAAAAATATACGGTACCCCCCACACAAGAAAAGCGCCCTTCCGTGCTTTCCAAGAATACTTCGATACTCAGCATCACTCCGTTGCGCTAATACAATGAAATGCTATGAACCAGTTATTTATCAAAAAAAAAAAACCAAAAAAAAATTTTTTTGCCTACGACCATAGCTCAAAAGTTGATGTTGCTTTCATTTTCGGAGGACCTGTCGTATGAAAACGATCCAAGACTTCAGGAAGGTTCCTGACGACCGGAATCGTGTACACATACGAACATACATCCCCCGCACAGCACGTTTAGGCACCCCCCAATACGGGGGATTGATCTAGTGGGCTGGATCTTCACCAAAGATCCGCACCGCCAAGACGGAGATTTGATACAGTGGGTTCATTAGTCGGTTGGCTCGAATTTTAGAGATATTTGACTCAGAGTGGTTTTCGATATGAGGGAATTTCAATACTTCGTACACTTCGTGTCGAAGTAATTTAGATTGCATTATGGGAAATTCAAAGCATACTAGATGTAAATCATTTTAAGACACCCGGTATTATTCACAATGTTGTTTTGGTGAAATACGCACTTATAACACCATGAGTAGTCAAAGTTATGTCGACTATTTTTGCGGTGGTATCACGAATGTCCATTGCGCTTTGGTAATCTCAAGCGCAATGGGCATGAGTAGTGATAGTCCTCCGTGTAGTAATGATACCACCGCAAAAATAATCTACTTAACTTTGACTAAGAAATGTTTTCGAGGGACTATTCAATGAACCAAACTACTTTTTCAAATTAGTGTTCAGTAAATCAAGCAAGAAACTACGCAATTTCTATAGTAACAGAAAACTAAAATAGACTTTTTCTAATAAAAATCACATTTGTTTAAAATATTCACTTAACGCTAGTAAAAATTGTCAATTATTTTCACTAGTGAAAATTGTCGAGATAGTTCATTTTTGTTGGCTCAAAGACGTCAAATCTTGTATTTTTATTGGTCAGTTTTTGACAGATGACAAGTGAGTTGAATAGTCACATATAATACCATGAGTAGTCAAAGTTATGTCGACTGTTTTTACGGTGGTATTACGAATGTCTACTGCGCTTCGATACGTTAGCCCACTCGTCCTAATTCCAAGCGCAATGGACATGAATAGTTATACCACCGCACAAATAATCACTTATAATACCATGAGTAGTCAAAGTTATGTCGACTATTTTTGCGGTGGTGTCACGAATGTCCATTGCGCTTTGGTACGATTAGGACGAGTGCGCTAGCACGAGTCCTAATCCCAAGCGCAATGGACATGAGTAGTGATACCACCGCAAAAATAATCTACTCAACTTTGACTAAGAATGGTATTCGAGGGACTATTTAATGAACCAAACTACCTTTTCAAATTAGTTTTCAGTAAATCTAGCATCAACTAGGCAATTTCTATAGTAACAGAACACTAATATTGACTTTTTCTAATAAAAATCGCATTTGTTAAAAATAGTCACTTGAATACCTTCTAGGAAGATATATCCACTGATATTTTTTTGATTGGTCAAGAAACGTCAGAATTCTGGATTTTCATTGGTCACTTTTTGACAGATGACAGGTGAATTGAATAGTCAACTTAACTTTGACTAAGAATATTATTCGAGGGACTATTCAGTGAACCAAACTATTTTTTCAAATTAGTTTTTGAGAAATCTAGCAACAAGCCACGCAATTTCTATAGTAACAGAAAACTAAAACTGGTCTTTTTCTATAATAAAAACTACATTTCTTTAAAATAGTCACTTGAATACCTTCTAGGAAGAATAATCTTATATATATTTCTAAAAGTCCTAACTGACTCACTCACTCACTCATCAACGCCCAGCCCAAACCCTTGGACCTAGAAAGCTGAAATTTTGCACATAGGTTCCCTTTATGATGTATACAAGGAATAAGGAAGGATATTTCGAAATTCAACCCCTAAAGGGGTAAAATGGGGGTTCCAATTTTGTATGGAGAAATAGACATTTCGACTTGAAACTTCGTAGGAGTACTCCTAAAAACAAATAATCAAACACGTATTTCGTGATTTTCCAAAAATCAACCCCTTAGGGGGTGAAATGGGGTAAGTAAGCCTAAAAATCGATATGGGTGTCGTTATTGAGGTTTTTTGAGGCGTTGATTGCGAAATTACATTTATTTTTAAGTCCAAGACGGTGAACATGACATAAGGGAAGAAACGGGACGGGACGGGACTAGACTGGACGGAACGGGACGGACTGGACGGGACGGGACTGAGCGGGACGGGACTGGACGGGAAGGGAGGGTACGGAACGGGACGGGACGGGGCAAAGCGGGACGGGGCGGGGCGGGACGGGGCGGGGCGGGACGGACGGGACGGAAAGAGAAGGAAAAGGATAGGATGGAAGGGGAGAGGGTGGGATGGAAGGGGAGGGGCGGGACGGAACGGGAAGGGACGGGACTGGACGGGAGGGAAAGGGGCGGGACGGGACGGGACGGGAAGGGTCGAGACGGGGCGGGGCGGGGCGGAACGGGATGATACGGAAAGGAAAGGGAAGAAATGGGATGGAAGGGGAAGGGACGGGACGGGAAGGGACGGGACTGGACGGGACGGGACTGAACAGGAAGGGACTGGACGGAAAAGGAAGGGACGGGACGAAAAGGAACGAGACGGGACGGGACGGAAAGGGAAGGGAAGGGAAGGAATGGGATGGAAGGGGAGAGGACGGGACGGGACGAGACGGGACGGGACGGGACGGAATGGGACGGTACGGAGACGGGGACGGAGAAAGGGACGGGGACGGGGATAGGATGGGATGGGATGGGATGGGATGACAGAAAATAATTAGTCATTATTTAATACACAAATAACAAACCTCGCGCGAACGAAGTCGCGGGTAAAAGCTAGTATACAGTGTGGTCCATTAAGTGTGCAACAAATGGGAATTTTTTTTATTAGTTGTACAATCGAAATTTAAATATTGCCAAAAGTTAGTGCATGTTCGATAACCATATCAGATGCCCTTAGAATGGCTTCAAGTCAAACAATATACAGGGCAGGACAAAAAATATGAAATACGTTCAAGAACAAAGTTACCTTATTTAAAAAAATATAGCAAAATTTTGTTGACAAAAGTTGTTTAGAATTAAAAGTTATGCTCAAATACAAAGTCACGGCCTCCTATTCGAATTTTGATTCTTTTTTGGAAAATTTTGTATTACCCCCGTATGATACATATTTTTATTATTTTGATTTTATATGTATTTAAAGTAGCCACAACCATATCCCTTTTAAATAACTTTTAGCAACTTGAAGCGTATTTGTAAAATTTACTTGGATTTATATTTTTTTAGGTAAGCGTCCACTTCAAGTTTGTTGCAACGATATTTAACAAAACTTTAGAATTTCGCAAATATTCTTTTTAACAAGGCAAATGCTTTACTAATAATAATTTACATATGAAAAGCTTTTAATAAAATCAGAATAATAAAAATATGTATCATACGGGGATAATACAAAATTTTACAAAAAAAATAATCAAAATTCGAATAGGAGGCCGTGACTTTGTATTTGAGCATAACTTTTAATTCTAAACAACTTTTCTCAATCAAATTTTGCTATATTTTTTGAAATAAGGTAACTTTATTCTTGAACAAATTTCATATTTTTTGTCCTGCCCTGTATATCGTTTGACTTGAAGCCATTCTAAGGGCATCTGATATGGTTATCGAACATGCACTAACTTTTGGCGGTATTTAAATTTCGGTTTTACAACTAATAAAAAAATGTCCCATTTGTTGCACACTTAATGGACCACACT
This sequence comes from Agriotes lineatus, assembly GCA_940337035.1. Taxonomy (NCBI): domain Eukaryota; kingdom Metazoa; phylum Arthropoda; class Insecta; order Coleoptera; family Elateridae; genus Agriotes; species Agriotes lineatus. The sequence continues at coordinate 108,622,629 of OW679195.1, read as the reverse complement.
GTATATATAAAACTGAAAGTCCTGACTCACTCACTCACTCACTCATCAACGCTTAGCCCAAACCCTTGGACCTAGAAAGCTGAAATTTTGCACAGAGATTTCCTTTATGATGTATACAAGGAATAAGAAAGGACATTTCGAAATTCAACCCCTAAAGGGGTAAAATGGGGGTTCCAATTTTGTATGGAGAAAAAATATTAAATAGACATTTCGACTTGAAACTTCGTAGGAGTACTCCTAAAAACAAATAAGCAAACACGTATTTCGTGATTTTCCGAAAATCAACCCCTTAGGGGGTGAAATGGGGTAAATAATCCTAAAATACGACATGGGTGGATATGACATAAGGGAAGGGACGGGGCGGGACGGGACGGGACGGGACGGGACGAGACGGGACGGGACGAGACTGGACAGGACAGGACTGGACGGGACGGAAAGGGAAGGGACGGGACTGGACTGGACGGGAAGGGACGAGACGGGACGGGGCAGGACCGAACGGGACGGGATGGAAAGGGAGGAGACGGGACGGGACGGGACGGGACGGGACTGGATGGGACGGAACTGGACGGGAAGGAAGGGACGGGATTGGACGGGAAGGAACGAGAAGGGACGGAACGGTACGGGACGGAAAGGGAAGGGATGGGATGGAAGGGGAGGGGACGGGACGGGACGAGACGGGACGGGACGGGAAGGGAAGGGACGGGACGGGAAGGGGCGAGACGCGACGGAACGGGACGGGACGGAAAGGGATGGAATGGAAGGGGAGGGGACGGGACAAGACTGGATGGGGCAGGACGGAACGGGACGGGACGGAAAGGAAAGGGATGGGATGGAAAGGGAGGGGAAGGGACGGAAAGGGAAGGGATGGGATGAAAGGGGATGGGACGGGACGGGACGGAAAGAAACGGGATGAGACTGGACGGGAAAAGAAGGGGACGGGACAAGACGGGATGGGACGGTACGGAGACGAGGAGGAGAAAGGGACGGGGACGGGATAGGATGGGATGGGATGACAGAAAATAATTAGTCATTATTTAATACACAAATAACGAACTCCGCGCGAACGAAGTCGCGGGTAACAGCCAGTCTTATATATATTTATAAAAGTCCTGACTGACTCACTCACTCACTCATCAACGCCCAGCCCAAACCCTTGGACCTAGAAAGCTAAAATTTTGCACAGAGGTTCCCTTTATGATTTATACAAGGAATAAGGAAGGATATTTCGAAATTCAACCCCTAAAGGTGTAAAATGGGGGTTGTATGGAGAAATAATATTAAATAGACATTTCGACTTGAAACTTCGTAGAAGTACTCCTAAAAACAAATAATCAAACACGTATTTCGTGATTTTCCGAAAATCAACCCCTTAGGGGGTGAAACGGGGTAAGTAAGCCTAATAATCGATATGGGTGTCGTTATTGAGGTTTTTTGGGACGTTGATTGCGAAAATGACATTTATTTTTAAGTCCAAGACGGTGAACATGACATAAGGGAAGAAACGGGAAGGGACGGGACTAGACTGGACGGAACGGGACGGACTGGACGGGATGGGACTGAGCGGGACGGAACTGGACGGGAAGGGAAGAGACGGAACGGGACGGGACGGGACGGGGCAAAGCGGGACGGGGCGGGGCGGGACGGGTCGGGGCGGGGCGGGACGGACGGGACGGAAAGGGAAGGAAAAGGATGGAATGGAAGGGGAGGGGATGGGATGGAAGGGGAGGGGCGGGACGAGACGGGAAGGGACGGGACTGGACGGGAGGGAAAGGGGCGGGACGGGACGAGACGGGAAGGGTCGAGACGGGGCGGGGCGGAACGGAATGATACGGAAAGGAAAGGGAAGGAATGGGATGGAAGGGGAAGGGACGGGACTGGACGGGACGGGACTGAACAGGAAGGGACTGGACGGAAAAGGAAGGGGCGGGACGAAAAGGAACGAGACGGGACGGGACGGAAAGGAAAGGGAAGGAAAGGAATGGGATGGAAGGGGAGAGGACGGGACGGGACGAGACGGGACGGGACGGGACGGGACGGGACGGAATGGGACGGTACGGAGACGGGGCCGGAAAAGGGACGGGGACGGGGATAGGATGGGATGGGATGGGATGACAGAAAATAATTAGTCATTATTTAATACACAAATAACGAACCTCGCGCGAACGAAGTCGCGGGTAAAAGCTAGTTGACTTATAATACTATAAGTATTCAAAGTTATTTCGATTATTTTTGGGGTAGTAGGTATCATAAAGGTCCATTGCGTGTGGGTACAGTTGCACACGCAATGGACATGAGTGGTACCACCCCAAAAATGGTCTATCTAACTTTGACTACGAATAGTATTCGGAGGACTATTCAGTGAACCAAACCCATTTTCCAAATTAAAAAGACTCAACACTTAGTTACACATATTAAGATACAATTTGAGTCAACATGTTCAATAAATATTTTAATATGTTCAAAATACTCACTTGAGTATACTATATTGGGACTATTGTACTAGGATACTAGTACAATAATCGCTGCAATTTGGTACTAGTACAATAGTCACTACAATTTATTTTGGTTGGCTATGAAATACAAAATGTGACGTTTTCATTGGTCCACTTTTGACAGATGACAGGTGAACGGAATAGCCATGAATATTACTAAATCTTCAACTGCTTGGATAAGGACTTATTACGTCACTCATTTGACACTAATCCGTTAGGTAATAAACTTTCATTACACCACTTGTGGTGTAATGGCTTCATTACATAACTGAAATAGTGTCAAATGAATGACATAATGACATTTGCCTACTAAAATATTTTTGAAACTGACAGATCTGACATTTCTCTTAATGCACTTTTCTCCATTTTGGGCAGCTGTAGATAGAATTTTGTACAATACATGTGTGATAATGCATCATTAATATATATTTGTGTGCTTACACACACGTATATTAATAATGCGTTTATCCCACTTGTATAGTAAATAAATGTCATAACGATGCATATGATAAAGTGAACTCCATAAAATAATACAATTAATCAGTTAATTTTTTATGTACTGTAATTTCTAATATTCTTGCGCAATGACACTAGTACACTCTAAAAATGCTAAAGAAAAACAGTGGAATTCAGTGACACATATTTTAAAAATAGTATCCCGCATTTTAATCTTGTATTTAAATTTAATCATAACGCTCTAATGCTTAAAGTAATTAATATAAGAAAATATATATTTATGCATTAAGGGAGATATGAATATGTTTTTTCTCTGAGGTTGACATCGTTACAGACCGAGGGTAAAAAACATGAATATCTCCAGTGGTGCATACAATATTTTTTCTACGACGCCTACCAAAAGTAAGTTTTTTACCAATTGCTTGTCCAACTAAAAAGCTCAGCTGTTTTTAAATTTACTTATTTTAAACTGGAAGTGAGGTTATACAGTTATTCTAAGTAGTTGCTTTTTTCGTTAGTGGTAAAATGTTTTTTTCGACGACTGACATCGAAAGTAGATTTTTCTCACTCTCATTTGACAACAGAAAGTTGACATTTGCCGCTGAGCGTGCGTTTTCATCTTTTTGCCGCTCGCCGAGCGTTTTGGGTTTCCGCGTGAACAAAATAGGTAGCCACGTCCGAATGTTTCCTTGACAACGCCCGTCATTTGTGGAAATAATCGCGTCACATGTCATATAGACTGCGCGAGTAATGTTAACTTGATTGTCAATTAATTTTTGCGATAAAACGAAATTTGATATTTTCCTTTAATAATATGCTCAGTCGTCAAAAAAATAGTATGTATGTTTCGAGCTAAAAGTGCGCTTGCCGCTTTTGCATGATTGCTGGTTTCGACTTCGTCTCAACCAGCAATATTCATGCGCAAGCGGCAAGAATGCACTTTCAGCTCTTAACATACAATATACTATTTTAACAATTAAAGCATTATGTAATGAATAAAGTAAAATGCGTACCTACTATTATAATTACCTTTGATAACTAATTTTGACTACTACCGGCTGCAGAAATAGTCACCTGTACCGGTTACTTATCCACGGCCATCTTTATACTATGACATAAATTCTAATAAGAGTAAATTTAAGGTCGTAGAAAAAATACTGTATGAAAACTCGTGCTAAAAGTAGTACATTTAAAATAAGGGTATGTAAGTAACATTAAGGAGTGTCTGAATGTATGTTGTTAAGACACTGTTTGTAGTTGCGGTTACCTTAGGTTACCGTGAGATTGACGGAGAAATAATTTAAAAAGTCCCTAGAGAGTTATGTGTAGCTTTTCATATTTTGTATCTATGACAAAAATGAACAATATCATGTTGCTAGTGAATAAATATAGGGATTTATCAAATTATTTCTCCCTCAATCTCATGGTAACCATACAACTACAAACAACGTCTTATCAACCATACATTCAGGCATACTGATGATGTTAGATGTTAGTTTTAAATGTACTTGACATTTTTAAATTTCATACGAATTCTACTAATATGCTAGTAAATAAAATATTGTATGATCCTCTGGAGATATTCATGTTCTTTACCTTCTGCAACAATGTCAACCTCAGGGAAAAACATATTCATTAATGCATAAATATCTATTGATGTTTATTCCAATATGTGAAAAAAAATGATATTGATTTCATAGCAGTTAAAAGGGATTTGGAGAATTACAGTTGTAACTATGAAGTTAAATAGTGTCATTAAAAAAATGAGCATTCATTTTAAAAAACAAGGTTTAAACTAAATTAGGTTTTTGAAAAGTAAGTTACTTATAAAAATTATTGTGTCTAAGTTATTGTTAAGTTCCCGATTATTATCCTTCATAAAATATTGTTAATTTTGTGTGTTTAGATATGAATACGATATTGCCAGAGTTGGACTAGGCATAAAAATGGATAAACGGGAACCAGTGTTTAGAGATTATGAAATTGCCCAGAGATTAGTATATCCACACCATAAATTACAATATTTTCCACAAATCGATCCAAAATATGATTTGAAATATTTATATGCTGGGAGACATTCTGTATTTTTAGATCGCACTAAGAAGGAAATGGAAATGGCAATCGGTAGGTCTAGTAACTAATTACTAATTACACATGATTCTAATTAAACATATTTTACTCCTAGGGCTAGTCAGACCTATTGCTTTGATGCAAAGCGTAGAGCTACCTAAACGAGCGAGAACAATATTCTTCCCCAAGACTGCAAAAGAATACGAAGCTCGTCATAAGGTGCTCCGTATTGTAAATTCAACATTATGTGAGAAATATTACAAAAAATATAATCTAAGTATATATGGCAAAACTCAGTTTTGTGTGGACAGCTCAGTGTAAGTTGGGGTTACATAACTTATTATTGTTTCCATAGCATTTTTTATTCTTAATTCACTCTTTTATTTCATTCTTCCACCATGCAGTGCCTTTTTCTTTCCATTACAATTAACTCCACACACTTTTCCAGGCACTTGATGATCGTTTTAAAATGTTTTCCCAAGCGCTTCCAAATCGTCGGCAATTTATCACTTTAAGTTACTAAGCTCATTCTCCAGCTTTTAAGTGTATCTACTTCTGAGTTCTGATATTTCCACCCTGTAGCTTGTGGGCTCTCATACCTACTTGGCTGCATAAATGTGCTACAACGGTGTCTTAAATTAACTTTGATTCAAATTTTATTTCCAATAGATAATGATCAGTTCCGATTTTCCCACCTCTTTTGACTTGCACGTACTTAATTTCTTCTTTGTGTGCTTTTTGTATTAACATTATAATCTTGTTTAAGTTTTAATATCAAATTCAAAGCACTTGGTAATGATATGCCATGGTTAAAGGGCACTTCGTCGGGGTGACTTAGACAGAAGCCGATAAGCTATCAAGAGCAGATAAATATACATGTTCTAATATTTCTGATGTTCTGAAAACACTTTTACTAAGTGATTCCCCGAGGTTCTGTTAATTAGCGTTTACAATTTACACATGGAGAAACAGTTTGGTGCAGCATAATTAGCTGATCTAACTTTCTGCATTTTCGAAGTATATATTTTTACTTTACTGCACATCAGTTCGAGAGACAAACTGAAGTTAGAAGAACTAATGACATGATACCAAACTGTCTTTGTCCGTAAAAATTATTCTAAAGTCCAAAATGATGAAACTGCCTGCAAACTAAACACTAGAAACGCTCATCCAAGATATTCAAGAAGACTAGCTTGAACGAAAACAAAATCAGTGTTCAAACTAGCGTTCGCCCATAAAACAGATTGTGTTAAGTTTTACGGAAATTAAGTAAAATGCAAAACTAGTCATAATATGTAATATGTAAGCTATCTTTACGCAAGTCTCAGAATTGGTGTCATTTTACTAGATCAAGTTACAATGTATTGCTTAAAATCAGGAGTTTTTTCGACGTCGGTGTTGCAATTATGCCAAGTAAATTGCTAGGTCGCATAGTAACAAAACATGGCACAAATAATCTGTATTTAAGCTGTGCAATTTAGTTAATTTTATGTATAGGTACATGCTCTACCACTGTTGTGTGTCCATCTGTGAACTGATATAGGCTACAAATGCCTTAAGCGCTAGTTAGATCAGGCTACTCCATTCACATATTATCCTCCTACCCTTCATCCCTTTACCAAGTTTCAAACTCTTCAGTAAAATAATATGGTCTTATAATTTTATAAGTTTCATTTCTCGAGTTCTTCCTACAACAAATTAAGAAGACTTACAAGTTTTTAGTGCGCTCAATCTACTACCGCTACGAAGCTAGAGGACATTGGTCCTTCGAACCGGATTCAAGTTTTGAGTGGCTGAATTATACAAGTACACAACGCTCCTAGTGGAACCCGACCGAATTCGAATTTTGGGTAATTTGGATCTACTGCCAGTACAATCAAAAGTCCTGGAAGCCGCAGAACGGATCCGAATGTTGATCAATTTGGGCAATCAGACCGTATTCAAGTTTTGGACGATCTGGATCAACTGCTACTACAATACAAGAATTTGTGGAGGACTCAGGCCAGATTGTAAATTTGGGAAATTTGAAGGAAACGAAATTCACAAAGGACTTTAGACATTGGTCCTTCGAGCGTACAACAACTCCCGAGGTGCACTAATCAAGAGTCCTGGAAGACGCAGAACGGATTCGAATTTTGGGGAATCGAGCCGGATTCAAGCTTTGGGCGACCTGGATCAATTGCTACCTACTACCATACAAAAATTTCTGGGGAATTTGGAATGTAAGATTCCTGGAGATATGGGACTGGATTAAAATTTTGGACAATTTGGATCTACTACCACTACAATCAAGAGTACTGGAAGACGCAGTAACAGATTGGAATTTTGGGCAATTTGGGCACTCGGGCCGGATTCAAGCTTTGGGCGAGCTGGATCAACTGCTACTGCAATACAAGCATTGTGCAGGACTCGGGCCAGATTGGAAATTTGGGAAATGTGGAGGAAGTAAAATTCACGTAGGACTTCAGACATTAGTCCTTCGAGATACAATAACTCCCGGGGTACATTAACTATCAAGATTGTTATGTGCTTATCTGTATACAGATTGGGGAGAAGAGCACACTGAGAGGTCGCCAAGGAGAAGCATCCTACAACTCAGTACTAGGAATTCCCGCCAATAATAATAATAATTTTTAGCGGTATACGTCCGCTAAAAATCTACAATTCCAAGGGCTTCCGCCACCGGACGCGAGAAGAATCTTCAGAGACATACGCCCCGCTAAGAAATTGGAAATCTACAAATAAACCAGGTTAGGTTATCAACGGTATAAGTCGAAAAATTCCACTTTAGTAGAGAAACTACCATAAAATGGAGTCCATACTAGAGGAACAACATCAGCTGGAAGAAGACACCAGTTGCATAGCAAGAAGAAATATCTCGTAGCCAAGAAAAACCTTATCCAAACAGAAGGTAACATTAGAAGAATATTGAGAAGCCTTCAAAAGCAACGACATCAAACTAAAGAACAACTTCCCGATTATCATAGCTACCAGAAACCAGAATTCTTCACCTAGTGGGTCAAAGATACAAAGCGGCTACAAATTATATTCACGAATGGCAAGAAAAACTAATTTCAACAGTTAATACGATCGAGGAAAGTTGAATCTTAGAATCAAAGAATTCCGTCGAACAAGAAGGCAGGCTAGAGAGGCAACAAATTAAATTACAGTTTCTTAACGAAGACCCCCATGAAGCCATGGCATGAATTGAAGAACTCCAGAAATTTACTGTGAATTTATAACCAACAGAATATTTGGCAAATGATGACATCAGAATTGCGTTCGGAAAGGTACGTCTAACAGCTCTATTTTCCTCGAAATCGTTGGTTAAAGCCAAGCGAGTAACAAATGAACGGCGGCGTTATTTAATCAATAATAATGTATTAAGGGCAAATGATTTTAACAGTAAAAATGTTCTACGAAAGTAATAAATCTTGAATAAAACATTTCCCGAGCAAAATCATGAGCCCGAAATACATTTCCCAAATATCGGTTGATTTTGACATTTATACTGATGCACAATGACAGTTTAAATGACGTTTTTGAAATACCACCTTGATTAAAACAAAATATTTAGTAGTTGGCATAGATATGAGTGATAAAAGAAAGTGATAAAATCCCGAGGGAAAGTTTTGATTTTTTACCACTATAAAAACACGTGATAGGTTGAATTTTGAAAAATCATGGCATTCGATTGGATAATAAGAGAGGTGAGAAATAGTCTTTGAATAAAAAGGTCCTCGACATCGAAAGTAAAAGAGGTTAAAGATTATGAATGAATGAGTCAATGATATTTACGTTTTACTTTGACACTTGCGCATTTCATGACAGGAGCGTTCTGCAAATATTTTCAGATATTCGATGTTCAGTAGTCACCTGGCTAAAACTCGATCTGCTCATACTCCGCTCAGCGATGTACTTAACGAACGCACCACAAGAGCCTACATGAAGAAATAATCAGAAATGAGCAAGATTTTTTCGGAGATTATTTCACCCGCAAGAGCTACGATCAGATCAAAGTTCGCTGCAGCCAGTTGTTTAATAAGGTAGCTAATAAAATGGGCAGCATCAAAGCCACCAATCAAGCTACCAGTGAAACATCATCAACACCGGGACCAGTAGAATCTACAACCACGCAGTTTCCAACTACACAAATCCACGAGGAAAATCAGACAATCCAGCAGGTGGAATAACTGTCAAACCCCAAAACAGTCGATTTTACAGCAGAAGAACAATTGATAGTGGTTATCAACATAAAAAAATATGGAAGTTCAGCGTCAAGCTATTTTAGATAATGGAAAAATAGCACCCCCCCCCCCCCGCGGTAATGAAGATCTGACTGACAGAAGAAAAAAAAAAACTATACCACAGGTGGTTGGTAACAAATGACTCAGAGAATGTTAAACAATAGGCACCATCCATACAGATATATGGTAAAGAAATAAATAAAGAAGACAAAAGGCGAAGCATGGGGTAGAATATGTGTTCAATTAAGCTTAATGGTAGAAGAGTTAAGGTCTAGAAAAGCCTGGAATGCTATAAAAAGTCTAAGGAAAATGACTTTTTGCATAATGCCTTGCCACTATTGTTAGAAGATGTACTCCTCATTCATAGAATCAATATGTGGTTGATGCAAGATGGGGCTCCTGTACATTTTTTAAATCATAGTCAGAACTTTGCTACACGAAAACTGGATAGGGTGAGGGGCCCAGTTGTGTGGCCAGCTAGATCTCCCGCCCTCAATCCGCTCGAATTTTGTATTTAGGGGTATTTAAAATCGTTAGTTTATTCAAGTCTTGTGAGTAATTTAAACAAATTGCGAGAACGAATGGAATATGCCTGCCTGAATGGTTCCTATGAATCCGGGAATCTTGGAAATAATGCCGAGTTAATGTTTACGGAGATACGAAGGATGTGTACAAATGGAAGGAGGACATGTAGAACATCTATATTAATTATTTGTAATGGAAATGTTTTATTTATTACACGGCTATTTACTTTAATGGGTGGGAAATAACATGCAATATTTATTTCTTTAAAAAATTCCATATATCGCAAACGGTTGATCTTCGAACCCATGTTTATTAGGACTTCTTTGTTTGTATTGATGAGATCTATAAGTGGGTAAAATATCCGAACGTATTTCTTAAACATCTTGTATATTCAGGCCACAAAAGCTTTATATAACAAAAAACTAAAAAGTAGTTTATGTTAAATGCGGCAATTCAATCCAGCATGCTCCTCACCAACAGGAGAGAAACAAGAATGTTATCTGTTTCCCACGTTATTCAAGATCTACCTGAATGCTGCTCGTCGTAATTATTGGTTCTTACTAATCTTAGCTTTAGTTGCGGCTTTAATAAGGTTAGCATTCACCATTGTTTTTCAAGTCCAAAGACGACTTCCTTCCTACTTTTTGCTTTATAATATCTTGTATAGCTTGCAATAGTGGGTTTAATACTCTTACGTATGGCATTGCATTAAGACGGGGACCGCTGTACTTTTTCCTATAAGATGGCAGCACCATAGAAACAACACGGTATTTTAAAATCTGTTAGACGTCGTTCACAGTTAAAATTAACCAATTATTTTCATATATATTGTTAGAAAACAACAAGCTGAACAGTGTGATCAAATTTCACCTGGATATGAAGTCAAATAACAGAAATATTAAATAAATAAAATATAAATATTTGAATTTCTTTTTGGTCCAAACTTGACATGTTAATAGCTTATTCCCTAGATAATGTTATTATAAAACTAATTGTGGAATATAAACCACATTGCTAGACACATAAACCTAAACGACAGATTTTAGTGCGAGAATTGTGACACTGGAATATGCGTTCGCCATAATAGCTGGCCTAAACTTGGGCAACTGTTTGATAGATGGCGCCGTCAACTGTTCTGTGACGTCACATGACATGCCTGGTGATCAGTGTTGCCAGATGTACGATAGTTATCGTTTTTGTACGATAATTTTACTAGTCGTACGATGTACGATAGCACATGTACGATAATGGCAAAATGTACGATAATTTGGCTATTATTGAAAATTCTCACAAATTTGGCAGATAAGTAGATACTAATATTGACCGTATCATTGATATGACAGTTACGTGCAGATATTTTTGCTGAACCGGTATTAACCACAAGGTGCTGAAATTTGATTCGGTGCTGTTATTATTTATGATAATAAGCTGATTACATACATCACCGACTTTCCACATGCCCACTTTAGACTTGCATATTTCACAAAAAATGCATCCCGCAGGCATTTTAGATTAGCGGTTTAATTATTAGCACTTATCGGATTTATTTCAGAATTATTTCATTCTTGTAGTTATATTTTGTTATGTACAGTCGTGTGCAAATAAATCTGGGACAATGTTTTTTTCACATGCAGATTCAGTTAAGAATTGAAGAATATCTCCATGGATTTCCTGCTATCAGAAAGAGTTACATTAAACTTTAAAAGGTACTGAAACCCGTAACTCGCTCTGATATGAGGAAATCCATGGAAATATTCTTCAAATTCTTAACTGAATCTGCATGTGAAAAAAACACTGTCCCAGATTTATTTGCACACGACTGTACCATCCAAAATATTATAATAGGATAAAATGTACGATAATGTACGATAATTTTTACTACTGTCGTACGATAATAATGTTTATTCGATCTGGCAACACTGTGGTGATTTGTGAATTGCGATTTTGGTTATGTAAATAGAATGCAGTTTTAGCGGCAAAGTTTTGAGCGTTTATCGCAAAATTTGAATTGAAACAGCGGTAAAACTGAAATGCGTTTGGCTTATGATGAAGCAATGGGGACACAGTGCTACATAAAACTCATTATCAAGTTAGAAGTTTCGTATGGACATGCAGAGCACGATGGCGGGAAATTTAAACTTTGCAATGTACTGACAATTGCCTGAATTTAGTGATGAAGATAAAATATTGAACAATACACGTTTGCTTATGAGCATCTTAACTAGACTCGTTTGGTTGCCACAAAACTCGGCTCACCGCCTCGTTTTGGCAATCAAACTCGTATCGTGAACATGCTCATAATCAAACTTTTATCGTTAATATCTATAACATACGTACTATTAATGGAAAATAATAAGAGACTTTATAGTCGCACTATAACGCAGAGAAAATTACAAAAACAGAGAGTATCTATTATTAAACTATTTATTTTCAATACATCGTCGTTTTCGTCCTCTCTATTGAACAAAAATAGTAATTAATAATAAGTACATAAAAATGCTACAAACTTTAACATAAGCTATGAATTCTAAAGAAAAAAATGCTCGTTCTATTTATGGTAGTTTCTGATGATAATAGTTTCTAGATTATAAGAGTTTTTTAAAACTAAAACCTAAGAAAAAATATAAAAACCTAAGATGCACGTGAAAAAGAGTTTTTTTTAAAGAAAAACGTATGAGAAGATTTAAAAAACATACGATCTATATAAAAAAGAGTTTTTTAAAACTAAAATGCAAGAAAAGATTTAAAAAACAAAAGGTTGATATGAAAAGCGTTTTTTTAAAGGAAAACCTAAGACTGAGTTTTTTTACAAGAAAAACGTAAGAAAAGATTTAAAAAACAGAAGAGCCATATGAAAAAAGGGTTTTTTAAAACTAAAACGTAAGAAAAGATTTAAACAACGGAAGATCCATATGAAAAAGCGTTTTTTTAACTAAAACGTAAGAAAAGATTTAAAACACAAAAGATTAACATGAAAAGCGTGTTTTTTTAAAGGCAAACCTAAGACTGAGTTTTTTACAAGAAAAACGTAAGAAAAGATTTTAAAAACATACGATCCATATGAAAAAAGGGTTTTTTAAAACTAAAACGCAAGAAAAGATTTAAAAAACAAAAGGTTAACATAAGACAAGACATGAACAAGTGAAAGATTGATATTAAAAGTATTTAAACATGGAATTAAAATAAAGATACATATAAAAAACGATGGACTTGCACGTAAGAAGTACTGTATTAAGAAGAAAATAGAAAGGGTTTTAAGTAAAAAAAAAATAAGTAGAGAACGAACAACGGATCCAAAAAACAGAAGCACATCAGATATTCGACCGAACAGTTCAATTCAAGAAAGAGAGAGAGAAAAATCGAATAGGCGCGGGTTAGAGGCAGTAAAAACGAACACGAGATTTGCGTGCGCGAGCGAAGAGAAAGAAATGCTCCTACGAGCGTTAGGTAGGTAGCGAGTTCGAAGCCGGTTCAGGGCAACTTTTTTTAAAATCCTTCAAAGTGCGTATGCACATACATAACCAGTGTCATCTCGAAAAATTAAATTGGGCGTCGCAGAAGCTTTCTCTTTGTCAAATTCGATAGCAAGAGCAACGTGCACTTCGAACAATTTTAAATAACGAGTGGGCCAACGGCCGAAGTTCGAGAATAGCCAAACATGCGAGCGCAGCACGAAAAACGAAACCAGCAAACACGTGTGGGCGGCTGCAAAGCGATAAGGATAACCGTTCTTGGAAATGCACGCAGGTAGCCTCTGTCTAAAACTTTAGCGCCCTCTCTTTGATAGAGGCGTGAACGATACATATGCTACCCAAATTCATTTATTAGAGGTATTTCTTATACTACCGCCCTCTTGTGCTATTATTCCGTAATTCGTGTGGAAATTAAAATTACAATCGAGTCCCCACTACTACGGTCCCGCTCTTAATGTGGTATTCATTTCTCCGTCAACGGTTAATATACATTTTTTAAATTTCAATGTCGACGTAATATTATATTTTCTAACGTCAATTACTTTGGACACGTCTTTGTTCAGATTTTGCTTTTATCAGTTGAAATTAGCAATTTTTACATTTTATTTAGTTGCTTGAATTCATCTTTCTTTAGTTTGCTAATTACTTTTTCTTAGACCGTCTTGCACTCGCTTTCAATCTCTTAAGCCATTTCATCGTTTATTTCTCCCTTTCTGGCTATGGGATTAGGACTTAACTACGCCCGTTATTTTTGTACAGTTTACATTTAAAAAAGAGTAATTATAAAAGAAAATGTTGTTTTTTTCAAAGATATACAAGTATTACAATATAAACACGTTGGTCACCATTTCAGTTATAGCGTGACTTACTAAGTGCTGCTCTTCAGCAGGCGATAATATAATATCTTGAATGTCATAAAAAAAGCATATCTAATATTTTGGTTTTATATATTTTAGTTATTGTTTTAATAGTACATTATAAGACGTGATCAAGAAAAATTGTCAAAGTCACCCTAGACAAAAATGACTTGCCTATGTCTCAATTTGCATTTGCTTAAGCGCAAGTGTGGTAATTCTGACGAGCGCATAATGGCATTTCACTCACGTGTGATATATAATCCATTCACAATGTTTTCTTCTCCCAGTAGGCTATGTTAGGGTGAGATGTTTGTTGGTACGCATGCGAAGTAACTAGACATGGCAGAATTGGGTTATGTTGTTTTCAATTTGTGGTTATGATTTTTGAAGGCTTGCACTGTTGCCGATTAAATTTTTGTCTTTTTCTGTAAAATTCTCGGAATTTTGACATTGGAATTACAAGAATGCCAATAGAGCAGTTTTAACAAAATATCTAGTTTTTTTTCTCTCAGTTTGATTTCTATCGCAAGTCATGCATGCAACCTAATAAAAATATAGAACAGCCTACTTGGAGGAGCAAACATTGTGAATGGATTATACCACGTTTTACTTCACAGTAGTGGCTTTTGTACAATAAAGTGCGAAGACGGTACAAACTGTCAACTGTCATACAACGTTCACAGAATTAGTAATAGTGTGTATGAAACATTTTGATCACGTGTGAATAATAGCTGTTTTTAGTCACTCATAACCATTACACAAAGTACATCAAAAGCCACTACTGTAAGATAAAACATAATATAGGATTCTTTCATATACTTCAAATGGATTCTCGAGAAGTTTCTTCAGTAGTAGCAATTCACTAATACATAACTAATCAAATCAAATATTGATTTATATAACTGTAGGGTGTAACTCATCCTACTTGTTGTGATTTCTACATAGAAAATGAAAATTTACAATAACTTTTTATTACATTTTTCTCTTTATGTAAAAATGTAAACAATCGCCAGAGGGCCGAAAAACAGCTCTCCATAACCTGTTGCTTCTTGCAACGCCGGATTGATTCTGTTTGGAAAACCGCGCCAAGACGGCCGCATTGAAAAGTGGTGAGGGTAAAACCTCCGACTTGCTCTCACAGACACAAGGCATCCGACTCCTAAACTCACGCCGAAAACATGCAGGAAAGCAAGTAGCAGACGGATCAATACTTCCAACAAGCGGATAATTTTAGCGCGCCAACAAACCGGAACAGAAATACACAGAATGAGTGCATTCAACAACCGTTGGCTGTAAGCGAATAACACAGCTGTGTGCGCTAGAAAGCCACTGAATGCCTGCACAGAACTCGATATGCTCAAATTCAGGCGGAATAATTCGAAAAACCCATATACAAGTGGTGTTGTAATTTAGGAAATAACGCTAACTAGCCGTACGTTTTTGCTAATCTAAAAATGCCCTTACACAATATTCGTAACAGTACAAATTATGACATACCTTTGATTTGAAATTTTTGAATTCAATATAAATTCCAATTAAATTGTTTTATTATTATTAACATGTGTTAAACGCAAATTGTTATGATTTGTGCTTAAACATGCCCCGAAAAACTAGAAATTTGTTAACGGGAGGTATGAAAACATCTATTGGGCGATATAACGAAGAAATTCAGACCAACTGATAAACTTCACTTAAATTAAAAATTACAATTCTCACCACATTTTCCGCTAGACAGTGTTGCCGATAGTAACTATAGTAAAAAATTCAACGTTGGAGGTATTTTATTTTTGAACAGAGAATACCAAAAAGAATTAAACAGCAAACTAGATAGCTTGAAAACTATTTCTGTGAACACAATAATTCAGAACAAAGAAATAGAAAGGTTAATAAATAACCAAAAGAAGTAATGTGAATAAAACGTAGCAACGAGATGCGCCAAATATTTCTTGGGGATGTTAAGAGTCAAAGAAGGAAAGCAAATTTAACAGAAGTGACTAAAATAATTCATAGAATAGCTTTCAGAAGAAAAGTTTGAGTGGAATATTAATACAAACCTTGATAGTGAGAATGGAACAATGTCACTAATATGTAAATAGATGTAAGGTATTCAAAATAACTACAGAGTGGTGCACATTTTTCAATAAGGCAAATTATTGGGCGTAATAGTAGAACACTACCAAGATATTTCAGAGATTAAGCTTAAGCCTTCCTAAACAATAATAATTTACTGGAAACGCTGCAGTGTTTTAGATTAGTAAAACAATTAGCAGCATTGCAAGAGAGGATGTTAACTGATTGAAATAGTCACTGGAGTGAAGCAGGTTAACCCCATGTCTACTTTTTAAATGAATAATGAACGAAATTATCATTTCTAGAGTAAAGCAGATTTCTTTTTAAAGAAAACTAAAAGACTAAGAACTCTGAGAAGTTCACTTTACTAGCAAATAAAAATTTAAAAAAAATGGGAACTGAAGTGATGTAGCAAAATAATACCGGGTGATAATTTTGGTTTGCGGAAAGTTCGTTCCCCACATTTCGCACCCCACATTTTGTTCCGGGGATATTTCGTCTCCCCACATCTCGTACCCGGAAACTTCGTTCCCCAGCGAGCTCAATTTGTCTCCTAGATTACACGGTGTTGAAAAACGAGTACAGCGATCGGAATGCAGTTGGAAAAATGAAAGATATTTTAATTAATTTATTTATTATAATAAACTGATAAGAGCTATATACAGTATGTCCCCGGATTGAGTTTACAAGAAGGAACTAATTTTTTTTTAGTTTTTACCAAAGAGCATATGCTCTTTGGTTTTACATAAAAATGTTATAAGAATTATAATTCCTGCTTGGTTTGTAGAAAATTTTAAGAACATTTTTCAGTTTTTCAAAACAAGTCGGCCTTGACAGTTAAGCAAAAATTATTTTCTTTTCAGGTAAACTACCCTTTTTGTTCATGATACGGCAAAATATTACTAAGAAAAGTTGTTCAGAATGAGAAATTATGGTCCTATAAAAAATATCAGGAAGATACGTACTTAGATTAAACCGTCATTTTTAATAATACAATTTATTTTGTTCTTATCATAAATAAATTAATTAAAATATATTTCATTTTCTAACTGTATTCCGATTGCTGCACTCTTTTTCCAACGCCCTGTAATCTAGGAGACAAATTGAGCTCGCTGGGGAACGAAGTTTCCGGGTACGAGATGTGGGGAGACGAAATATCCTGGGAACGAAATGTGGGGTACGAAATGTGGGGAACGAAATGTGGGGGAACGAACTTTCCGTATCCCGATAATTTTCAATCTGAGAGAACCGACTATGCCATATAAGTATGATTATTTTTGACTATTGCATGCACCTGTCGAACGATGTCATTTGACCAATGATAGCACTCGCTTTTTGAACTTTCAACCAATCAAAAATGGCTTGCGTCGATAATTATTGTTATATAACAACTTATCGGTAATACTTACTCATTAAAATGATGATTCGTTAGTTTTTTTATCGATTCAAGCAATAGTCACGCAAAATATATTGCGTGCATAGTTCTTTGCTTTGATAATGCTGACCAGATTGCACTCACGCTGGTCGTGCAATCTGACCAGCAATTATCGGCAAGTCACTATACACTTAATACATTACTGTTGATAATACCATTTGAAAGTTGATTGTTGTTCTGAGCTGTCAAAGTTAATTTGCATTTCTTATTCGGGTATTACCTATTTTGCAGACATATGTTACTAAATAAGATGGTAATGTAAACACAAATATCTCTCCTACATTCTGGTGGTACATTCGACGTATTTGTAAATTTAATGTGAATTGGTGTAGCGTTGATACTGCTGGAATACGGTTATTCTGTAATATAATTGAGTCACCACATGTATTAAGTCAATCAGCTACAAAACGTTTTTTATTGTAAATGCCCTTTCTGGGTATAATTTGCATTCATTAAGCAAATTAACTTTGACAACTTAGAATCAAGTCAACTTTCAAATCTCATTGTCAAGGATAGTCATGTTTATGTGACGGAAGTCAGTCGTAGGTCACGAATTGAAAATGATCACCTGTAGTCCAGTCAAATGGTACTCAAAAATCTGGTGTGATACACTCACACAACTTCCTTTTACAGTGATCTTATAATTAACCAAAAATTTGATTTTAAATTTTTAAGCATTTGTCAAAAATTTTCAAAAATTACAAATTTTACAGAAACGGTACAAAATAGAGTGTTAGTTCAAGAGACAAATTTTCTCTAGAATTTTAAGCTGAATTCAAAAATGTAATAATATACCGGGTGTTCTATTTAAAGTAGGAGTTAAAAAAAAACAAAGGAAACCCATTTTAGAAGTATTCAACTGGAAAATTACCTATCTCACATCAATACGCATTAAAAATGTAATAAAAATGTAAAGTTTAGAAAAATTAGTTGGAGCCGTTTTTGAAAAAATCGAAAAAAACTGAAAAGTCACGAGTAAACACCTACTTCCGGTTATGCGATTTTCTTCAAAAGCTTGTTGTCGCATTTACGTAGTACACAAACTTATATATGAAGTTTCAACGCCATGCCTCTTACCGTTTTTGAGATATTCTGTTCACAGACAGACACACAGACAAACCAATAAAAAAAATGTTTTTTTGGGATCAGGAGACTCTAAAACGTGAAGATCTGTTGAAAACTCAATTTTGAATTTTTGGGGTGAATCCAATACTTCCTTTATTGTAAAAGGAAGTAAAAAATCTGGTGTGATACACGCACACATTAAAAATGTAATAAAAATGTAAAGTTTAAAAAACATCGTTAGAGCCGTTTTTGAAAAAATCGAAAAAAACTGAAAAATCACAAAAGTAAACACGTACTTCCGGTTATGCGATTTTCTTTAAAAGCTTGCTGTTGCCTCTACATAGGACACAAAACTTATATATGAAGTTTCAACGCCATACCTTTTTCCGTTTTTGAGATATTCTGTTCACAGACAGACACACAGACAGACAGACAGACAGACACACAGACAGACACACAGACAGACCAATGAAAAAAATATGTTTTTTGTGTTCAGGGGACTCTAAAACGTGAAGAACTGTTGAAAACTCAATTTCGAATTTTTGGGGTGAATCCAATACTTCCTTTATTGTAAAAGAAAGTAAAAAGGGCGAATAGAGACAAGCTTTGGTGGAGTTTTGATATTTGGTTCCTATATGTTTTTTGGGTCGCTGTACACGAATATCAGGTTTGCCAACAACATTTTTACCGGAAACACGTTTTTTTAAGCAAAATCGGTGTAAAAACCGATTTTTTTAGTTTTTGTAAAATTACCCGAAAGCTATCCTTTTCGTAAATATTGAATCTATATGAAATGAAAGAGGATACAATTTTCTACATTTTATGTAGCTGAGGTTTTTTTCTCTGATTAATTGATATTTGGTTCCTATTTTTTTTTGGGTCGCTATACGCGAATATCAGGTTTGCCAACATTTAATTTATGAAGATTCAGTTCATATACCATTTTTGATTTACGAAAAATATATAGTTTTCGAGTTGCTTTGAAATAAACTGTGATAATTCCCCCTTTTTTTTTGCTTTTAACACCTAACTTCGCAGCTCTCTCGCGGCTGAACTATTGATCGGAGAAAAAACCATTAGTACATAAAATGTAGGAAATGTTATCATCTTTCATTTCATATAGGTTTAACATTTACGAAATTGGACAGTTTTTGAGTAATTTTAGAAAAACTAAAAAAATCTTGTTTTTTACACAGTTTTTGTTTAAAAAACGTATTTCCGGTCAAAATCCTTGTTGGAAAACCTGATATTCGTGTACAGCGACCCAAAAAACATATAGAAACCAAATATCAAAACTCCACCAAAAGTTTCCCCTATTTTCTACCATTTGACTGGACTATAACTTCGCGGCGCTTTCGCGACTTAACGATTGGTCGGAGAAAAAAATCTCAAATACATAAACTGTAGAAAATTTTATTTTCTTTCATTTCATATAGGTTTAAAGTTTACGAAAAATGGTCAACTTTCGGGTAATTTTAGAAAAACTAAAAAAAACATTTTTTAAACAGTTTCTGCTTAAAAAACATGTTTTCGGTCAAAAGTTTTGTTGGAAAACCTGATATTCGTGAAATTATTTCTATGTAGAAAATCTTAACAAATAAGATGACAAAGGTAGTATTATGTTATGTCACCCCAAATACTAGATTTACAACGCCACTTACGGAATACTGTGAGTGCTAACTCTTTGAAATTATATTTTTAGAGTCATGTTTGAAGAATGCTGTTCGACTCATGCAATAATGGAATCAGGCAATAGATTGATAGGAGTTCTCGCTTGGTCAACGGGATGCTTTTCAAAGCCTGAGCCCTGGATATTCACTAGAATAGGAGTATATTACTCCTGGATTGGAAGTATAATAAATGACGATCCACTATTTACAAATAAAAGTATATAACTGCATTTGAATATGTAGCAAATAAAATTTTTCTTAAGTAGTACAATGCGTCAGTTGTTAAACAGGACTAACCAGTTCTATTTGATTAATCATCAGTTAAAAAATAAAATACTGAGGGACAGTGACGGCCTGGGAGAATTTGGTGAGCTTTTTTTTAACGAATTAGCCTCTATAGTTGACGCATTTCAGAGTGATTCGGAAAAGGTACGAATCTACCATTCCAAAAATAGGCAACCCAAAAATACATATCACAGAATATTGCGACATCTAACTGTCTAATTACGGTATTATGAATCAGAGATTCGATATGTTCACGAACTCCGTAAAACGGCCTCGTATCTGAATTCGTTAATTGTGTTTGTGTTTATTCGGAATTTTTAAATTTTGACTTCGGATTTGGATAGAAGGTAAAGAAGTAAATAGGAATGTTTAAAAAACAACATCCTATTTCGTAACGAATGTGGAAAAATGGTGGACAAAATTCATTAGGTATACGTTTGTTCGCCTGGCGTCTGAAGAACTAACTTCTTATCTAGTAAGGAACATAGGCAAATGGTGGACAAATAAAAAATAAGCAACCTTTTAAATGCTGTTTAGGAGTTCGTCTGGCCTAGTCTTATTTTAACTTATGGGCAGCAAGGTTTAACGTCTGCATAATAATGACAATTATGTTTGTTATTACTACCATTTGTTAAGATTGTTTAAAATTGTATGTCGGAATGTACTTAGCGGGCGAAGAAGGAAAACGGAGTTGTACGCGAAGTGTCGTTGTGTTACGCGAATATCACTGTGTGGGAAAACCGTACAGTGGCATTTTAGGCAAATTACGACGATTGTTTAATATCTATCTCTCCCAAAACGCAGTCTAAAGATTTCAAATCCAGAATATGGTTTCGCTTGTGAGTTTAGTGGGATTTTATATCAACCGATGGCAGAATACATAAAAAGGAACATCTTACATCACATTCCACTACGTTTTGTATAATGGCAGAGTCATCGACGCCCTGTATATCTCGATCTCGACAAGCCCTGGAGAAACATCTTTTATCGCGTGTGGATTCATGTTGACCGCTCGTAGATATTCTAGTACTAACGCTGTCCCCTTCTTAACCGAAGCATTAGAGTAGATTCCCACTTTATTTCCGTTTTCGAATCAAAATCTCCAGCATTTGCAAGCCCACAAATTCCGCTCCACTTTGGCGGCAACCGATTTATCGTCCGGTTAGCTTCCCGCTCAACCCCGGTAACAATCCGACTACATTTCCGAACTAACATGTGAGCAAACAAAAGTGAAATCAAGCTTGGCTTAGAAAATAGAAAAATGTGTCGATTATTAATTCACATTATGTTACTGTTCTAACATGTGAGCAAAACATGAACATAATGTGAATTAATAATCGACATATGTTTCAATTTTCAAAGCCAAGCTTGATTTCATTTTCGTTTGCTCACATGTTATTTAATTCGCTGCACCTTGCCAAGTTTTATTTGTGTTTATTATTTTAAATTGCATGTGTGATTTGAAGTCAATTTTAAATGTGCGTTGTGAAATACGTTGCAGGGCACATCCCCATTAGTATTAATATTGCTTTGTTTTGAGGGACTTGTTTTACAAACATTAGATCTGTTGAGCTTTGTTTTCTCGTAACCTCAGACGAAGAGGTAGACATTTTTTGGGCAATGTTTTGAAATTCATTATTTATTGCGATTCTGGCATTTAGTTGGGCTCTGCTTAAATGCATCTTTATGAAAATTATCTTAATTAACAAAATGGAGTTCTTTGAAATATTTAAGGGTAATACCACAAGTAGTGAATATATTTTTGACAAATATTTTGCCGTTTTCATGTAAAGTATTGCGTTTAAATTTCGTGAAACAAAATCATATCAAAAAGGTTACCAGTCGAAAGCGAGTGACCTTTAAATGTGAATTTGTCGAATTAAATTTGCAATAATTTTTATGGAAATGGCAAAATATTTAAAAAATATATATTCACTTCGTGTGGTTTTTGGGATGATTATTTAACAATATTAGAACATACCAATTAATTTAATTGTATAAAATATCCTAGAATTAATATTATTAGTTACCAAAAAAAAAAAAATTTAGTTATTAAAGTAGTAATTATTAATGCGACATTTATCATTTTTAACGCAAACCAAACTTTGTTTTAAATTACATAACCTAGTGACATCATTAAGTTGAATATCGTTGCTAAGTGATATTTCGCAACAAGGCTACTTCTTTTGAGCACCTACATTTTTTTTCAATATTTTGCACGATGTCCAATATTCAGTGATATACTGTTCCTAGTGGTTGAAAAAAGCAAATCTCTGCAATATGAGTGGCTTATATATTACAGTGTTGACTAGTCATAATTTTTATTTAAAGGACACAGTGTAATTCAGCGTATTTTGAAGGTAAGTACGAATTTTTAAAGGCATAGAAATAAGGCAAGGACCAAGTGTTGGAGCTCAGTACCGTCCACATTTTTATGTTTTTATGTTGGAACCTCCACTCCATTACATGCATTCAAAATACCACGGTGGGGCGATATACAATAACAAAAGCATATTTCCTGGTACATACTAATTTGACTTTTGCCAGCAAACGCCTGTTCTTCCAGTTTAAGACCCGGTTTAGTTAGCCGTGGCAACCTTGTAAGCCTATTGCAGGCAGTAAATGAATTTTAACGTGTAACATGTAACACATCGTTACTAAAATGTGCTTCATTGCTGAAGAGAATGTTGTTCTAGAAGTTATCATTAAGAGTCATTTGGTGTTTAGTAAACTGACAGAACAATAATCGGGTTGAAATGGCTATTTATGTTACAAGTACAAAATTAAGGATTTTTATGGACGAGCCACAATTTATGGCCAAGCGAGCGCAGCGAGCTAGCCACATAAAAAGGCGAGTCTAAACGTCCGCTTTCGTATGAGTTCCATACATAATTTTTTGTTCTACTGCTTGCAATGCAGTATACCGTATGTATGATACATTTAATTTAAATAATATCCCGATATCTAATGTATATCATGTGATGTAACAATTGTATGTTTTAACTGGTGGGGTTGTAAGGTCAACCAGAGGGTTGTTTATATCAAGCAGTAATAAATAACTTGAATTGATAATCTACGAGAAATAGTTACGTTAAGGGTTAAATTCCTATTAATTGTGAAGAATAATGATTAATGATTTGATCCGTAGTAGCAATATAGCATTCTCTACGATCAAATTTGACTTTAAGTCACAAATATTATTCAAATATAAAATTCAAGATTGTTTGGATTCCATTTAACGTGGTATATTACTACGAAGCCAGTAAAACCAGTGAAAGTGAGTGTTGTGGTATGCTGTTGAACTGTCTATCCACATAATATAGCTTTGATTTGCTCGGGAACAACCCAAGGAGGTGTTTGCTGACTAGAATTTATCCAGTTAGGAGCTGACATAGAGTATTCAGGTACAAGATAGACAATCAGAAGGTTAGTGCCCATTTCTTATGAAATATTAAGAAGTTAAAAAGCAAGTTTGGTGAGGCAAATCATTACGATAATTGTAATTATATTTATAAATTAATTTAGAAGAATTATTTTTCTAAATGCGATAGTGATTCGAGTACTCGACGTTTCTCGGCCATTATATTTTGAAATTTACATATTGGAATTAGGTTATTTTAGAATTTTTATTTAAATCAAGTTTGGACAAATTTAATATTCGATGAAATTGTGTTTGACAATTTGTATTCTAATTTGTAATGTCAGATCAAACTTCAATGTGCTACTAACTAACTGGAAATACGAATTTAATTTTGTGAAGTACCTGAAACGTGTATTTGATTCATAAAGTCAAATATTTATTACTAATGTTCTGCACCCAAATTGGGCGCGAAATAATTCTTTTGTACAAGAGTGATCCATTTTGTGTGTCGAGTTAGTTTTGAGGTTAGAAAATCCACATAAAAAAGTCACTTATAAAAATTTGAAAACCCTACTACTGGCTTACTGGCGTTGCCCTGAGTCGATTGACACCAAAATCAGCCAATTCGGCACACGGGTGCGCTCTCAAAGCGGCGTCAAGCAAGCAAGCAAGCAAGCAAGCAATGAAAATTATTGTCGGATATTTTAAAAGTAATTAAGTCTTTAACTACAAGAGAAAGTTGTTAGTTGAAGATTAACCCATTCAGCTGGGATTTATGAGTCCCATTGCTTGTAAGACTGACAAGTCGAGGCTTTAAAAACAATAATTACATGACATAATTTTGAATGTCAAATTGATTTATGAGATACGTCAATTACTATTTGTTACATTAAGAAGTAGGGTAAGTACATAAGTGACCTATACCTGATAGTGCTTCTTTTTGATTAATTAGAAAAAGGATATATTTAATTTGATATGTAATAGTGCTCCAAAGAGAGAGCTCTTACATTTGAACATACAACTTGGGGTTTGATATTAAGTGTAATAAAACCGTGAGAAGGAGTTATATTACATGCTTTGGAAGCGTTTTTTTCTTATTCTTATTCTTAATCGAGGAGGTCGGGAAAAGTCGAGGAGGTCATGATCATACCACAAAATGGCAATGTGTATTTTCATTTTGACCAATGAAAACACGACGTTAGCTTTTATTGCTATGGTTTTTAATGCTGAAAAGTAAAATTTACTAGTACAAAAAACTGGGTGTTTTCAGCCGCTAATAAGCGCTGAAATTTATAGCTTTCGAAACAGTAGAACAAAAAATTGGCAAATATGAGAATCTTCAGAAATAGCTTCAATTACCGCAGTTTTGCTGTTATCGCTTTTCAGTAGTGATCAATTTCCCGCTAGTTTTATTTCCAGCTTCCCAAAGATTTTACCGATAAGGCACCTTTGGTGCGGACACCTTTAACCGTATGATCTTGCAGCCGCCAAATCATTTTTAGGGCATTCGCCAAAGTTGAGTTGAATGAGTTTTACTGAAGTCAGTAAACTGCCAGGCATATCCAACAGGTATCT
>OW679195.1:108432331-108596948 GCA_940337035.1 Agriotes lineatus | reverse complement strand
ATATATTGAAGATAAACAATTGGCGAAATGTAAAGTGGGTTCCTACAAAATTATCATAATCAGAGGCAGCTTGAGGAAAAGATTACACACGCACTTTGCAGTTCAAACAAAAGCAAAAGCGACAGACATTTTTAGTACCAGAAGAAAGCAATGAAGTTGTAGACGAGCCCCAACGCAAATTACCAGCACAGAAATACTTTATTTAACTTAAAACTCTTGTTTTTCTTTGGAAATTTCATTCGGAAATTTCACCTGAACACTATTTCTCTTTCGGGACAATTTTCGGGATCTTCGGGACTAGTCCCGGGACCTGAAATTTAGCTCGTAAGTCCCGAAAACACTTTTGGTCCCGGGACTTGGAAACCCTAGTGCAAATTATTTCTTTAATCTATTTCCCACTTAACGTAAAAATAAACAAAACAATTTTTTTTAAGGTGCTCACTGTGTATACAGTGAAATCTCCCTTACCGGACACCTCTAATAAGCGGACACCTCTCTTACACGGACATTTTGTTGGGAACCAACTTGCTTGCATTAACTTTACTAATAAAATTTTCTCTAATAAACGGATACTCTCTTAAACGGACACGGACACCATTTCTCACCAATTTTTAGACTGTGAATCTCTCTTGTACGGACACTTCAAAATGCAGGCCCAGTTAATGGCGTCAAAACAATCCATAAATCCAACATTTAATGATCATGTTGTTAAATTAACGAATTCTTTTGCAATACGGATGGTATTAAGTCAACTCAAATCAGCATTATGACTGCAGGAAATTCGACACTTTCATTACCCTATGCACGATATTACAAAATAGTCCATGTCGCCCAATTTTAGAGGCCTGCAATTCAAAACTACTTTGCCTTTTGCCTGGACAGCCCATTATGATAAAAATAAAAATAGGAAAAATTTTTCCTGCTTGATTTTATGGAAAGACAGAACCAGAAAACTAGGCCGAGGGCCGTCCCGCGACCGCGGAGCCTGCGGGTATCAAGTTACGCCACTGTAATCAATTCGAACCTGAGGACGATTTATCCGTATCAGTAATGGCTGAACTGTATAGGAATATCCCAGAAATCGAAGACGTCGACCCTGACGAATTTATAAACACTGACAAAGAAATAATCCTGGAAGATTATGTAACCGAAATTTCAGGTGAATCAGCTGCCGTTGATATGCAGTTGGCAGAATTAGAAAACGATGGCGACTTAGAAATTTGTGAGAATCTAATCAAGACCTACACGGAAGCATTAACAGTGAATAATTTTAAATGCTTTGCTAAAGAAAGTAACGACTTTAAAGTATTCAAACTGTCAAAATATTTAGAAATACATGCTGAAAGTATAATAAGCAGTCAGAAAAAACGCTTACGTCAAACGAGTATTTTAGATTTTGTAACAACTATTACATAACTTTGTTTCAATTATTTATTATTGTTAGCGCATATACCTTTGCATAATATGACTTTTTTAAACATAAAAATGGATTTTCCCTTAAGCGGACGCCTCTAATAACCGGACAAAAACTTTGGCACCGTGCGTGTCCGCTTATGGGAGAAGATTTCACTGTATATTTGTCCGAAATTTTCTCGGTTTCATCCCAAGTAGACATATAATCTGCATGCAAAATATCGTCATCCTGCAAAAATAGTTTTTGAGTTATATCCCCAACAGACAGACGGAATTGAGAAAACCTGTTTTTCGTCATCTAGGCACTCTGAAACGTGAAGATCTGAAGAAATCTCGGAAGGTGATTTTTTCGCGATTACAATACTTCTTTCGTCTTTCAGACGTGGGAAGTAAAAATTCCACAGCCCTCTAGAGAATACAAGTTTTTGATGTTTCGTATTTAAATTTAACAGAGGAACCAATATCAATAGTAGTTTAGTTTGAGGAAGAGATTTTATTCAAAAATTTTCTAAACAATAAAAAACAAAGCCTAATTCAATCACATTAAATTGCACTAAAATTAAAACAATGACTTTCAGATCAGTAACACCAATTTATTTATTTGTTTAATGAAAGAAGTGCTGAGGCATAACCCGCTAACCACAGTTCTGCGAAGAATGAAAGAGGAAAAATAGGCAGAATATGGTACAAAGGTGATAGGGCGTTATTTAATTGACGAAAACAGTAGATCTACCACTTAAGCGAGAGGTCTGGTTGCAGTGCTTTTAAGTAAGATTATGCTGTAAAAACACTTTGAGGTTATGATGCTTGACAGATACAAAGCAAAAACTACATTTTGAGTTATTTTTGTGTTTAATCTTTTCAAACCTTTTCAGAAAAGAAATAAATAAATTATATACTTAAATTAAATAGCTATTTGTGCAACAAGTGCTAAAAGTGGACGTTTATGCAAGAGACATTAAATTATGAAACAAAGCTGAAGGCTGGGTTTCATAACATGTCTCATGCATAAACACTTTTAGCACGAGTTTGGACACAATATTTTTCTACGGCTTTAAATTTACTGTTATTAATCCACAAATGTCGATTTAACAAAGGTTTGCATTTATAACAGTTATAATTTATGCCATAATAAAAAGATGGCCTTGACACGCGGGTGAATGTTTCTCCAGCCAGTAGCTGTCAAGGTCAGTTATCAAAGGTAATTATAAATGTACACATTTTACTTTATTCATTACATAATGCTTTAATTATTTAAAAAACACTTTTAGCACATGGGCTAAAAGTAAACAGCTGATTTCACTTTTAACATGGTAATTTATAAAACGTCATTTTTAGTAAAAAAAAAGCTATCGCAAAAACGCCTACTTTTAGTAGTGGTCGTAGAAAAAAATATTTTTTGCAACAAAATTTGGTATCTGGGGTTTTGGAGCAGATTAAAATAGATTTTTAAATAAAATTCAGCCAGTTTCGATAAATTCACATTTTTAATAGATCATAGTAGGCTAGTATACATACAGAGGTGGAAATATCAAATAGGTAGTTTAAGTTCTCTGTTCAAACCACCAAAATTCCAACTCACTGCACTTAGAAATATAGAAGATATTTAGTTATCTTCATTTTAAGTGAAACACTGTATATAAAGTATTTTGACAAACGTCAACTCCAATGATAAACAAGAATACAGTTCAAAATGTGAATCTATTCTGTTTGTTGCGTTTTAATTTTCTCAGCTGTTTTAGTGTACAGTAGGTATATTTGGTGTAGGCTCATCATATGCAATCATTTTCTATTTTGATTGATACAATTCTGTATGTTTAAATTGTGAGCAGCAATACACATAAACAATGTACATTTTTTATAATCGGCTCTGAAAGTTCTCATCTAATATAATAGTTGTATTAAGACATGTACGTACTTAAAAGCGTAACTACATATAAAATAAAAATACATTTTAAAATTAGATAAATTATCAAAACTGTACCTGATTGAAATCTTTGAACAAATACTGTTTATAAATAGCATCTCTGTCTGTAACCATGGACCAGCCGCTGCCCAATAGAGGTTTGAGCACTTCGGTCCTTTCTGCTTCCGTTAACTTGGCAGACTAGAATAAAATAAAAAATGTGGCGAACATTGCAGTACTATAGACAAAATACAATTTGACATAATTTAATATAACGTCTGTAAACAAATTTTAGTATAAGAATAATTAGGTATCATGTATACTGTGCAACTATCCCCTTCTCCCAAAACATACGAAGAATTGGTTGAGAACCACTGATATTGATCACCTGTTGTAACCTACTGCACTATATTACTGCTGGCAAATACATTTTCCCGTCGGATATAATAATCTCTACTATCGTCAAATCTGCACAACAAAGTAAAGATCTTATCATACCATTTTGCGTTTAGTTTTGGTGGAAACGGGTTGGCTGCTACAGGCTGTACGTGTGACTTTGTGGTTGTGGTGAAAGTGAGTTCTCTTCGCACGAATTCCGGCTGGCGATCGAACCGCTACCAATCGGGATACAATTCCACTCATTTTTTGTTGATTCCACGACAAAACTGTACTTTTTATCGTAACATTTTAGAGGTTATCTAGCGTGTTGTGTGCAACAAATTAAGGCGATAAACAACGTTCAAAAATAGAACATACATTTTTCGGCGTTTACATCGAGAGATATCTTCCAATTTCTGATAAAATATGGGTTACGTTTACACCAGTTCTCAACGTTTACATCACAGATTTTAAGAACCAATTTTTTATTTTATATTATTAACCATTTATTTTATTTGTATTGTACGTATTTGCATTATTTAGTTTTACAGTAAGTAGTTTATTTGAAATCTTCAAAATGCACATAATTGTACAGTTACGGTAAAAAAGTGGAACAGTTTTTTTAGCAATTCTTGCTGTATCAATAAGGCTGCCAACCGTCCCGGATTGTGCGGGACGGTCCCGCAATAGCAGTACTAGTCCTGCATTCAAATACTGCATTGAAAACGTCCCGCAAAACGTCATATGCGTCCTGCTAGTCCCGCATTTCTTAGTCTCGAATGCTTACGAAACCTCGGCTCTACGCTTTCCCAAACTGCATTCTCGATCTGAAAAGTGTCACAATTCATGGTAGTGATATACCACTATAGGCCATTCAGTAAACACAAAAACATTTAAATTTTTTTGAAGGTGGCGTACACGTAAAATTGTTATGCTAGGGATTCTGTATTTTGTTTTGCAAAGGTTTCCACACCTGCATAAAGGCGACTTTGAATTTATAAATGATAATTAATAAATCTCATTATTTCAGTGTCAAAGTACATATTATACTGGAAATTCTTGCCTGAACTTTAATAAAATGTAATAGCAATACCTATTTCTACATCAATAGTATCCAACACAGTATTTGTTTAACATCCTTAAAAGTAGTTTTGACAGATACTAGGTAAATGTCACACTTTTAACCTATTTGTTTTAGTAACTTTTTGTAAGTACATTCCTAGACAAAAGATGCATTTTGGGAGTACACTGATGAAATTTTAGAAATCAAAGGCCACTTTGTGTTTTTATATTTAGTGAACAGACTATATTCAAAATAATAGTAAAGGGCAGTATTTTTTTCAATGGCTACTTGTAAAGCTGTATTTTATCTATGAAAATCTATAATAAAGTAACATTTTAACGATGAGTGTGGATAATATGCTACTTTATTCACTAGTGAGTAAAATAGTCCATAATCCATAGCAACTAACAAAATAAATAACTAAATTTGGCTTTGCCTCGTGAGCTAAAGTTTTTCCCTTATGGATAAAATTCCTTTTTATTCAGTTGTACCATACATAACTGTTATTATATATCTGTATATATTGTGTTTTACACCCCCCCCCCCTCCCCCGCTCATAATAACCAGGTCCCGCATTGAGGCCTTCAATAGTTGGCAGCCTTATGTATCAACAATATTCACTTGTAGCATTTTTAAGCAATTCTGTATGGTTGACAAATTGATGATATTTCTAGAATTACGACTACCTACTGTTTTTTCA
Source organism: Agriotes lineatus (assembly GCA_940337035.1). Classification (NCBI taxonomy): domain Eukaryota; kingdom Metazoa; phylum Arthropoda; class Insecta; order Coleoptera; family Elateridae; genus Agriotes; species Agriotes lineatus. Next base: position 108,591,488 of record OW679195.1, on the reverse strand, counting down.
GTAAATTTTTAAAAGCCAACAATAACGACTAAGTTAAAGCAATAGCAATTTATTCAACAAGTGCTAAAAGTTGATGTTTACGAAGCCGAAGGCTGAGTTTCATAACATGTCAAGTGCAATAACACTTTTAGCACGAGTTTGCATACAATACGACCTTGAATTTTCTGTTATTAATCCATAAATGTTGATTTAACAAAGGTTTGCATTTATGACAGTTATAATTTATGTCATAATAGAAAGATGGCCTTGACGCACAGGTGAATGTTTGTGGAGCCAGTACTGTCAATGTTGGTTATCAAAGGTAATTATAAATGTACACATTTTACTTTATGCATTACATAATGCTTTAATTATTTAAAAAACACTACCTCTAACGCAAGAAGTAACTAGAATAAGATTACAACCTCACTTCCAGTTCGAAATTGTAGTTTTATAACCTCACTTTACTTTATAACACATGTGCTAAAAGTAAACAGTTGATCTCATTTTAAACACGCTAAATTATAAAACATCATTTTTAGTGAAAAAAGCTAGCGCTAAAAGGAAGGCTTACTTTTAGTGGTGGTCGTAAAACAATTTTTTTTAATAAAAGTTGTCCCATTTTTTTGGCCGTAACTGTATATACTGCAGCCCTTCTTCTGACATTCAGATGATCCACAGCAGTCTGTGAGAAAACTTCTTTAACAATTTAGAGCATCCCTTACATTAAAGGTTAGGTATACGTCAAATTCTTTCTAGTCTACTACCTGCGATCTGTTTGATCTTTTTGAATTTCAATGCAATAGAAGACAAACGTTTTAAACGCTATGGTCCTAAAGCCGTAAACTAAAATAAAATACAAATTAATAAATATAATTTATCAATAAGGAATAAGTAATGCATCTTTAACAATAATCACATGGGATTTAATCAATAATCTTCAGACATTCAACAATTACTCTCGTAAATTAGCAACACATAAAAGAAAATTGAGAAGTATAGTCAACAACTTATACTCACATGTCACATATAAATAGAAATAACCCAATAAGCCAGTCTAAATGGTCTAAATGAATAATAATCCAGTTAAAATTCAATTTCTACAAAAAACAGATTTCAAACCGAAATTTCACATTTCAGCCGAAATATGGTCTATCAGAACTTGATAAAATTTTATGTCAAACTAACAGATTTTAACATTTAAAAACTTTTATATAACTGAAGAAGACGCTAGGTGTCGAAATATATATATTTTATAAACTATTTAATTTTTGTAAGTTGATCTCAAGAAGATACAATGGGGCTAGCTGCTGACTTTTAAATTTTGAAATTAGAAAAAATTGCCAGCTACTTTTGTACAAATTAATATTATTATGAGTGTTTTGTTAACATGAACATAACAAATATCCTGTTTGTTTTGTCGTTTAACCGAATTTATATTAAAATATTAGTTCTGAGCAAATCTGTTTCATAAAATTAATAACTATTTATGCAAGTTCTGCTTTTGTTGTTGTTAAACGGGGCCTAAACTCTTCAACTTAACGCCAACACAAGGAGGCCAAATTGGCCAATAATTGAATTTGTTGTGCTTTTACTTGGCCTTCTTGTGCTGACATCAGGCTGGAGAGCTGCAGCCTTGTTTTTAGTCTGTATTGAGTGACTTGAAATTGCACAAAATTATGTAACTGCATGATTGCATTTGAAAGGAATTATTTGTGAATTTACATTTACTGCCTGCAACTTGTAACACATTTGCAAAGGCAGTATTAAATTTAATACAATTTGCAAAAAAGACAATTTGCTAGCAGAGTTTATAGGCAAAAAGGATATGTGGACAAAATCGTTCTTAAATATTTATAGGACCACTACTTTTTATTGTAAATAACCTGGAAGAGCTTCTAAAGTTTGACTATAGACTTCTGTATAATTTCTTCTTCTTCTTCCTCTTAATATAGGCTGAGAGCCTGTTATTTCCACACATTGAGTGCGGTTTTATAAGCCATCTTAAGCGGCGGTCGGGGTAGGTGGCTAGCCTAACTTCTTGAATTAGGGAAGAATGCCCTCACAGGAGTCACGACCACCAAAGATATTCGTATGATGGCCGGACAGCGTTCGATGTTTCCAATGTACGGGTGTGGGGCTCGAACCCACTACCTATCGACTGCTGGCGCAAGCACTCTACCAGCCGGCCACATGCTCTCTTCTGTATATTTTGAAATCATTTATTTGATATACTAATTTTTATTTACATTACAAATAAAATAATATCTAATCATTTATAGGTGAACGTGTAGCAATGAGTAAAATCAAAAACTGTGCTGGGAAGGAGAGCTTTGAACGAATGAACTATTTATACCAGGTAAGAACATTTCCTGAAATAACCATTGTATGTTCGATGGAAACGAAGGAGTGTAAATTTCATTAATCTGTTTTAAAATAAACTAGACGTTTGAAACCAAAGCTTCTAGAATCTTAACATCTAGAAATATGAAAGTGAAACATATAGTTCTGCAGCAGTTCTGTTAAATTTAAATAATATATTTGAAATGAAGTGGAAGGATCAAGTTCTGTTTTTTCTCTTCTACATAGTATAGGACTAGGTCCTGAATTTTTCTGTTAACTATCAAATTGTAGTTTAGAATATTAAGGCGTTCTTAAAATAAGGTTTTTTGTTATTTGAAAACTTCTTATTAATGTTACAGGTTACACCCCAACACTACGGTTATTTGGGAAGTTCCTTAACTTAAAATATTTTTCAGTTTTCGAGTTGTTAATTTAACAAAAAATTGAGTTAGAATTTGTTCATCTTGAGAAAGTACCACATAAAGTTGGAAATATGAAACTGCGTTAAGATTGAAAATATTTTTACTGAATTTTAGGGATATGATTTAAACTATAAAATGTATATACAAGCCCAGCCTCATAATAGTTCGGCCGGCACACATTTTTGAGTAGGTGCTTTAATATAATGCAAAATCTATACAAATGGTGAAACATTTCAACAAAACTATTACAACTACAATAAAATATAGACTTTTAACTTATAAAAATTGAAAACTATATATAATTTACATAATGGATAATCTTTGTATAACAAGGATTATGGCTCAAGTCATGGATCATAATAGTTCGGCCGCTTATCATAATTGCCATGAAATCGGGCCCATTAGTAAAAACAAAACTCTCACTGAACAAATGAACAAGGCAGCTGTCAGTATTACTTATTATTTATTTTTAAAGCATAATGCCTCGTGGTAAGCCTTTAAGTAACGATTTGCGCTTGTCAATCGTTAATGCTTATAAAAATAGCATTTCTGCACGTCGCATTTCAGTTTCGCACTCAATGCCGCGTTCTACTGTTCAAGATATTATCAATTTGTATAAATCAACTGTTGGAGTTGACCAAAAAACCAAAACCGGCCGACCATCTACAATTACAGAAGCAAATAGGAGAGCTTTACGTAGAATTGTAAAAACTAATAAACGGTCCAATGCCAAAGAAATAACTGTTTTGTGGAGGGAAAGTATAGGCAAGGAGATTTCGTTGTCTACAACAAAGAGAGCTATCAGAAAAATAAGATACAAATTCTATAAGGTAACAATTATTTTTTTTTTTGGGTGAAAATTGTTGGCAACTTATACAATTTTTCTGACAGGGAAAAGAAAAGCCATTATTGACGACATTACAAAAACGTAGTAGACTGAAATGGGCTAGGGAACACCAAAATGGGACTCAAAGACAATGGGAAAGTATAATTTGGAGTGATGAGTCCAAATTTGATGTTTGCATAGGTGATTCTCGCAAAAGAGTATTGCGGACATCCTCTGAGGCATATCATAATGATTGTCTAATAAGAAAAGTAAAGTTCCCAGCATCAGTCATGATATGGGGTTGTATGTCGGCAAAAGGTGTACGTAAATTACATTTTATCGATTGAACAGTTAATGCGCAGAAGTACAAAGGGATTCTGGAAGAAAGCTTCTTACCATCAATTGCACAATGCACAACAAATGACGGTGACTTTATGTTCCAACAGGACGGTGCACCGTGCCATACGGCAAAAATTATTCGTACGTGGTTCCAGGACCATAACATTCCACTACTAAAATGGACGTCTTCTAATCCAGACTTGCCTCCAATCGAGACACTTTGACATAACATGAAGAAACAACTGCGGAAAAATCCAGCATGTACAGTACCTGAATTAAGAGCTACCTTGCAGAACATATGGAATAATATTTCACCAGAAGAGTGTGCAAGACTTGTAAACACAATGCCTAGCAGAATTAAGGCGGTTATTGCTAATAAAGGCTATGTAACCCAATATTAAAATCAGGCCGTACTATTTTGACCCATCAGTTGAGCTACATTCCTTGTTATACAAAGATTATCCGTTATGTAAATTAAATATAGTTTTCAATTTTTATAAGTTAAAAGTCTATATTTTATTGTAGTTTTGTTGAAATGTTTCACCATTTGTATAGATTTCGCATTATATTAAAGCACCTACTCAAAAATGTGTGCCGGCCGAACTATTGTGAGCCTGGGCTCATAGTATTTCATGATTTTCCTATTCTATTCTTGCTTTTATTATGCGTCCATACAACCTTCCAGTTGAAATCATTACCCTTAACTTTAATTATTTATGACAACTTTGTCAATTTCCTTTTTGAAAAATAGGTGTAATTAGGGTTGTCTTCCATCATTCAGTGCATTATTTTAGCTTTTTACTTTTTCATACACTAATTCATGATTCATCCATTTAAATAACATTGGCTAATTTGTTACTTCAATCTTAAATCACATTGCAGATTAGCAACATTGCACTTTCCGAAGGACAGGACAATACAGCAGCAGCGTTATATTCAAATTTAATTATAAATATTTCAAAGAAGTCTGTGCAGAGACTGTAAGTATAAAGAAAATGATTATAAATTATCGTGTTCATAATTTTTTTTCTATAGGGAACCAGAAATAAAAAGATCTCTCTGTAAAAAGTGCCATACGTTGATGATTGCTGACGTGACTGCGAAAGTACGAATAAGAAACAAATGTATACGATTCAATTGCAAAAAATGTCAATCCACAAAAGCACTGAAAGCTCTACCAGATTATGTTCCTTGGGTACAGAATCCTAAAGCAGTGATTGAAACCTTAAAATATTAGTTTAATTTTGTTAGGCATATTTTAATAAATATATATCTCTTAAATAATAAACATATTTCATTACAGAATAAATACAAGATTATGGCTGCCCGCTGCCCTATACTGGGGTAGTAAGCACTCTGCAACTTTAATATACCGGGTGCTGACTTGCGCGACGCACCATAGTAATTTGCATAGTAAATTCTTTATGTTCAATTATTTGCTCCCCTAATTATTTTAGAGCTAAAGTGTAAATACATTTTTTGGAGAGAAAAAAATACTGCATCCATCCATACTGTTGCTAAGAATTTTTCATTTTCCAGAACCGAAAGAATGCAAAAAATCAAACTAGCATTTTTACAAGAATCAGTGATGCCATGGAATTATTGAAACAAGCCAATGCCAACGCAAGTGCGTGCGGGGCGATCATCCAGTCACTGCCGTCAAAAGATTGAATTTATTGTCGTTTTTCTCGTTTTAGTGTAAGTTCTGAACCTCATTATTACACCTACAATTATTTAATAACGTGCCTGTAGTTTAAACTTAAAATAAATCAGTCTTTTAATGGTTGTACTGTTTGGAATTTGCCGCTACGGATATTTTACAATAAACGAGGAGCTTAGTTAACGAACGTCCACCATACTCGTAAAACCATTTTTGTTATGGACAAGGTCTAGGTACCTTAGAGACATTAAGCAGAACATAATTAATAATGAAACATCAATGACAAACAAACAAATAACACATATTGTCGCTCCGCACGCATTTGCATTGGCATTGGCTTGTTTCAATAATTCCATGGCATCACTGATTTTTGTGAAAATGCTAGTTTGTTTTTTGCATTCCTTCAGTTCCGGAAAATAAAAAAATTTTAGCAACGGTATGAATGGGTGCAGTATTTTTGTCTCTACAAAAAATGTATGTACACTTTAGCTCTAAAATAATTAGGGGAGCAAATAATTGAACATAAAGAATTTACTATGCAAATTCCTATGGTGCGTCGCGCAAGTCAGCACCCGGTATAAATGTAGCACACTTAGCAGTTATGTGTAACCTTTTATACGTTACGTCAAGCACTGATCGCCATTGCTACAATTTATTGTGTAATTGGTCATTGAGAAGTTTAAGAGAAAGTATTTGTTGCAAATTAATATAATTTTATTGTGCTAGCCACATCATTCTGTAGACATGCTAGTTGACGAGGCTTCGTAAGAGATGATTGGTGGCCCTGAACTTCTGCACTTAGCTCAAATTACTTGATGGAGTGTAGCACTTCAAATATTACTATTTTATTATTAAAGGTGTCTCTGAAATACATGGACATGGCTTAACCACAGATTCTTGTTCAAATTACGATGATTTAACTTAGTGTACCTAATATCCAAATGCGTTTCATAAAGGTATTCTGCTGTTAATAAAAGAGGACCTAAAATAGAACCTTGAGGTACTCCACTCGTAATTTAAATGTATTGAGAATACTGGCGCTTTAAATTGATAGTTTGATAATGATACGATAAATAATTCTTTAATAAACCAATTGCACCTTCATTTAAATCAATACATAATGAAACATTTATAGTAAAACATTCTTAATTTTGTAAAAATGTGTTATACCGTTAATAATAAATAATAAAATAATAAATGATTAATAGTGGAGTTAGTGTAGTAAGTGAGACAAGTGCAGTGGATGATTTCAAAGATTTAAATTATTTTTTATACCCACCTAATATAGCACTGCTTGTTGAATATTGAGTTAAATAGTACATAATCTTTTCCATATAAATTACATGTAATGAAAAAGTATTGAAATATCAGAAATAATTTTTTAGTTATTTGAAGAAAATGTCCCGTTGGCTTTCTACTATTCATGGTGTTTATTTGGGTATTTCTCTGAAGCGGTCATTATTTAATGATTTAATCTTTTAGTGGGGCAAAATACCCACATGGATATTTCAAGAACCATATACATCTCCAGCCAGTGGCGTAACTTGGTACCCAAGGACCCCGCGGCCGCGTGGGGCCCTGAGCATGAGGGGACCCCAAGGGCCCCCTAGTTTCCTTTTTCTTTCATTCAATAAACGCAAACAGGAAAAATCTTCCTATTTTTATGTGAATAATAATGGGATGTCCATGCAAAAGACAAAAGTAGTTTTGAATTGCCGGCTTTTAAATTCAAGCTGACATAGATTGTTTTGTAATATCGGGCATAGGTTAATGAAAGTGGCGAATTTCCTGCAGTCGTAAGGCTGATTTGAATTGACTTAATACCGCCCGTATTGTAAGAATTCTATAATTTAACAACATGATCATTAGATTTTGGATTGTTTTAATGCCTATCTGTATACTGATTCTATTAGCAGAGTTGCCAGCTGTACCGTAATTACCTCATCTGAAATTCGTAAGGTAATTTACGAACTACAATCCCATAGAAGCGTGTGTCCATTATTGTTTACATTTGTGCATTTTAACTTGGTGAATACTGAAGTTTGGATATGTTCTAGTAGACATTAGACATTTTCAATTATAAATATGTTATTTTTTTCTCGTTTAAATATTGGCGCACGTTAGGCAATACGTTTATTGTGCTGCGCACAACCTCAACTTTGATTGATGATATAGTTCAAGGTGTAAGGGAAATTTAATTTTTTTTGTTACTGTTGAAAACATATACACATTTTTTGGATTAAGTATAAATCGCTAGTTCCATTACAGGCAAACTCGTTATAAAATTAAAGAAATTTAACTCTGTACGATGGTCTTCCAGAACCCAAACTCTCACCTCAATTTAATTACTGCTGCTCTTAATAAAACAATATTAACATAAAAAAGGGAGAATACGATGAGGAGAGAAGAATTATTAGAAAACCACTAGAATATTTGACAAAATATCGAAGTGGGTACCTTAGTGTTGAATTAGAAGCAACCAATTTAGCCAACCACTGGAACATATATCCTACATTTAAAAATAAACGCAGACCGAAAGTTAAAAGACATGTTGGCGAACTTTTGGAATATCAAAAATTTCTTATAGACATTAACATTTGCAAAAAAATTTTATAATCTAGATAAACTAAAAGAGTTTAAAAGCGTGAAACAATTTGCTAAGTCTTTAATAGTTGATAATCGGAAATTATCATCAATTTTTTCTGAAATTGCAACAGCGCTGTTATTATTTTTAACATTACCTGTTTCGGTCGCTTCAGTTGAAAGAAGCTTCTATAAATTAAAAATTATGTTACAAACAATATGTGTACCAGGAAAGATTGGGAAACCTTTCTTTATTGTTCACTGAATCGGAGATAGCTGATAAAATTGAATTGCAAGAGGTTATTACAGATTTTGCAAATATTAAGGCCAGCCAGGCGTAAGCACATTGCTTAAAATTAGTTTTATTTTTTTAACTATCTTAGTTAATACATTGTTTTGTAGTGCCTAATTTTATTATTATTATTTATTACATGTATTATTATTATTATTATTCTCAATGTTTTGTATTCCACGATAGTTTACAGTATCGGACTTTCCTCCTTCGGAAAAGACAATTCAGTCTAGCCCAGAGGGGTAAAAATTTTCTGACACTATGGCACGTTTGCAGAATAGCAGCCTTTAGGATATTATGCTTTAAATTGTCAGGTAGATTTAATTTATTTAAGTTTTTGATAAAATGGTTAGATACTACTCCTTCGACTGACACCACAAGGGGTACTATTGTGACTGTGGTGAGTTTTCAAATTCGCTTAATTTCTAATGCCAAGTTTTCGTGTTTTGTCACCTTTTCCTGTTCAGTTTTTGTGACATTATGCGTCAGAGGTACAGCTATGTCAATTATAACCGCTGTTTTCTTAATCTTATCTATTAAGAGAATGTCAGGTCGGTTGTAGTCCACAGTCTTATCGGTTATGATTGGTCTGTCCCAATCAGAAGCGTGTCTCGGCTCTCTAGCACGGCAGATGGTGAATATTTATAATACGGCAGCGCATCCATTAGTAGGTGGCGTTTTAGAGCGATTTCTCTATGAATAATTTTTGCCACTTGATTATGTCGTCCTAAGTAAGCAGTGTTGGACATTTCTGGGCATCCTGCTGTGATATGTTCGATTGATTCCCCAGGCAAGTCACATTTGCGGCATTTGTCTGTGGTGTTAAATATCAAGATGTGCCGCTCGTAGTTTTTAGTTCTTATAACTTTGTCCTGGATCGCCATAATAAATCCCTCTGTTTCTGGGTAAAGTTGTCCTCTGCTAAGCCACATGGTAGATTCGATTTTACTAATTTCACGCGAATCCAGATGCTTTGGATATTTACTGTGTAGGATTTTCTCTCTCCAAGATTGCAAGGTGTTGGTTCGAATTATTATTATTATTATTGATGTTTTTGCCACTTTATTTTATTAAGTATAAGTTTTCTTTAAGGACTTCACTTTGCTTCAACAATGACTATTGTAAATTCAATGGATCAATGCATGAATTGCTAAAAAGGGTAAAAACAATCATTCTAGAATGGTTAGGGGAAATTTTAATCTTGAATATTCTAAAATATATACAAATGTGTACAATCACAGATTTTTATCCAAGTAGGACTAAATTTTAAAGGACAATAATGCAATTTAACGAGTTTTCTCTTTATACAGCTGGTCAAACGAGAAATTTCATTTGAGATGTGCAGAACAGGAAGCAACACAGCATTCGGAGCAAATTAGATGCACTTACTTTCATTCCCCACTTCGTCGAAGTACATTCAGAAAACCAAATTATTGATCTATTTATCGTATGGGCTAGCACAAAGCCGCGCATGTCTGATTTAGTTTTTTTCCATCAGAAACTTCCTATTCGTTTTCGGTTTTTGCCAACGAAAACCAATCACCTGTCCTTCCTAAGGCTTTTGTAACTGCCCCTGTAATCAACGGCCTTTAACATTTTAATTTTCAGAATTGTGACAAAAAGAATTGTGCATTTAATAATTGATTGTATTGTCAATAATACATGTAATTGTTAGATATATCAGCATTTTTGTGGCCGACAATTAACAGTTTTATAAAGATATACACATAAATATAGGACATGTAAGTAATAAAAGATCCTATTTAACATATTATATATATTTATTGAGCATCAAAGAACTTAATTACAACAATAAAATGGTTATACTCTAAATAATAACAATAGTTTTAAAAGTACAAGTACAAGTTAGCTCCTATTTTAGGGCAGCTAGGGGTGTTATGAATAGTTATTGCCGGGTACGATATGATAACAAGAACATCTGTGATATGCTAGGTATTAGACGGATAATACTTCTCTACTAAACTGTGCTTCACAAAGCCTTAACAGTGTTCACTCATTTTTTAAATAGAAGATAAAATCTAAATTGCGTTAGGTACAAATTTTAAAATAATGCAATTGCGATTTACTAAACTTTGTGAAGTACAGCATAAATAAAATATATATGAGCAAAACATTTAAGAAATATTAAAAATAATAATTTGATTGTTGAAAACACACTAAAAGCTTATCTTCAAATGTTTACAAAAGCTGTATTCGTAACCGCAGATTTTACCCACTCTAAGATTTGAATGGAAATATTTGTTTGTAAAAAATTGGAAGGAATCTGTTTTATTTTTTATTGTTTTTAACCATATAGCAACTTCTGTAGTAAAAACTTGAGTTTTCATGCGAAGTTTGTGCTATAACTGCCTCATTATTCAAGCATTGAGCATTTTAACTTATTCCTTGCCATATAGATGAGGCAGATAGATTCCAACATCAAATATACGAAATATGCATGAGAAATCATGTTTGTGTGTTTTACAATATCTCAATTTAAAATATACAAGAATGGAAGAAGATAATGAGCAAAATTCAACACTAAACAATTCTAAGAAAGTAGGTGTAACGCAAACGTTTTTCTCTGACAAAATACGTTTTTTAAATAGCTTTTAACAAAGATACTTTTGGTAACTTAAAATGCAATATCTTTCGATTTTGTTAATAGTAATGATTTTTCATGTTTAAATGGAAATCAAATTAATCTGAATACATAATGGTTTCAAAGACTAAGTGTCTATAGGTCTTTATCGAACTCTAATCTTTCATGACGTAGTAGCACTTACACTGCCCCCTTGTTATTACTTCATATAGTTAGATACCTATCCAATACTGTCTGAATTCAACATTTTAATAATGTCTTATTGTACGTAACACGACTAGATATTGTACAATAACACACTGCTGGGATATAGTTTGCATTATTATGAAAAATTATAATCTATAATAATAACTTGAGTGAGACGCGGACAATGAGTGTAACGGATCAAAATATGGTAAGCATATGGGAAAGGGGAATACTGAAAAAAATTTTTGGAGGAGTACAAACAGAAGGTTGGAGAAGACGGACAAATGAAGAGGTACACGGGATCTATGATGAAGCAGACATAACAAATTTTATGAAAGGACAGTGATTAAGGTGGATGAGACGTGTGGAGGATGCCAGAAGGAAGAAGAGCAAAGATCCAGTTAGATAAAAGGTGACAGGAGACGAGAAGAAAGGACGACCAAGGGTTTGATGGAAGGCGGTGATGGAGGACTTAGTAAGCAAAGGGATAGAAGATTGGAGAGAGGAAATCACGGATAACTAGAGCAAAACTATAACTTAGTCTCTTTGAATTGATTGTACAACGTAATTTTAAAAAACCCCAGCAGTTTTTACTGTACAATTTACATAATTCATAGGTACTTCTAATTTTAAATAGGAAGAATATAATTTTCAATTTATACCAATAATCAGCAATTACTTATCAAAATACATACGTACACATACCTACTAAAGCATACAACACATTTAGTTGATGCTTTTCGTTTACAATTTTTTAAAACAAATATCTCAACAAGAGGAACTATAAATTTATTTATAATAATCTTAGTGCAGAAAAATAATGATTGTAACAGCAGAGTCGAAGCATGTAGCCAGAAATGTGTGTAATGTTGTATTGGACGTTATATCAGAAAATCTTGTTTTTAGAATATTACAAAAAGTTTGTACCTTTCGCGAACTTACTTCATCACTTAGTCATAATTAGAGTCCGTCAAATGCCATTTTGCCATGTTTTTTACTGTAGGCCCATTCAGAGCCAGATTTCGTATTTAGGCGTTTCACGTAGTAAGGGGTGAAATGAACCACATTTGTTGGTGCCATAAATGTTATAAAATGCCCTTTTTCGTGATAAATGCTATATTTTGAATAAGTGTCATATTTTAATGCTATATTTCAATCAAAATAAATATTATGTCGCTAATTCACAACAAAAGGGTTTACAAATTTCAAAATAGACAGGCAAAAGTTTTGGTAAGTGCTAAGGTCGATGACCTGTGGTGGGGGTGACCGCTCGTCCCACGTCTCAACGCTCAGCTAAGTATCCCGTTACATCCACTCGTCAACAACAACCCCGCGCTCTCCCCCTTCCCTTCAATGCACCGCGGATACCTACGTTCTACTTATTTGCCTTGTGCTTGTCGTTTTTATCAGATTACTTTGGCTTTTGTATTTGTGTTGTGGGATTTTTAATATTACTGGTAAAATTTTTTATAAAATTTCAACTTTTTGAAATAAATACTTACTATTTTTTATGCTTTATTTTGAAATAAGCGCCATTTTATATGCCATATTTTGAAAAAATAAATGCCATTTTGCTATGCTATATTTTGAAAAAATACGGGAATATTTTGACGGACTCTAGTCATAATATTATGCAAAATTGACAGATTTCTTCATGTACTTACATTATCTTTGTATTTATATCAACATTTCTGTTATAGCCACCGTAAAAACTAAAATGAAAGAATTAATAATTATAGGCTTAAACAAGGAAATTGTATTAAAATACATGTTAGTGAATTACTTGAAATAAATACTCTGCAATAATACACTATGTTATGAGTATTTGGTTTTTGATTTATGAATTTAAAAATTAAATACAGCAAAATCATAAATAAAAGAACAGAGAGTATATGTACACAAGCTAGATCAAACTTTCAAAAAGGACTTTTAAGGATGTATCTACACATAACTGAGACGGGTACATACTGGATACGAAGTACATGAATAGAATGAAACTGGAATGTAACCAGAGCATGCAAGCAGATGATTAATTGATACTTCAAACAATATTTTTCCTCCAATCGGATGAAAAATTATACTTTTCCAATATGTTTTCTGTCTGCAAAATGCATGATTCTGGTAAGTTGTTGCTAGACAACAAGAAATAATCATACGGAAATGTACTCATTGCTAAGATGGCAAGAAATAACAGTATGGGAGTAACTTTTCCAGCCTTGGCCGGCAAAAATGTAACGCAACATAATTTATTAATTTTTGGACCTATTCCAGTCGGAAAAAAATAGTACTTTGGTGTAACGCTTAGGAAAAATGGACTTCCCAGCCTCCTGTAGTTGCTTGTCTCAGCTAAGATCTTGTCCAACAATTTTCACCGTTGTCTGGGAATATACAGTAAGACCTCGCCGTTCCCGGCTTTGCAGATCGCTGATTTGATTTTACGCGGAGGCACCTTTGTGCTCCCTTTTCTTTGCCGTTCTCGGATGGAATTGCTAACGTTAACTGTTTCAACTTTCACACACTAACGGCCGGTCATATGAAGGCCACTAATCTGACGTTAACTTTAATTCGCTATTAAAATAAACAAAAGCGAATAAAAATTTGTTTACTAGTGAATAATATGTCATAAGCGCCAACGTTTTGATGAGCTTTTGTTTATTTTAACAGCGATTTAAGGTTAACGTCAGGTTAGTGACCTTCATTGACCGGCTGTAAGTAAATAACATTATTTATCACAAACTTATAAACACACTTATCGAGCCTATTACATTATAACTTGAATAAACAAATGGACATTCGAGCTCTAGGTTCAAGTGGCAGACTTATGTTATGTATGGAATTCTAGTTCAAGCTTTACTGTCTTCTCAAGCGTTTCTGCCGAAATTTTTTGAGGTTGCATAGTATAAATAAATCTAGTTCATGGAACCTAACCCCGTTTTTATCATTTATGTGGTTTATGTGCATCGCGGTTTTGCGCTTCGCGGCCTTCTTCCGGAACGTAACCCCCGCGAACGGCGAGGTCTGACTGTATCATTTTTCCTACTAGTTCCAGAATATACTATTTCCTTATTTTCAATGCTTTCAGTAATTTTCATAGAGAGTTATTTATGTGCCTTCACCGTTCTGTTATCTTCATGCGACATGGGCTCACGTTTATTTCCTTTTATTAGTTTAATATCTTCTTTGTCTAAACAAATAGCCGGTTTTTCTTGACTAAAGTGATACATTGCTATAGTTCTTAATACACAATGTGCACAGCAACATAACATTTTCAACACACTATAAAATCTTAGTTTAAAATATTCTATGTTGGGCCCAATGGAAGCAGGCTTTTTTGACATAGCAAGTCGGTAATGTATAAATACATTATAAAATTCATCATTTTAATAACCTTTAATAGCCGCTATTTCTAATTGCACATAGGTAATTGAAAATATGCTAGTATTAGTTATATCGCCTCCTTCAGCACCAAATGCACATTTATCTTTACAGGCCATTATATCACATTAAAAACGGATGCATTAATAGCAATATCTTTGGTGAATTCCTTTGCATGTGTGTACTGTACCTACAGCCCTTGCATGGATTAAAACTGGAAAGGAAACCTTATGAGGAAAAACTAAATATAAAGGAGTTATGGTAGCTAAAATAAAGTTAATAGTTCAAAATGCAAGGTCAAATACTACTCTCAGCTTTAAAATCGGCATTGTCAAATATTAAATTACATCTATCATGACTTTAAAAATTAAATTCCATGGAAAAAACGAGCAATACGTATCGTAAAGTGTTTTCAAACTATTTGATTCTTAATGGCTTGCAAAGAATATTACAAATTTAACAAATGTCTCAAAATCAAACACAAATATGAATAGGTACAATTTTTAACAAACTCTTGAGTATTATAGATGCTTTAATACTTTCATATGGGTGACATGTAAAAAGCAATATTAGTCTGAAATCATTTCCTGTACTTCTTTTAAACAAGCCACTTGTGTTTCTCATCATTGATATCTATCTGTAATTACTAATGGAAAGTTATAAAATAATATACATAAAATTCACGTGATCAGCATTCTATACTAATAATAAATTGAGGTTTATATTTTAAAATATAGGCTGAGCAAACCAGCAAGTAAAATAACCGAACATGTCACGGCTGAAATTTCCAAATGAGAAGTTTTATTGCACATGTCTTCTTCACAAAAGCACATATGTCCGGTTCCACTACTTTCCATCATACATACATGGTCAACCATAAATAAATTTATTTGTAATTGTGATGTACATGTTCTTCTAACTACTTCATATGCTGAAACACATCATTATATGAATATTAGTCACCTTCAAAGGTGCAAAGCTTCCTTACGTGATCTAGCATGACGCACCATCTTAACACAACATCCATTGCATGTCATCAGTGGTGGCTGATCTCGAGGCAGAACAGTGTAATTGAAGGGGTCTTTACATCGTAAATCCGTCCAACTATCACACTCGTAGCAATAGATTTGTCTAGCTGTTAATGTAAAATATTTCAATAACAATGTGCAGCAATATTAGATATGTCAAGCAAAACATATAACAAATATTAAAACAAATTTTATATCATATAGGTACCTATATGACGTCGAAGATAAACATAATTTTATATTGGAATACTTTCTTAAAATAAAAATGATTTATTTGTTATTATCACATTTCACCTATGCATGAGATATGAGATAACATTTGTCAAAATATTTAAATTAAAAATAAATAGTAAAACTTTTGTTCATACCACTGAAGGCCATTAAATTTTAGATAGTACAAGTGAAAAGTGGTAAAACTAAAATTTGGCAGATTAATGATGTCAAGAATTCTCTGAATAGCAACAGCATTCATAAAAAAAAATTAAGCGTGAATATTTTTCAACCACAATGTGAAATCAAAATTATCTCCCAGAGAATCAGTTGAAGTAAGTAGGTTTTAAGAGTACATACTACATTTTATTAGCAGCTGATACAAAGACATTTTTGCTTATAAAGACCGTGATACATACGAGCCCTAAGAACTAGTAGTTCGGACGATTACAATTTTTGCATAAAAGACAGTCTTATTATTATTTAATCCTCCCATTGCTTTGTTTAATGTTTAATTATACCTTTATCTTTATGTTTAATAACTATTTCATTCACTATTCAAGCTTGACTTAAAGTCGAACTATACAAAAAATATTATAATATATAAATAGTGTAAAATTTGTTGACAACTAGTAGTTCGGACGGGTGAAAAGAATTGCTGTATAATGAGGAGGCTTGGGAAACAAAAAATAAAATACACTTGTTTATGTTTCTTATTGTCAAATGTACGAGACAAATGCACAAGTAAAAAATATAATCATACAACAATATCAAAAAGGCAAATCGATGGGAAAAACAGCCAAAGAATTAAATATTGCTAAATCTACGATTGGCGAAATAATTAAACACTTTGGAGAAACCGGTACGATTAATGTTTCCGTTAACAATTCTGGTATGCGTTGTGTAATATCCGATCGAGACCAAAAGCTTTTTGTGAAAATTTGCAAAAATGAGACGAAGTACATTAAGACAAATTACTGCTCGATGGAATGCCGAATCAGGTCAAAATGTATCGAGAGAATGTTGTCGCAAATGGATACATAAATCTGGATTAAAGTTTTATACGGTAAGACTGCACATTTTAGGGCCGGTTGCAGAAAGCAATGTTAAGTCTCGTGTTAGCTAACATCGCGTCAAAGTGAACAAAATCGCATTAAATTTTGTTTACTAATGTATTAGTTACCATAAAGATTTGAGATTTGATGCGATTTTGTTCACTTTGACGCGATGTTAGCTAACACGAGACTTAACATTGCTTTCTGCAACCGGCCCTTAGTGTTTTAATTAAGACAACTAAAACATTCCATTTGTATATATTAATTAGGCTAAAGGAAAACCACTACTGACCAAAAAACAAAAGAGAAATAGACTAATGTGGGCTAAAGCGAGACGTTCTTGGACCCATGAAGACTGGTCCAGAATAATATTTAGCGACGAATCAAAATTTGATATCTGCATTGGAGACCGCAGAAGACGAATTATAAAGAGTAAATCAGAAGCTTTTCATAAGGACTGTGAAGTTTCCAAAAGGGATTATGATTTGGGGCTGCATGTCAGCTAACGGACTGGTAAATTTTAAAGTCATTGATGGCCTGTCAATGGTGCAAAGTTTAAAAAATACTGGAAAATAGCCTCTTACCAAGTATTGATAAATTACACCCATTAGGAAACTTCATTTTCTAACAGGATGGGGCAGCCTGTCATACTGCCAAAACAAGTCAAAATTGGTTTGACAATCATAACATTGAAGTATTACCATGGAGCTCCGATTTAAATATTATCGAAAATGTTTGGCACAAGATGAAGCAATACCTAAGAAATCATT
The DNA here is from genome assembly GCA_940337035.1 of Agriotes lineatus. Lineage (NCBI taxonomy): Eukaryota > Metazoa > Arthropoda > Insecta > Coleoptera > Elateridae > Agriotes > Agriotes lineatus. The sequence goes on along the minus strand of OW679195.1, from coordinate 108,573,818 downwards.
CATAACGAACTATTCCTGAACTAAAAAAAATAATTAAGGATATGTGGAGTTCATTTACAGTAGAAAGAATTAACGCCGTAATAAAAGCAAAAGGTAACGTTACGACTTATTAATTTATTAAATAACCAACTCCGTCCGAACAATTATATCAGAACATCTTGAACTTGAACTTGAATTTAGCGTTTTTGTAATTGTAAATTCTAGAAAAATAAAATTTTAATAAGTCAGTTGTTAAAGATATTGTTATATTTATGTACCTTAAGACTAAAGAATGCAACGATGGGTATAAATAATAGTAAGTCTATTTTTTATCAAAAAATGTACTCGTCCGAACTATTAGTTGTTAGGGCTCGTATATATTGCTATGATATAAAAATGGCAAAAAAGAATATGTTCTAAAAAGGTTGAATCATTTTAAAACTGGCCAAGATTGGTATAACAACTCTAAAATATGCAAGTGGTTTGAATTGTTAAAAATCAATTATTATACATATGAGATATATTGCAGAATGTTACAAAGTAATGAGGTATAACTTAATTTTGTTAATGTGATGGTTATTTACAATTCTGGAAAGTTTTAAAAATGTTTATGAAATGTTAGATAAATATTTATAACCTAAAAATGACTTTTGTCAAGATATTTAACTAATTTGATTTAATTTGATAATTAATCAAATTTACTTACAAAAAGATTGCTAAGAGAAGTAAAGGAATTGTTGATGTTTTATGATATGAGAAAGGAGGCGGGTAGAAAAATATTGGAAATTCTGACATATAAAAATAATTTTCCAGAATTAATTGAAAAGGAGATAAACTCTGGGTATAATATAGTTAAAAAGATGTTAAAAGTGATTATCAGTGCGTAATAATACAGTGACAGAACTATCGATAAATTTGGAAAACGTTGTCACACCAGTAGCAGAATCAGGTGCCGTCCAGGGGGTATTTCAAGACAGAAAAGATTGCAGACACGACACTACAAGCGACAAAGCAAAGTGAGTCAAATTGAAATTCAATTCTCAGAATAATGAGCGACAAACAATATAAATAAAAGGAATTTAAAAAGGCCTATAGAAAGATTTTAAAATGCATTTAATTTAGATTAGATTTATTAACTGATTAATTTGTAAACCTAAAGTTTAATAATTATAATTAATTTTGGAAGTGTCAATAACAAAAATTTGTTTAAATTGTTAAAACACAAGTAACTCCATTGAACATGAACAATTACTTGTAAATTGACTAAATAAATAATTAAATCAACAAACTGTCATTCAAAGGTTATGATTGAACTTTTAATATAACATAAATACTATCTTTCCAAAATAATTCATTTACTAGTAAAGATACTTTGAAATAGACTGCAGTGTCTGAGTAAACATTAAGCAACAGTTACCCCGCAGAAAAAGAGAAGTAGAGCTAGCCGAGTTAATTATTACATGCAGAAACATATCTACAACAAGGTAGGTTTTATAGTGATTGAGCTTTTAAAGAATGAAAAGTACAATTAAAGGTACAAACAGCTTTGTTCGTAGCAATATATATTTTGTCAACTAAAGATACTCATTGGAAACGAATTAGTAAATTCATTTTTCCAAAATTTCGAAACGATAAAGTGTAAATTTGTGTGAATTTTTATTTTAAAAGATGAATGATATAAAATTGAAATTAATTTCAATGGTAGTAAAGAAAATAAATATTTAAAATTAAAAGGTTTGGAACCTGGGCCATAATAACATTTTAGAGACAATCCTTATATGAAACTAGACTACACGTTCAAATAAATACCTAAAGGAATTCAACAAAAATTGCTGTACATACCATCGTTGTAAAATAATGTTTTAAAATTTCAAAAAAATATGTTCTTGAAAACTTATTAACTAATTTTGATTCTATTTTGTAAGAACCTCTGAGGTAACATCAAGAAATATTGGCATTAATTAATTACTAAAAAATGAAAATAGTTGCAATTAAAAACCAATAATAACAATGTATTCAGTCCAGCTTAAAAAAATTGATATTTTCCAATTTTTTTCAAAACAAGAGCCGTAGTTTCTGCGAGGACTTCGATTGTAGACATTTATTATTAAGTGGGCAATCATCTTATCTCCAAAAGGTAAATTTTTGTTAAAATTGGTCCAGCTAATAATAGCTGTAGCCTTTGTGAACGTATAATACATCTATTCAGCCACCAAACTACTAATAATAACTGTAGGCTTTGTGCACGTATAATACATCTATTCATCCACCAATTTACTAATAATTTTCATAAATAGTGATTATTGTTGTTTAACGAAATGAAATGGTTTAATATTAAGAAAATTACGTTTAACTCAGTTAATTACAGGAAAAAGTACTAACAAATTTTCTAAATGAAGTAATAGGGTAACTTAGGTTGCTGCATTGATTTTGAAAATTAGAAACGTTTTAAATGCAAAACCCAATAATTGTATACGAAAGTTGTCAAAGTAGTGTATTATGCATATTCATGGATTATAAATCTTCCGAGCACACTATTTATATTTCTATAATTTTATAGAATTGTAGAGATCACGTTCTTTGTGTGAGATAAAAATATATAAGAATGGAACTTACTCTGGCATTCTGCATTTGTTTAAAGATGAAAGTGTTAATAACAGAACCACTGAAAACATAATTCATTAATTAAACAACCATTATGGGATACCTATAATAATAATTTAAAAAAATTACTCTTAAACTCAATTAAATTAAAAAAAAACTAGAATAAAGTAAGTTTGTCTTCAACAATTTAACATTAAATGTATTATTTATTTGTGTAATTATCATATGTATATTATTAAAAATTAAGATTTTCTTTAAAAAAAAATAAAATTTAAGAAAATATTTTACTAAAATTTTTTCTAACAGATAAATGTGTTTAAATTGTTAATGAAACAAATAATACTTATACTACTAATTTAACTCTTACAGTAAACGTAAAAAAATCATTGTTGGGTAGGTATCCACATTGGAATAATTTTTATCTACATACATTTAACTGTAAATTAACTCGACTATATTATTTCAATATTTAATGTTATCGGCAAGTTACCTCTAAGTAAAATCCTAAATGCAGTATTTATCATGTTGGTTGCATAGTCCTTTCACGTAACTTACGAGTTGAATATCATTCTCACTATATTATTTGGAATTACAATTTTATAACATAATTGTATCGAAAAATAAATGTATCACACATTTCAACACATATTTTTTACTTTGATAATAGTCAGGTATGTCACTCAAATATTTTAACATAAAATGATGCAGCAACGGTAAAGTACACATGTGTCTTTCTCTATTTTATATTGATTTGAATGTCAGCTCTGTCTAAATGCAGCATGCACAGGCGCGCTTTTTACAAAATGTTTGATGAATTCTCTTAGCTTAACATTATTGCATCGGCAACTGGCTCGTGACACGATTCAACGGCATTTAAAATATGGGTAGTTTATTCTGTTAAATAGTTTACAGTAATTATGCATTAATCATTAAATGAGATACTATTTTACGAAAATCAAGTAGATTGTATTTTTATCTGTAGATGGCGCTGATATTACCCAGTGGCGTAGATCGCAATACAAGGTTTGGGGGTAAGCAAGTTAAAGTGCCAAATATTAATTTTAATCGATACCTTACCCTGTCGTTATTCTTGGTTCGCGGCTAGGTTTTTTTAAAATTTTGAGATTAATAGTGTTGTAATACACCGATCATTATTCCATGCATTGAATGTATTAAACAAAATAATCCTTAATTTTGATGAAAAAACCTAAAAGCTTTACCCCATATTAATGAATATTTAATTTATCAAAATCATTTTTTTTAAATTTAATATTTTGATGAATTGCCAACAATTAACAGCTGCTTCGGCGATAGACGTCACTGCTGTGTGTATTATACACAAGGTGCTGCAGGCAGCAGAGCTGTGATGGTGGCGCCTCCGTATTAGGCAAGAACCTTACCAGAGACTCGAAAACACGCTCGATACCACAGCGCGGGCTGGCAATGCCGGGCTCTGATTGGTCCGCTGGCTCGCCAACTTCGTGTCCTTCTTGAATGACGTTTGAACGGATAATTCTTATTAGTTTTGATTTTATTGTAATCTTTTAATTATTATATTTTTTTAACTTGTGTAAGTGTACTTTTTGCATATTAGCACCAATAAATATCTACCTCTCTATCTATCTATCTAGATAAACAGACAAGGTTTAACCTAAACAAAAAAAAAGTTTAACCTGTTTTGCTGTTGAGAAATACCAATTTCATCCTATTCAGAAACTACTTAAGGTGAATTGTATGAATCTAACTACTTATTTCTTATTTTGAGTTTCGTCGTCTTTTAATACTTGTTGTAGTTGTGCTTATATTATTTTCTTGCAGAGCTTCTGCAGTTTGTATTGATCTATGATACTTCAAAAAATCTATGAAATTTTATTTTTTTTATAAACTATTTCAATCGATGCATTTTGCTTTGAATTTTATTATGGTCATATTATTTTTGCAATGTTAATCAATTTTAAGTTGCAATTAGGTGTTGGCAGTAGGTGCGTATCATGGCTATTCCGGGTGTAAATAAAAGCAGGTATTAGATCTATTGAACAATCATTTTACTTATTGCTTTTGTATCTGTGAATCCAGTACCTGTCTAAACTTACAGTATTACCAGCATAAAGGAAAACGAGGCATTGCACAGCGCACCGCGCACCAATCAGAGCCCGGCATTTCCGGTTCGCGCTGTGGCATCGAGCGAACTCAAATATGCTGAAAACACTATGTTGTCTCATTCTAACATGTTATTCAGCAATTATATCGCGCCCTGTACGTGCGGGTACTTAGTACAAAAATGTCTGTGTAACGTAAAAATGTGTGTATGGCCTTAAAAAAAAGTTAATTTGTCTATGTGGACGACGGCGCTGCAGTCACAGTCGTTTTTCTCTGCACCAGTTGACTGCTACAAACGTTGTCAGCATGTTTAAACTGCGAATTAGTGTAATATTGAATTTTTCAATGTAAATTTTCAACCTCATAGGAATGCATTTTCTTTTAAAAAAAATCAGGCATGCTCATAATAACATACTTTCATTATTAATCGTTTTAAAATGTAAAAAATATTAAAAATGTAATTAATCTGCACAAATTTCAAAATCAACTATATTGTAACGTAAATGTAAGTGTACAGGTTGGCTGAAATGAATGTGTTCGCTAATCTAATTTATTCTTTTCAGACATGTAATCTCAATTTTAAATATAACTTTTTTAAAACAACTGATGAAGCAACGATAAGTTGGGAAACGTCTTGTAATTGATAAACATTTGAAAATATTAAATATGTTGCGACTTATTGATGTTTATTTATTATTTCAATATTTAAAAATCATGCATTAATAAAATAATATTTTCAAAATTCTTTGTCATAGATTATCTCCTAAACAATAATCATACTCTGTGTTAATATGCAATTCTTTAATAGGTGTTACGCCACTGCTGCGTGTCAGATTTAGTTTGTAAACGTAGCGTAGTTACCAACAGTGTTAGAACGGTTGCCTATATTATGTGGTCAAGTGGTATTTGATCGTTTTCGATGCCTCTGTACAGTCGCGGAATTAAAAATCCGGGCACTTAAAATGATTCAGTGTATACCTTACTTTACTTTACTTATCACGTTACCTGGTGAAATTAGTCAAAGTCAAAATTAAATATCTTGCTGATTTCACTTTGCATTGTTTAACTGTCAGTTGCTAACCAAGAAACGTAAAGCTCAATTTACATTACTCAAAAGTTGCAAAAATCTTCTATAAGACTCGCCCGGATTTTTGATTCCGCGACTGTACATACTATGTATAGTTTTTTTAAGGAAACTTCCGTTGCATGTAGCTACTATGATATCTAAATCCTTACCACCATAATAATAAAAAACTAAATTTTCTACATACTGCAAAAAACATAATATACAGGGTGTTAATTAAGTACGTAGACAAACTTTAAGGAGTGGTTCCTTGATCAATTCTAAGATAAAAAGTTCATGCAAACATGGGGTCTAAACCGCTTCATTTTCGAGATACAGGGTGTTGAAATTTAAACAAAAATTTATTTATTTTCAAAAATCTGAAAAACGCCTAGAGGTATTGTAATGAAACTTGGTGTATCTTACTATTCCATAAAGTGGTATTGTTTGGTCAAAATAAATTTAATTTATTTCCACCAGTGGCGTGCATCGGGGCTACCTCAGTTACCTTATTTCAGAAAAATTAGGTACGCCACTGTTTTTTAGTCAATACGACAAGTTTTTTAGCTTTATCCATTGAAACTATACAAAAGATGTATATTTTATTATTTTATTGAATAAACCTTTTGCGATAAAAATGGAAAAATCTATAACAGCAATTTCGTTCATTGGACGTTAATGGGACCTCAACGGCTTCGTTTTCAAAATACAGTTTAAAGAAGCTGTTAAAAAACGCTATTTAATAAAAAACAATCTTACAATAGCTACAAAAGGTTTTTCTAAAAAACAGCGGGGTACCAGATTTTTCTAAAATAAGGTAACTGAGGTCGCCCCGATGCACGCCACTGGTGGAAATAAATTAACTTTTTTTTGAGCGAACAATGCCACTTTATGAAATACTAACCTACACCAAGTTTCATTAGAATACCTCTAGCCGTTTTCCAAATTTGCGAAAAAAATGTTTTTGTTTAAATTTCAACACCCTGTATCTCGAAAACGAAGCCGTTTAGACCGCTAGTTTGTATGAACTTTTTATCTTAGAATTAATCAAGGAATCACCCCTTAAAGTTTGTCTACGTACTTAATTAACACCCTGTATACAGGTTGCCTAAAATTGTACGGCAATTTCATGAGTTGGTAAAGGTTCACATACTATTTGTCATAAGAGTAACCAAAATTTCATTTTTGACAGGTGGCATTCTTTAAAATGTTTGAAACTTTTCTTAATTTGTAGTTTAGTTTTATCAGAAATTGGCTTCGGCATTTTAGTAACAAAAGATTGTTTTTATTTTGTTAATTTGACGTTGTTTAATGCATTAATTTTGTTCAGGACACTAGATTCTGCTATTTTACTTACAAATATCCTGATAATAAGGTATATTTGGAAATGTAGTTGTATCTACATGACCTAGTAATCAATATTTGACATAATAACCGGCTATACAACAAAATTTAATACCAATATAATACCTAAATTGAAATCATTATCTGCTCTGGTCTAAAAACATTCTGAATGCAATATGTTTATAAGGTTTTCTTATTTTTTGCTGTAGAATAACATCTTTATATTTGTTTCTTGCAATTTTGAAACATCCTGTATTTATTTCCATGTAGGTTTTAGTCATGTGTACTCTAAATTTTACTTATATCAGTCAAAATTGAAACGATTGAAAAGCTTTTGGCAAAAACAACACATGTCCAAAATTTATTTTTGTTCAGAAAAAAAAATCGTTACTACCTATTGCAAATACATTTACGAAAATTAGTAAGATCATGTAAATCCTAATGACTCAACTGCTTATACAAAAAATGCTAAAAAAACTGACTTCAAAAAAACTTAAAAAATGGACATAATCTGTTTTAGTGGAAATTTAAATAAACCTGCATACATTCATTCATTCATTATCTTTAATCTCTTTTACCTTTCCGCGTCGAAGATAACAGGAGTTTTAATTATTTTTCTTATTTAAGCAAGAAGATTAATTACACGTAAAAACTTCAGACCTATTGCATAAACCAAAAACTTCCGAAACTAAACTATGTCAATCTTTTCAAACAAAAACAGCATTTGTCCTGGACATCACCTTTTTGAGCGAAATAGCATGGACTTATGCTGTTTCTAAGGAATTGCTTTACACAATGGGGATCTAATTACAATAGTTTTTAGCATGTCCGTAACGTTTAACACAATACGACACTGGCCTCACACTCGAGGGCGTGACGAAGGTTAAAAATGGCTTTTTACGACCATTTACCAAGCTAGCTCACGGTAGGGATGTCCACGAAAGACGGCTATTGGCGCTCCTGGAGAAGATCCTGATTGGTTGTTAAGTGTGCGTTTATTTACAATTACTATGTACAATGTTATATAATTACTCCCAAAAAATATATATATAAAAACAATAAAGTAAAATACGCCGTGTGTGTGCCCGGTGGAGGGCATCTCCGAGGGCGAGAAGCGGATGGTGGCGTTCGACCTGGCAGCAGGAACACTTCGGCCAGGACTTCTTAGACCTAGGGCTCGCGTCCTAGCGAGGCCCTTTGGGGGCGGGGCGGTGTCCACGTTCCGGACGACCTGGAGGCAGGATGACACACCTCGGCGGCAGGCCAAGGGGGCGGCGGCGGAGGCTTGAGGCGTCATTGCCGTGGCAGGTGCGTCCTCGGCGGAGCTGTGCGAAGCCGGGGCGACGGTGCTTGAAAGCGCGAGCTCAGGCGAAGTCCTCTTCGTGGCGCGGAGTTTCTGGTGTTTCAAGGGCGACCTGGGGATGGCGTCGAGCCGGGTGATGCGCGACGGGCCGGAGCGCTCTCTGGTTCGCAAGCAGCTAGCGTCTCTCTGAAGCTTGGGGCGCCTTGGGGCCGAGCAGAACGCGTCTGACGACAGCACACTCCAGGGGCGGGCTGCCGCAGCGAACCTCGAGCTTGCGGACGGCGGGCGTCGAATTCGGGCGGCGGCTGTCCATCCTCCTCTTCCTCGATGATCGATGGCTAGGCCCCGCTGGAAGGCGTGGGTTCTAGGTTGGCATTGCGTAGCTTTTGGCTACAAGGGGGCGGCGGCGAGCGTCCTTCGTGGATGCTGCGGCGGCGGCGATGATTGGTTTCCTCTATGGAAGCGGTGTCGGGCGGCCTTCTGCTATGGATGCAGCTGCGGCGGCGGCGAATGGCTTCCTCCATGGAGGTGGTGTGGGGCTGCTTTCTGCTATGGGTGCAGTGGCGGCGGGGCTGAACGGCGTCAGCTGGTAGCGCAAGCGAGCGGCGTCGCTTGGCGGCGATTCCCCTCTGTGGAGGTTGGGGGGTACATGTAGACGGCGGTGGCGTCTTTGGCGTGTTGCGAGCTCCCTGACATAGGAGCGGCAGCGTACGTGGAGGCGGCCTGTGTGGCGGCATCTTCCTCGCAGTGAGCTGGACGTAGGTGTAGGCGGCGACGGCGCCTGTGGAAGGGTGCGTGCTTCTGGACATGGGAGCAGCAGCGTACGTGGAGGCGGCCTGGGTGGCGTCTTCCTCCTCGCAGTGAGCTGGACGTAGGGGCAGACGGCGGCGGCGTCTGTCTTCACTCGCATGTGTTGGTTCCTGCGAACTAGATTCGAGTAGCTGTGTTTGTTTCTGAGAACTTACGTGAGCGTGTCGCGGTGCTGCGGAGCGATGCAGCGGAGACGGCGAGGTTCTCCATGGGGCCTGGGCTATGCATAGCGGGCGGCAGGACCTGGGGCATAGCGCAGCGTAGGCCTGGGCTTGAGACGGGCGGCGACGTCGGTGGCTACTAGGGCTCGATTCGACGTGGGGCTGGACGCTCCTCCAGGCGTGGACAGCGAGGATGGCAGGCGTAGATAGCGGCAACCCGGACACCCTTTAGCAATAACGAGCATAGCTCGAGTTATCCCAAGGAGTCACGGGGCTGACTTCTGTGAGCAGAGCTCGAACAGAAGGTTTTGGGCCGTTTGTGGAGTTCTCTAGTGGCCGGAGGGCCCAAGCTGAGAGAGTTTTTTTGGTCTTAGAGCAGAGCTCGATAAGATGGTTTTTGATCCTAGAGCAGAGCTCGATAAGATGGTTTTTCTGGCGGCTGCGGCTCTTTTTAAAGGGATTTTTACTCCCACCGCTTTCTCTCGGACGTCCGTTTGTTTGGGGTGGGATGAACTAATTTCGCTTACGGGGGTTGATTTGAAGCATTTTATCGATTTTTGCATTTAGCGTCCTTATTTTCGTACGGCGGCTTTTTTTATCTGGCCCATCGTTTTCCTTATTAAATTATGCTTCTTTACATACCACGCATGCCTATAGTCTTATTAAAATTACTTGTAATTTAATTGGTTCGCGCTATTTGCTATTTCTTTAATTGTTGCGTGGCATGTCTGCATTGACCTCCTTATGGATAATTCTTTCCGGCGCTGGCCCAGTTCTCTGAGTTGACACCTTCGTTCTTATTTACCTTACTTAACCCCGTGAAAGGGAAAGTTTTAAGCCGTCTTTGTTAGACGGAGCGGTCGCTGACATTCTAATAACTCGGGTTGTTGGCCTGGGTTTTTAGGGCCGTTTGCCCTAAGAATGCTGTTTTTAAAACTTAGGCGTTCGGCTTTTGTTTAGCCAAAAGAATAACATGGTTGTAATTACGTGTTTTTCTGCTCCTTGAGAAATTGCATGCGAGGTTTGAGGGCGTTAACTCACATGTGATTTTTAATTGGGCCGCTATCTTGACGAATAGGCGACAAGCGGCAATTATGCACGTGTGAGTCATATCAAATCCACCCTCCTTCGGCGTCCTCGACCCGCATGTGATTTCTCTTCAGGTGTAGGAGCAGTTGAAGTAGCTGTGGGTGAAGCTCCTTCTTGTTTGGGGCTCGTTGGTGTCGCTGGGCTGCAGCTTCTTCTGGTTTGTTGCTTTGGACGCCACTGGGTGTTGTTGAACCATTCCCAGAAATGGTGTTGATGCTGTTGATAGATTCGCACGGCGGTGTGTCATCTATCGTTGTTGATCTTCAGGAGTGCTCTTGTCCTTCGTTTTCACCAGGTGGGGTGCGTTCGTCCTTAGGTATCCACCAGAGGAAAGCCACACGTTAGATGGGCGCCAATTAACACAATACGACACTGGCCTCACACTCGAGGGCGTGACGAAGGTTAAAAATGGCTTTTTACGACCATTTACCAAGCTAGCTCACGGTAGGGATGTCCACGAAAGACGGCTATTGGCGCTCCTGGAGAAGATCCTGATTGGTTGTTAAGTGTGCGTTTATTTACAATTACTATGTACAATGTTATATAATTACTCCCAAAAAATATATATATAAAAACAATAAAGTAAAATACGCCGTGTGTGTGCCCGGTGGAGGGCATCTCCGAGGGCGAGAAGCGGATGGTGGCGTTCGACCTGGCAGCAGGAACACTTCGGCCAGGACTTCTTAGACCTAGGGCTCGCGTCCTAGCGAGGCCCTTTGGGGGCGGGGCGGTGTCCACGTTCCGGACGACCTGGAGGCAGGATGACACACCTCGGCGGCAGGCCAAGGGGGCGGCGGCGGAGGCTTGAGGCGTCATTGCCGTGGCAGGTGCGTCCTCGGCGGAGCTGTGCGAAGCCGGGGCGACGGTGCTTGAAAGCGCGAGCTCAGGCGAAGTCCTCTTCGTGGCGCGGAGTTTCTGGTGTTTCAAGGGCGACCTGGGGATGGCGTCGAGCCGGGTGATGCGCGACGGGCCGGAGCGCTCTCTGGTTCGCAAGCAGCTAGCGTCTCTCTGAAGCTTGGGGCGCCTTGGGGCCGAGCAGAACGCGTCTGACGACAGCACACTCCAGGGGCGGGCTGCCGCAGCGAACCTCGAGCTTGCGGACGGCGGGCGTCGAATTCGGGCGGCGGCTGTCCATCCTCCTCTTCCTCGATGATCGATGGCTAGGCCCCGCTGGAAGGCGTGGGTTCTAGGTTGGCATTGCGTAGCTTTTGGCTACAAGGGGGCGGCGGCGAGCGTCCTTCGTGGATGCTGCGGCGGCGGCGATGATTGGTTTCCTCTATGGAAGCGGTGTCGGGCGGCCTTCTGCTATGGATGCAGCTGCTGCGGCGGCGAATGGCTTCCTCCATGGAGGTGGTGTGGGGCTGCTTTCTGCTATGGGTGCAGTGGCGGCGGGGCTGAACGGCGTCAGCTGGTAGCGCAAGCGAGCGGCGTCGCTTGGCGGCGATTCCCCTCTGTGGAGGTTGGGGGGTACATGTAGACGGCGGTGGCGTCTTTGGCGTGTTGCGAGCTCCCTGACATAGGAGCGGCAGCGTACGTGGAGGCGGCCTGTGTGGCGGCATCTTCCTCGCAGTGAGCTGGACGTAGGTGTAGGCGGCGACGGCGCCTGTGGAAGGGTGCGTGCTTCTGGACATGGGAGCAGCAGCGTACGTGGAGGCGGCCTGGGTGGCGTCTTCCTCCTCGCAGTGAGCTGGACGTAGGGGCAGACGGCGGCGGCGTCTGTCTTCACTCGCATGTGTTGGTTCCTGCGAACTAGATTCGAGTAGCTGTGTTTGTTTCTGAGAACTTACGTGAGCGTGTCGCGGTGCTGCGGAGCGATGCAGCGGAGACGGCGAGGTTCTCCATGGGGCCTGGGCTATGCATAGCGGGCGGCAGGACCTGGGGCATAGCGCAGCGTAGGCCTGGGCTTGAGACGGGCGGCGACGTCGGTGGCTACTAGGGCTCGATTCGACGTGGGGCTGGACGCTCCTCCAGGCGTGGACAGCGAGGATGGCAGGCGTAGATAGCGGCAACCCGGACACCCTTTAGCAATAACGAGCATAGCTCGAGTTATCCCAAGGAGTCACGGGGCTGACTTCTGTGAGCAGAGCTCGAACAGAAGGTTTTGGGCCGTTTGTGGAGTTCTCTAGTGGCCGGAGGGCCCAAGCTGAGAGAGTTTTTTTGGTCTTAGAGCAGAGCTCGATAAGATGGTTTTTGATCCTAGAGCAGAGCTCGATAAGATGGTTTTTCTGGCGGCTGCGGCTCTTTTTAAAGGGATTTTTACTCCCACCGCTTTCTCTCGGACGTCCGTTTGTTTGGGGTGGGATGAACTAATTTCGCTTACGGGGGTTGATTTGAAGCATTTTATCGATTTTTGCATTTAGCGTCCTTATTTTCGTACGGCGGCTTTTTTTATCTGGCCCATCGTTTTCCTTATTAAATTATGCTTCTTTACATACCACGCATGCCTATAATCTTATTAAAATTACTTGTAATTTAATTGGTTCGCGCTATTTGCTATTTCTTTAATTGTTGCGTGGCATGTCTGCATTGACCTCCTTATGGATAATTCTTTCCGGCGCTGGCCCAGTTCTCTGAGTTGACACCTTCGTTCTTATTTACCTTACTTAACCCCGTGAAAGGGAAAGTTTTAAGCCGTCTTTGTTAGACGGAGCGGTCGCTGACATTCTAATAACTCGGGTTGTTGGCCTGGGTTTTTAGGGCCGTTTGCCCTAAGAATGCTGTTTTTAAAACTTAGGCGTTCGGCTTTTGTTTAGCCAAAAGAATAACATGGTTGTAATTACGTGTTTTTCTGCTCCTTGAGAAATTGCATGCGAGGTTTGAGGGCGTTAACTCACATGTGATTTTTAATTGGGCCGCTATCTTGACGAATAGGCGACAAGCGGCAATTATGCACGTGTGAGTCATATCAAATCCACCCTCCTTCGGCGTCCTCGACCCGCATGTGATTTCTCTTCAGGTGTAGGAGCAGTTGAAGTAGCTGTGGGTGAAGCTCCTTCTTGTTTGGGGCTCGTTGGTGTCGCTGGGCTGCAGCTTCTTCTGGTTTGTTGCTTTGGACGCCACTGGGTGTTGTTGAACCATTCCCAGAAATGGTGTTGATGCTGTTGATAGATTCGCACGGCGGTGTGTCATCTATCGTTGTTGATCTTCAGGAGTGCTCTTGTCCTTCGTTTTCACCAGGTGGGGTGCGTTCGTCCTTAGGTATCCACCAGAGGAAAGCCACACGTTAGATGGGCGCCAATTAACACAATACGACACTGGCCTCACACTCGAGGGCGTGACGAAGGTTAAAAATGGCTTTTTACGACCATTTACCAAGCTAGCTCACGGTAGGGATGTCCACGAAAGACGGCTATTGGCGCTCCTGGAGAAGATCCTGATTGGTTGTTAAGTGTGCGTTTATTTACAATTACTATGTACAATGTTATATAATTACTCCCAAAAAATATATATATAAAAACAATAAAGTAAAATACGCCGTGTGTGTGCCCGGTGGAGGGCATCTCCGAGGGCGAGAAGCGGATGGTGGCGTTCGACCTGGCAGCAGGAACACTTCGGCCAGGACTTCTTAGACCTAGGGCTCGCGTCCTAGCGAGGCCCTTTGGGGGCGGGGCGGTGTCCACGTTCCGGACGACCTGGAGGCAGGATGACACACCTCGGCGGCAGGCCAAGGGGGCGGCGGCGGAGGCTTGAGGCGTCATTGCCGTGGCAGGTGCGTCCTCGGCGGAGCTGTGCGAAGCCGGGGCGACGGTGCTTGAAAGCGCGAGCTCAGGCGAAGTCCTCTTCGTGGCGCGGAGTTTCTGGTGTTTCAAGGGCGACCTGGGGATGGCGTCGAGCCGGGTGATGCGCGACGGGCCGGAGCGCTCTCTGGTTCGCAAGCAGCTAGCGTCTCTCTGAAGCTTGGGGCGCCTTGGGGCCGAGCAGAACGCGTCTGACGACAGCACACTCCAGGGGCGGGCTGCCGCAGCGAACCTCGAGCTTGCGGACGGCGGGCGTCGAATTCGGGCGGCGGCTGTCCATCCTCCTCTTCCTCGATGATCGATGGCTAGGCCCCGCTGGAAGGCGTGGGTTCTAGGTTGGCATTGCGTAGCTTTTGGCTACAAGGGGGCGGCGGCGAGCGTCCTTCGTGGATGCTGCGGCGGCGGCGATGATTGGTTTCCTCTATGGAAGCGGTGTCGGGCGGCCTTCTGCTATGGATGCAGCTGCTGCGGCGGCGAATGGCTTCCTCCATGGAGGTGGTGTGGGGCTGCTTTCTGCTATGGGTGCAGTGGCGGCGGGGCTGAACGGCGTCAGCTGGTAGCGCAAGCGAGCGGCGTCGCTTGGCGGCGATTCCCCTCTGTGGAGGTTGGGGGGTACATGTAGACGGCGGTGGCGTCTTTGGCGTGTTGCGAGCTCCCTGACATAGGAGCGGCAGCGTACGTGGAGGCGGCCTGTGTGGCGGCATCTTCCTCGCAGTGAGCTGGACGTAGGTGTAGGCGGCGACGGCGCCTGTGGAAGGGTGCGTGCTTCTGGACATGGGAGCAGCAGCGTACGTGGAGGCGGCCTGGGTGGCGTCTTCCTCCTCGCAGTGAGCTGGACGTAGGGGCAGACGGCGGCGGCGTCTGTCTTCACTCGCATGTGTTGGTTCCTGCGAACTAGATTCGAGTAGCTGTGTTTGTTTCTGAGAACTTACGTGAGCGTGTCGCGGTGCTGCGGAGCGATGCAGCGGAGACGGCGAGGTTCTCCATGGGGCCTGGGCTATGCATAGCGGGCGGCAGGACCTGGGGCATAGCGCAGCGTAGGCCTGGGCTTGAGACGGGCGGCGACGTCGGTGGCTACTAGGGCTCGATTCGACGTGGGGCTGGACGCTCCTCCAGGCGTGGACAGCGAGGATGGCAGGCGTAGATAGCGGCAACCCGGACACCCTTTAGCAATAACGAGCATAGCTCGAGTTATCCCAAGGAGTCACGGGGCTGACTTCTGTGAGCAGAGCTCGAACAGAAGGTTTTGGGCCGTTTGTGGAGTTCTCTAGTGGCCGGAGGGCCCAAGCTGAGAGAGTTTTTTTGGTCTTAGAGCAGAGCTCGATAAGATGGTTTTTGATCCTAGAGCAGAGCTCGATAAGATGGTTTTTCTGGCGGCTGCGGCTCTTTTTAAAGGGATTTTTACTCCCACCGCTTTCTCTCGGACGTCCGTTTGTTTGGGGTGGGATGAACTAATTTCGCTTACGGGGGTTGATTTGAAGCATTTTATCGATTTTTGCATTTAGCGTCCTTATTTTCGTACGGCGGCTTTTTTTATCTGGCCCATCGTTTTCCTTATTAAATTATGCTTCTTTACATACCACGCATGCCTATAGTCTTATTAAAATTACTTGTAATTTAATTGGTTCGCGCTATTTGCTATTTCTTTAATTGTTGCGTGGCATGTCTGCATTGACCTCCTTATGGATAATTCTTTCCGGCGCTGGCCCAGTTCTCTGAGTTGACACCTTCGTTCTTATTTACCTTACTTAACCCCGTGAAAGGGAAAGTTTTAAGCCGTCTTTGTTAGACGGAGCGGTCGCTGACATTCTAATAACTCGGGTTGTTGGCCTGGGTTTTTAGGGCCGTTTGCCCTAAGAATGCTGTTTTTAAAACTTAGGCGTTCGGCTTTTGTTTAGCCAAAAGAATAACATGGTTGCAATTACGTGTTTTTCTGCTCCTTGAGAAATTGCATGCGAGGTTTGAGGGCGTTAACTCACATGTGATTTTTAATTGGGCCGCTATCTTGACGAATAGGCGACAAGCGGCAATTATGCACGTGTGAGTCATATCACGTTGACATCGCTGGCAATGCGGTATAAATTTGTTCTTAGGTATATTTTAGTTCAACTATAACAATATAGTGGTATAGCGTTCTTACTTCGAAAATTTTCTTTGTCTTTTTTTTGTTAAATTAATAACGCATAATGGAATCGGCTTTTAAATTTTACTTAGCATTGCATGATGCTAATTAAATACTGGCAGTTCTTTGTGCAATTGTGGTGCACCAGTTCTTCTTTGATTTCCTCGGTAGTGAAGGAAAAACATCGATTAAGGCAATTAACGGGTAGCAGGTAGACACTTTTCTGCGATTCCGGTGGAGAACGTGTCTATTTCAGGAAAGCGTCCCTGCCCACGCGAGTCTTGGTTTCCCTCACTTCCTACAAACGGGTAAATCATGTTCTAACATAATATCCGACCCATTACCGATTATATTGTTCTTCCTGCATCCTATCCAACTAACCAACCCGCTTGGCAAGCATGGTGTTTTAATTTGCCACACACCTTCTTTAAACCATGCATATATTGAATTCTAAAGAGGTATCCCAAACGAGTAGAATGAAAGATTCATAGTCTCTCACTGTTAATGTCGCAGTCCGCCCCTCGGATTCTGGGGCAAAGATTATATATAGGGCCATATAACATAAAAACTTTGAGAACGCCAGAACAGTTAGAGGAGCTCGAAGAAGAGCTTACACACATAAAGTAGGACGTTGTAGGTCTATGCGAAACCCGACGCCCAGGAGGGAAAACAACGCTACCTTCCGGATATATACCATACCAAAACGATACCAAAACCAATTACAGTAACGGGAGGATAGCCCTTCTAATAAATAAATGATTGAAGCATCAGACTACATGGTATAGGGCAATCTTGGATGGAGTAATTTGTTACAGTACGAAAACGCGTTAACGACATTAACAATCAGCCCCTCAAGCGTGCATAACAAAATCATACGCTTGAGAGCCAAATCTGTTACCCACAAAACAACTTTACGACATAATCGGGAATGTAACCGAATACGCAGCCCAAACCTTCGTTACGAGATGTGCTGTAACCAGGTGCTCCAGCTATTAGATGCTCAGTGAAGAAGGTCGTGGTTCTATACTACCTGAAAGTTAGGGCTGTGCTTCGACACAAAGGGGTAAATGATGGTAAATAAAGGAACTCCACTACTTTCTTAACTAAATCGGGAAAAACAACATCAGCAACACAGGTGAAGTTACTTTGAAAGTGACAGTCAGTAATTCACCTTGCTACTTCTACCTTGGCAGAGTTTCGTTGGCGTCTTACGTACAGTATCGACTTATTTTACGAAAATAACTCATTGAATCAGCTACTGGTCTCCTTTTACACTGAAAAGTACACACAGAACGCAGGCAAATATCATAAACACAAATAAAAAACATAAGTACTTGACAATGAACTCTAAATAAATAAAATATGGCAGGTGACAATAAACATGAAATTGATTATTTAAGATTTAAAAGTAATCAAAGAGGTTAGTTAAGTTAGCTTACGCAACACATTGATTTAATTACAAACAGTAAACTTGGCTGCAAATACATTAATGTGGCTCAACACAACCGAAACTGCCACAAGTTACGTTAAACAGCAAAGAAATACGACGACAATTCATTAAATTTGGCAAACAGCAAATAACATGGATTCAAGAATAAATGAGCTGAATTGTTCAACACTGGCGGAATGTTCACTGTACATAATACACCATAAAACTAATTTACATTTGTTACCTAAAGAAGATCAGCTGACCGCATTTGACATGCGGCACTGTATGTAATCGCCTCTCAAACAACACCTTAGAGTGCCTAAAGAAGTGATCACCAATTAGTTAGAGCTGCCTTTAGAATTAATACAAAGATCGAAAGGACCCAACTATCCCACAAGGTAAAATACCCCACTATAGAGGAAATTGAAGAGAAGAATACCAACAAGAACCAAAGAAAAAATTAGAACCGATTGAAAAATTCGTTGAAATGGACATAGACACTCTCTCGAACACAATAAAAAGTGACATCCAAACAGTAACCAAAACTTTGCGCTAGTACTACCAGCAGAAGAATCATCATCATCATCATCAAACAGCTATATAGTTGTCCACTGTTGAACGTAAGCCTCCCGTAAAGACTTCCATTTTTCCCTGTCTTGCGCTGCATTTATCCAGTTGGTGCGGATGCGTTTGAGATCATCTGACCAACGCGTGGGCGGTCTGCCTCTGCTGCGGAAAGCATGCTCGCGCGGTCTCCATTCGGGTATTTTCATTGTCCATCTATCATCATTTTTTCTGGTTAGGTGGCCCGCCCAGTTCCACTTGAGACTTGCTATTCTTGTAATGGCATCTGTGACTCCGCTCCGCTTTCTCACCTCTGTATTTGGTACTCTGTCTCTTAGAGATAGACCTAGCATTGTTCTCTCCATGTGTCTCTGAGCTACTCTTACTTTTTTGGCCGTTTGTTTTGTTAAAGTCAGTGTCTCAGCTCCCTATGTTAGTACGGGTAGTATGCACTGGTTGTAAACTTTACTCTTGAGACACATAGGTATATCAGATCTTAAAATATGTTTTAATTTTCCAAAGGCTGCCCAGGTTAGCCCTATTGTTCTGCCAATCTCACATGTTTGGTTATCTCTTCCCACACGAATTTCATGACCCAGGTATTTGTACGAGTACACTTGTTCAATGCTTATTTTGTTAACTACTAGGTTTTCACTGGCAACTAAGTTTGTCATGAGCTTCGTCTTGCTGATATTGATGTTCAGACCGACCCTTTTGGATTCTAGTTCTAGCTCGTGTAGCATCTTTTTTGCCTCATAAAAGTTGTCCGCAATTAGTACTAGGTCGTCGGCGAAACGTAGATGATTGAGCTTTTCGCCATTAATGTTGATGCCTAGATTCTCAATTTCAGTGGATTTGAACGTATATTCCAAGAGGGTGGTGAATAATTTGGGAGAGATAACATCGCCTTGACGCACACCCCGTTCTATTTTGAATTCAGAAGTGTCTTCGTGGAGCCTGATAAAAGCGTTTGCGTTTTCATACACATATTTGATAATGTTGACGTAGCGGTAGTCAATTCTGCAGTCAGCAAGAGCTTTGAGCATACTGTGGTGGCCGACTGTATCAAACGCTTTTTCGTAGTCTATAAAGACGAGGACTAAAGGCTTAATACTCTACACATTTTTCAATGAGGATTTTTATTGTGTGGAGGTGATCGTTGGTGCCATACCCCACACGAAAACCCGCCTGTTCGCGTGGCTGATAAAAGTCCAATTTCGCTGTTATCCTTTTAGTAATGATTCGCATAAATAGTTTATATATTTGGGAGAGCAGACTGATTGGCCTGTAGTTTTGGATTTGGGCTATGTCTCCTTTCTTGTGTAGCAGTATAATGATGGCCTTATTCCACTGTTCAGGTGTTATAGTGTTCCTTAGGCAAGCGTTATAAAGTTTACACAGTATGTTTAGAAGCCCTGTTCCTCCCATTTTGATGTTTTCGGTGCTGACGTCATCGTCTCCTGGTGACTTGTTGTTTTTCATGTCTTTCAAGCGGTTATTTATTTAATCTAGGGTGATGTCTGGAATATCATCGGATCCTTGGTTTCTGACTTTGGGAAAGTCTGTGTTGGTCTCCAGTGTTGTGGGTTTCTTATAGAGTTCGGCGTAAAATTCTCTGGCGATTTTCAAAATGTCTTGTTTATTTGTCGTAGTATATCCGGTCTTGTTGTCTAGATTAGATTAGATTAGATTATATTTTACGACTGCCTTTTGCTGGCATGCGCACGTCAGCCCTTTGGGCTTTTTGTACTGTCGGGAGTTTTCAAGTTAGCAGGCCGACATCCGTATCTTTTACTAGACTTGCAATGTCCCCTACTAGCTTGCGGTTGTCAATAGAGTTAAGGCTCCAATCGAGTTGGTGTCTTTTACGCTCTAATGCTGGGCATTCAAAGAGGATATGATAGGCTGTTTCATCATCCTCTTGGCATAGTCTGCAAACAGGTTCATCTCTATAGATATTGATTCTGTGCATAAATTCTCTGAATGCTCCAGTGCCTGTTAGTAGACTGACTACTTGCTTGATTCGAGTTCTGTTCAGTCTCAACAGAGTTTTGGTGGTTTGTGGGTTCGGAGTTTTTAGCAATCTTTTGCAGTGTGTTGCTTGATTGTAGTTTCTCCACCTTAGTTGGTGTGCGGTATTGACCCACTCATTAATGGCTGAGCGGGCTTGGTTTTTCTGAATGCTTAGACCAGGTTCTGGACCGGTCATTGCATTACGGGCTGCTTCTTTTGCGAGCTTGTCCGCCTTTTCGTTTCCTTCAATACCTTGGTGACCTGGGATCCAGCATAATTTTACTGTATTTCCCTGGCTTAAGGTTTGAAGTTTAGATTTGCATTCCTTGACCAGTCTCGATGAAGTACTAAAAGCGTTTAGCGCTTTCAGTGCTGCCTGACTGTCTGAGAGAATGTGTATGTCTCGATTGAGCAGCTTCTTTTCTATGCTGATGTTTGCGCATACGTTAATAGCTTGTACTTCAGCCTGAAAGATGTTACAAAACTTTCCTAGACTGACTTTTTCGTTGGTTCTAGGATTGGTACTGTACACACCGGAGCCTGTACCCCCTTCAAACTTAGATCCATCAGTGTAAAAAATGATGTTCTTATTTGTTGGAGTTGGTAGTTGGTCCGGATTGCAACTTGTGTGTACAGTAAAATTCTTTTCAAAGTCATAGGCTTTGATTATAAGATCAGAACCCATTTCTAATATTGGGTTGTTGATGTGTGACATGATCTTGCCATGTCCTAGATTATTAGCTGTGGTCATCCAGTGACCAGTACTTTGTAATCTGTAGGCTGCCATTCTGGCTTCACCTTCCAAGAATATGTGCAGAGGTGGCAGGTTTAAAATAGCATTCAGTGCTTGTCCTGAGGTGCCTTTAAAGGCTCCAGTGATGCACCGATTAGCTAGATATTGTATTCTGCTGATTTTGTGGATCGCAGTTGCTTGTTTTATTTTGGGCCACCAGGCGATTATTCCATATGAAATTATTGGTCGAACCATGGTTTTGTACAGCCAGAGGGTCAGTTCCGGTTTGAGCCTCCACGTACTACCTATGGCTCTTTTCCCAATTACTAATGTTTGTATGCACCTGGTGATTGTTTTGTCTAAGTGGGAGTTCCAAGTTAGTTTGGAATCGATGGTTAAACCTAAGTACTTAACCTCGTTCTCCCAGTTGACATTTGTCTCAAACAGTTTTATGTTGATTCTGTTCGTGATGTTCTTTCTACGAGTGAAAGCAACGAGAGTGGCTTTGCTGGGATTAACTCTAAGATTATTCTCTAGACACCACTCTTCGGTTATCTTTAGTGCTGATTTCATTACATTGTCTACGGTTCTTTGGTATTTACCTTGAATCAGTATGACAATGTCATCAGCGTATCCTTGAGTGTAGTAGCCTTTGTTATTGAGTTGGATCAGCAGTTCATCAACTGTGAGGCACCACAGGAGTGGAGAAAGAACTCCTCCCTGTGGACATCCCCTTGTCGCCTGCACTGTCTTTTCCTTGTCAAATAACTTGACTTTTACAACTCTAGTGTTGAGCATTGCCATAGTCCATCTTGTCGTGGTGTTATCGATCTGATGATTTGTCATTGCTCTTTCAATAGAGTGGTAGGAGGTGTTGTCGAAGGCACCTTCTATGTCTAGAAATGCTCCGACTGCGTACTCCTTGTACTCCAAGGTTCTCTCAATTTTCCCCACTAGTTGGTGTAGGGCGGTTTCACATGACTTCCCTGTTTGGTAAGCATGTTGATATTTGTGAATCGGGAGTGAAGTTAGGGCTTCCTCCCTCCAGTACCTGTCTACTAATCTTTCCAACGTTTTAAGGAGGAATGACGTTAGGCTGATAGGTCTGTAAGATTTAGCTTCTGCATAGCTGCTCTTACCAGGCTTAGGGATAAACACTACTTTAGTCACTCTCCAGGCTTGGGGAATGTAGCCTAAGGCAAGACTTGCTTGGAACATGTCTTTGAGTGGGTTCAGCAGTATATCCATCCCTTTCTGCAGCATTACGGGTTGTATGCCGTCGTTTCCAGCAGATTTGAAAGGGCTAAGGAGGCTAGTTGCCCATCTAATCCTTTCTTTGCTGACTATTCTCTTAGCTGTTTCCCAGTCTTCCCTCATAGGGGTATGATTGGGTTCAGCCAGAGTAGGTTGTTCCACTGCTCCGGGTAGGTGAGTTTTTATCAAAAGAGATAAAGTCTCCTCTTCCGTTGTAGTGTATTCTCCGCTTTCTTTTTTAAGAGTGCCTACTGGGTTCATAGCTTGCTTTGAGATGATTTTGTGGAGTCTAGCTGTGGATCGCGTGGTCTCCACCTCCTGGCAAAACTTTTTCCAGGCTGCTATCTTAGCTGCCTTGATCATTTTGCCATAGTCTGTGAGAGCCTTGTGATAGTTCTCCCAGTTATTTGTGGCTTTAGACCTGTTAAACAGACGTCTGACTTCTTGTCTGGTCTTTTCTAGGTCTTTATTCCACCAATTTGTGTGTTTTTTTGCTCTTTGCTGACTCGGGTCTATTAGAGGACAGCTACTCTGAAAGGAGTCAATCATGGCCTCTTTTAACCGGTCAGCATTTGAGTCTAAAACTACTTTATTGGGAGATCTGAACTTTAGGTGTTCTATCTTCTCTTGTAGTTTTTGTTTATATAGGTCCCAGTCCGTCTTTCTTGGGTTGTAGTAAACTCTTTGGCTTACTTCCCGTTGAGACAGTTCAAAGGTTATATAATTGTGGTCAGAGAGTGATGGTTCGTCTGAAACTTGCCATTTATTCACTGATTGACTAATTCTCATAGTGGTTATGGTAATATCTATAACTTCATGTCTATTAGAGTTATAAAAGGTTGGAGTGTTACCTTTATTGACTACTACTAGATTGTTCGTTAAGATAAATTCTAAAAGTGACTCACCTCTTATGTTGCAGTTGGTGCTGCCCCAAATGGTGTGGTGAGAGTTTGCGTCGCAGCCTAGGATGAGGTCTAGATCGTCTTGGGAGGCAGATGATACTAGGTTCTCTAGTTCCTCGCTAGGCGGTGGGTCCCTGGAATCGGATGAAAGGTAGAGGGAGCTTATAATGGCTTGGTCACAACCTTCATCGTTATTCCATTTTATTTTAATTGTGGTTATGTCTCTAGAACAGAATTCCATTAGTGGTAAACAGTCTAGATTATTTCTTATAAGTATGCATGTTCTAGGACTTGCATGATTATAAATAAGCTTACCTTTAGCACCCCCTAATCCACGGACTTGTCCCTTAACTATCCATGGTTCTTGGATCAGTGCTAAATCGATGTCATCTGCTAGCAGCTTTCTGCTTAGATTTGCAGTGGCTGCTTTGCAGTGGTGGAGGTTAATTTGCACTACTTTCAGGTTCTTCTTTCCTATCCTTGGAGCGGATAAGGAAAGTGACCTTGTTGAGGCCTAGGTGCGCTACACAGTTGATGGATGTTAGTGCTTGTTTTGCCCTGTCATCTATCATTGCTGCGAACGTTCTACCGCCATCTTCTAGTGGAGTGAAGTTGAGTATTCTCCAGGTATCGGTTTGGAGATCTGCCTTCCGTTTGTTCTGTTTTCCGATCAAACGGAGAATAACCTCGGGTTTCTGTTTGTCGTACCACTTGGGGACGTTGAACACTACCCGGACGGAGTTAATAACTTTTGCCCGCTCTTTTACCTCCAGCTTGGCATTAGTCCACGGGTGCAGCTTAGGTACTTGCTCACTTAACCAGTGTTTTGTGAGTTCGTCCTTGCACGCAACCACGTATGTACCAGCTTCGAGATAGTGGCTGGTAAAGAGAGGTGTGTTCTCTTCTTCTTCCATCTGGAAGATGAGATTTATCAGACTGTCTCTGACTAGGTCACCTTGTTCCTTTGTCAGTTTGACGTCTGGATATGCAGCAGGGTAGATGGCCATCTTCACCGTAGTGGCTGCCTCAGCAAAATCAAGCTTGCTCGTGCCTGCCTTTGGTGAGGTCGGCTTGTCTACTTTCTGCCTGGGCCTCTTTTTGGCGTTTGCCGGGGAGGGAGTGGCTTCGTCAGAGCGTTGCCTCTTTTGTCCCTGGTTGGTTGCAGGTTTTTCAGATGTCGAAGCTGGGTCTGCTGCCCTATTCTTCTCCATCTTCTGCTTTCTTTTAAAGTTTGGGTCGTACTTAATGCCCTTGGCTTCGCAGGCTCGCTTGGCGCGTTCTCTGCGTTCCTTGGCTGTAAGTTGGACCTTTTTGAGGGACACTTTGCCTAGTTTATCGGCTATGTCCGCTCCGGTTGCGGCCTTTTCCTGCTCGGAAGACTGTCCTTGACTGGAAGTCTGGACTGTCAACTCTGCAGTAGAGACACACTGTTCCATTTTTTTCTCGGTCACCGAAGTCTGAGCATCAGTGGTCGGAAGCGGTGATGACTCCATCAGTGTGTCGTCTTCACCCTGTGAAAAAGCAGTTGTTAAATCCATACAAGTGAGTATTTAATTCAACTGTAAGAGGTTTGGCTAAATACTTCTGGAGGGCGCCTGGTATCCAGAAGGCTCCGTTCATGACGCATATTATAAGCCCCTGCGCCTACACCTGCTGGTGCTCTGCTTTGCACGGGTCGCATAACACATTCGAAAAGGGGATTTTTGGAACCAGAAAGGCTGATCTTCTAGACAGCCATGCATCTCTTGAGCCTGGTCCCCCGCCGTGAGATTTAGGATTTTTATTGAGGTTTTCTCCTCTTGGTCCGGGCGGTGAAGCCAAGACCCCCAGCACAGATATAATCCTACTTATTTCTTATTTGTATCTTTCCCTCTGACAGTTTTTTCCTCAGTACCTTCATTCTCTTATTTTCCTCTATTACCCTAAATATTTCTCTTGTATTGTGTGACCTTACGTCTCTTCGAATGGCTTTGGATATTTCTTTGTTGAGTTCTTGTAACTGTGTGATGTTTTTTGAGTTTTTTGAGCAGAAGAATACGTAAAAGCAAATTAAGCTCCAATATAATTAGTTTAATGAAATAAATACGTAAACCCAATAAGGATTCAGACACATATGGTGAACTCAATTAAAATGTAAGAAAGGAAATTAGAAAAGACGTCAGGAAATACAATACAAAAATTATAAGTGAAAGAATTGAAGACAATAACAATATGAAAATACTACGAAGGAAGTTAAGCACTGGCAAACAAACAATAAATAATATGAAAAACCAACAAGGAACTCTAATAATGAACAAAACCGAGATTATTACAATTGTCGAAAACTTCTACCAAAAGCTGTACACTTTCACAACAATTACAGCGGACCATAGTCGACAACAGGCTTTGATTATGAACGCAGATTCTAAAGAGATACCGGAAATTACAACTTTCGAAATATGTGCAGCACTCAAACAAATGAAAAATCGTAGGACACCTGGCCACGATACTTAACTTGTGAAATGCTGAAAAATGGAGGACCAACATTAATGCACGCTTTAAAATGACCTACTATTCAACAAATACCTGAATGAAGGTAAAATATCAAAAGACTGGCACAACACGGAGGTCACCCTAATATTTAAGAAGGGAGTTAACACTGATATAGAGAATTATCGCCCGATAAGTCTACTATCTCACTTATATAAATTATTAATGAAAATCACAACAATCAGACTAACAGCAAAGCTTGATCAATACCAACCAGCGAAGCAGGCTGGATTTCGGAAAGACTACAGTACTCTGGATCATTTGCAAACGTTAAAAATACTAATTGAAAGGGCAAAAGAATAAAACATTCAACTTCACTTAGCCTTTGTAGAAATATGGGCTTTTCTCTCAGCAATGGACGACGCCAGAATAGACTATAGGTACTCGCGGCTCATAAAAAATATATATGAAACTGCCACTTTCTGCGTTCACAGAGACCAAGATTCTAAGACTAATAAGATTCCAATTGGTCATGGTGTACGTCAAGGAGACTTAATCTCCTAAACTGTTTACGCTGGCCTTAGAGAACATATTTAAAGAAATGCAGTTGGAGAATAAAGGAATTAAAATTGATGGCTCATATTTAAATCATCTACGTTTTTCTGATGATATTGTACTCATTAGATGTGATATAAACGAACTTAAAGCAATGCTAGAAGATCTAAAGCACGTATCATCAACATCGGGACTTGAAATGAAGGCCATCAAAACAAAAATATTGAGCCCAACAGGAGAACATCTGGAAAAAGGCCAAACTATAGAAATCGTGAACCAATGCATATACCTTGGACACACCGTAAAACTTGGCAAGGAAAATCAAACAGTGGAGATTGCCAGAAGAGTAGCGTTGACTTAGTCGGCCTTTGGAAAGCTACACTATATATTGAAAGATCCCAATATCCACATAAGCCTGAAATGAAAGGTATACGAAGCTTGCATACTGCCAGTCTCAACGTATGATCTAGAAACGCATACATTAACAGACAAAAGTGCAAATCGACTTAGAACGATGCAAAGAGCAATAGAGTGAAGAATGATTGGGACCAGTCTGAGAGATAGTGTGCGAAATAAGACCATCCGACAAAAAACCAAACCACCCTAGAGAAACAAAAAGAAACATAGGTAGACCACCAAAAAGATCGCTGGACGATATAAGGAGAACATCCGGCGATTAAGGCAACGGAGAAGGTTTCTTCAGATTAAAACCAAACTAAATAGAATATTCAGGCAAGTTACTTGGGAATTACATATCACATATCAAATCGATTCCTACATATATGAGTTGAAACCAAGAGATCGCTCTATGGGGCTACTAGTCTAGGGAGCTACTAGATGCATTCTAAAAGAACCTGCAACCATTCCAGCACTAAAACTAAATAATCAAGAATTGATAACTGACAGTGTGAAGGCTAACTTGTTTGCAGACTACCTAGAGACTGCTTACAACTACCCAGACGCAGAATACGCCAATTTTACAGAGCAAGTTAATCGAGCAGTAGATAATTTTTCACCCTCAATTATTGAATACATAGTTCCCACAAGCCCTGCAGAGCCGCGAAGTTTAACCGAGAAGTTAATAATTAAAAAAACTCCAGGTAGAGAAAAAATATCTAACATTATCTTGCCCAACCTAGCCAACAAAGCTAATAACTACTATCAATAGACTAATTAATTAACTAATAGATCGTGAACCACAAATAATAAAATACACAAAATAATAAATTGTCTTGACTTACGAATTTGATGATAACAGGAGCGGGATGGACGGAACTATATCAATAATCGTCTTCAACAAATATTGACTGCTGTTTCACACAGGAAAAATGGTTGCTGAGCGCGGGGTTACACGTAAAAGCGTCGTGTTCTTACAAAGAGTTTTAGCCAGAATGGTGCGTTTACTGGAAAGGACCAGCTATGAGGGATGGTTACAAATTCAAGGCAACAAATTTGAAACAGCGAAATTCATCATTGTTGGTCCCTCTACCGGTAATAAGTTTAACTAACGCGATTGACATTATTTGCAAATGCGTAAATAATGGGGAGGACACAATGTTACCAGGGGACGTTTTAATGTACTCTGTAGAGTTTTAATTGTGGCAACGCGGAAAATACCTTGTGCTTCTGGGTGCAGCTGGATGACCCGACCTAAGTGCCAAAGCAATGGGGAAATACATCATCCTTGATTAACAACAAGGATCCAGGCTAGAGTTGGGTATGATGTCCATTTAGCTCATTGTTGGAGAGTATGCAGGTACTCATGATGCCACCTTTTCCAAAAATGTTGGTGCATCTGTTGCAGCAACTGCCAGCGAGTAACTCTATTGGAGTTTATTTCAATGTAATTCGGATCAGAGATGCATGTTAGTGGCGCTAATGTCAAATAGTGGCCTGGAGTTAATAGTTCCAGATCATTGGGATCGGAACTTAAGGGCGTGAGTTCAATATGGCTTCGATTTGTTGGAGAACCGTCGAAAACTCTTCAAATGCGAGGATCTGCTTCCCAATCACACGCATTAGGTGCGTTTTTACAGATTTGATTCCCGCCTATCATATAACTGCAAATGTGGATGGGAAGGGGGATTACATTTCTAGGTTATACTTTCCTGGTTGACAGCTGCCTTAAAATAGGTCGAGAGGATACGCGTGGCTCCGATGAAATTGGTGCCACAATCACTCATAATGAGACCACATCGACCGCGCCGAACAATAAAATGGCGCAATGCATCGAGAAAGGCGTCTGTGGAGAGGTCGAAAACTAGCTCTTAAATGAAGCGTCTTGGTAGCTAATAGTTATTTAAGATACAAGTGCAAAAAGGCATTCTTTATTGCAATAAAGAGCCTTTTTGCAAGAGTGTCTTACAACGTTTTATCTACGATCATAATCTTTTACGAAAGTATGTATTTCATTTTGTATTTTTTAAATTTACGTGCAATAAAATTTTTATAACACTAGTGTAATAAAAGTTAACTTTTTGCACTAAAATTAGTGTATCATAGATTTCTTATTGACAGTAGCGTGCAATAAAATTTTTATAACACTAGTGTACTAAAAGTTAACTTTTTACAGTAATATCGGTGTACAAAGTAGGCACTTTTTACATGATCGTAGATAAATAAACAAATAGACAGATGTATGCCTTATATGTTTTGGCATCTTCGACTCTACCCATAGTTATGATATATCAACCCCCAAAATCAACTTCCTTCACTGAATAAAATGTCGTTACCTGCTGTACTGTCAAGGCTGGTAGATCGCCCATTGGTGGCTGTAGGGATTTTGGCTTTACTCGAAAGCACTTAAAGCATCTGGATAGGAATGGCAGATAGCGCGCTGAGAGGACAGGATCCAAAAATGTTGTCTAATTAAATAGTCAAGCGTTCGTGGACCAGGATAAAGGTTTTTATTGAGAAGATCTTCTATGATTAGTGCCGTTAGTCGATGAGACTGCGGAAGTAAAGCAGGGCGTTTTTTTTTTCAAATGATAGAAGAGAGTTACGCAACTTGCCGCCCACTCTGAGTCCTCGGTCATCAAAAAACATCTAGTGATGGACACCATTACATACCTAGAATTTTAACAGTAAATTCCGACTTACCATCAAATGATAAGCTGTCTTGACATAAACTCGAGTCCAAATTTGAAAGTAATTCAGGGACATTACTTGACCACTGACGCAATAAAAAGCTCCCCTTTTCAAAAGTTTAATCAGCTGATCCTGTACAGCACGGGCTTCTAGTAGAGAACTACAACCGGAGACGACATCATCGACATACACGTCTTCCTTAAGAACAGCTGATGCCAAGGGGAAATTTAATTGTTCATCTTCGGCTAGCTGATGAAGCGAAATAGATTCTTGAATCGAATCGTGTTCTGAAAATCTCCACAAGATTCTCTGGTAGTCTCTACATGAGGGAGGAGGGAGCGATAAGTATTTGACAATACACTTGTTTCGCTTCAATGCCAATGAAGACGACCGAGTGAGACCTAAATTGTAACAGAACGTTTACAATATTTGGCAATAACTTGGGATTAGAATACAATGAATCCACCGAAACTAAGCAAGAATTTACGCGGCTTGAATTGTTCACATGCCTGGTAACTGATCCTCATCTTCAATAGGAACCTGGTAAACTTCGTCTTTCATTTTTTCCAAAGAACGGATGAAAATCATTAGTTTGCAAAATATTGAACACAGAACCCTTACTAATTTGTAACCGCTTTGAAATTTGTCTTTGGCTTACATGAAGATCATAGGTTAAGTATCTGTTACTACAGCTTTGTTGTTTGCAGTACGGCTTCTAACTTTATTTTTCTTAAAGCTCCTATCGTGTCTTAAATTATTTTCAAACTACCTGAAAATGTGATTGGAAAGAGTTCTTCTGCTGGAATGACGCCTTCTGGAAAGCCTAACTGTTGCTTCATAATTTCTGAGGCAATCTTCTAATATGAGTAACATATCAGCTTTTCCAAATTAGAATAATTTCTTCACTGCTTTTAGATCTTCAACAGAATTTAACTTAAGCTGCTGACTGATATTAGTTATAATCCAAAGCAACCTATTAAACCATTATAAAAATGTATACTTTAAACTCATAGTTGTGTCTCGAAAGAAATATATGTAGCCTATCCGTCAATTTTCAGGCGGAAATAAATACAATGGGGGCCCAAAAGTGTCAAGTCAGTAAATGTATACATTTACTGTAAATGTATACATTTACTATACTTTATTTTTTAATGCCGCCGACAAAGTTATGAAACTCAATTTTCAATTATACGGAGTCAACTGATAATTTTTTGCACTCCCGGGACTAAACGACCTACTTTAGGCGTCATTTTGAAGGACCGAAGTGCTATTTTTAATCCCTGAGGGATTTCTAACTATAAAAACCTAAAACTGTCAAGATCTTACGTAACCTTCAATTTAGAAAATAAATGGATTTATTATTTACTTTCTTAACAGTTACTAAATATAAATAGGCAGTTCTTCTAAGTTGTATATCAAATCAAACTTGATAAACACCACACATTGAAATCTCAATAAAATGTTCACTGACCTTTGCTGTATTGTCAGAAGTACATGACTTAAATCTGCTCTCTGTTGTGGAACACCACACTTGTTGTCAACACCAAAATGGCAAGAATTCATCAGGTAAATACGATTAATTCTGTGACGTAGCAACGGCTAACCTTGTTTTGTTTCAGGATGACATCAAAACCCACGCTCAGATGTGATTTTGTCCTAATTCCAGCAAAAACTGCAAATTCCGCGTCAACTCGCACTTTGTAGGGACGTTATCTAAATTATTCGAAGCTGGATGGACCTGGGATTCTGGAAACACGTTGAATTTTTCGGAAGATGTCTATTCTTGATGAACCCCAGTTTTTACGAGGCTGCACGAACTCCTTGCTGTAAAATTTTACCTTTTTGAAGAGGTGCTCCGCTGTTGGGTGGCACACTGGAAGCACGCAACGGGAAATACTTGCTTGGAAATGGGTTGCTGGTCCGAATTCTTTTATCCACTGGTTGCTAAAGCTTTGCTATCCACGTAGCACCAAAAAGACCTGCCTTCCGATGTCTGGAACTGCCTCAAAATCGTCACCGAAGTTGGCTCGCACTCAACGCCGCACCAGGTGGAAACTTGCTGGCCTAATTGCACTATCTTTGGAACTCCTGCACTTTTGAAAACTACACCCAGAGATGCCCAGCAACACTGGTAAAAACTCCGACACAAATTTGACTCAACAAAATGACTTTTTATTATTAATTTCTGTACAAAAAGTGGAGCATAACTGGCACCCAACATGAAATTTTTCAGCTTGTTTTATTAATAATGACAATTGACTGTCTCGTAACTAAACAACTGATTTACAATTGTTTTAAAAGAAATTAGGTTTAATTACATGTTTGAACTTATGGACTACAGTTTTGATGTCATATCTTTGAATTTTCACTAATTTGCCCTTTTCTTGGGATAAATGTCACCACACTTTGCTCTGCCTTTAGTTTTCACTTTGGTTTACAATGCACTGATACACTTGAGTTCTTTCAGCATCTCACTAATTACCTTTCGATCGGTTGTCTTACATTTTCCTATTGCTCATTGCAATTATTGCTTTGCTAGCACTGTCTTTGTTTACCTTTCAGTTAACTTACAGTTTGCTGGCTTATACGCTTTTAATGCATAACGCTCATACAACTTCTGTACTTAACAAATCATTGTGTATTATTTTATTCACATTATGTTTGACGTTACTAAGCTCAAATCCGTCAGTTACAAATTAAATTGCATTTGCCCTACCAAACATTTATCATATCTAAAACTCTAAATGTAACCCTTCTGAAACCTGCCTTATCTCATGCTAACTTTTATCCCTCTAATTATTAGTTACTGCTGCTCACATCAAGCGCACTTATTAATGTAAAGTACTGATTATCTAGCAATAAATAAAATATTTAATTCTGTGCTCATTTTGACCTTATACATTTAGTTACTTAAGCAATCAGAATTGCTGTGGGCAGTAAACCATTACAATATAATTCGTTACGTCGATTAAAATAAGGTTTTAATTGATCTATTTCAACAGTTTTGTGCCATCCGTTTAAAACACAATTATAAACTTTTCAAAATTTTGTGTCGTTATGTGATATGGGTGTGCTATCCTCGATAAAAATTCGAAACTTCGAAAAAAACTTACTCGGTATCATTTAAACTCAGTGACATAAATGTAATTGGTTTGATATCACCATTTGGAAATTTATGCGACAACACACCTGCAACACCATGCGGTGATGCATGGCATGATAAAATCAATCGCAGCTTGTCATTAAAATGTACAAGTAATTTACTTGACCCTAAAGCTTCCTTGATAACTTCAAAACCCCTCTGACATTACTGCTCCATATAAACTTTTTATTCTTTTTTAATAATCCGTGTAATGGCGCTAATTTTTTACTTAAATTTCCCGTAGTAATTGATCAGCCCTAAAAATCTTCTTAATTCCGGTAACCAATCCATTATCTAAAAACACGAATACTCCAGATATGTTTGCTAGTAATTATTCCATTAATCTTTCAAAGATCCCTGAGGCGGAAGTAACGCAATATGGAAAACTATTTTGGTCGAAATAAATCCTTGTGTCAAAATGATTATTTAGATTCTTCGTCAAAAGGTAGGTACTTGTAAATACGCTAATTTGAATTCAATTTTACTAAAATATTTAGCTTTACCTAAATTACCAATTAAATCTTCTATCCTTGGTACGGGATATTTATATATCTTAACGAAGGCTTGGCGGTAATTTTGCAATCGCCGCAAATACGTATTGTAATATTACTTTTGTAATTAAATAAATAAAATTGCGACCACAGTATACAGTTTTAATTTTATTTTCCTTCTCTTGGGCTAATTAAACATTTATAATTATTGAATTAAGCTTTACTGCAATTATAAAGATATGTTGCCTTCTACATTTTATCCATTCGCAACTTATTACTATGGATCCAGCCAAAGATGATCCCTGCGTCATCGTTACACGAAGTTAGCACAGAAATCGTTTTTGTATGCTTCACTCTCATTATTTGCGAGTGCGACAAGGATAGCATAACATTAGCACGTCTCTGGGTCTTTGGGAGTGGATTTGACTAGCGCGGTATGGGTTTGTAAAATATAGTGTTGCCGACGTTAATAATAAATCCGTAGACTAAATAAAGATATTATCAGTAAACAGTAAATAAACTAGATATATCGGCAAAATTATTTTGAAAAAATTGAGTGTGGTTAAATCAGAAATTACAGATAAATGAGATTAATTTTACGAACAATTTAAGATTTTTTACAGATTTTTGTAAAAAGATCCGTAAGTATAGGCAACGTGGTATGCGTCCACAAACATATGATGAACATCTGACTTGTCCTTCACATTTTTCGAGGTTAGTTTTCCCGTACAAACGTTTTTTGACAGTTTTGGCCAACAATAAGCAGCAGTTCTTGTCAGAACTAATAAAACGTACGTCAGGGCAAGGCAAGACTTTGCGTTCGCAGTCTCAACAATTGTTGCTGAATCTGTTAAGTTATTTTGAGAAGGAAAAAGAAAATGGTGGGCATTTACTTCCTTTATCTTGTGTGCAAGAGGTATGGCACGTTAATTAATTGCTTACGATTTTATTGTACAACTGCTTGTTTATTGCAGCGAGCAGCTGAGGCTTTATTGATAGGCATTGCTACTGTGAAAAGGATCAAGGCTCGTAGTAGCAACCAACCAGTTTTATTTAGTTCTCGTAAAAAAAGAAATAGAAAACTGCAGACCTGCCAGAGTCTTTTAACTGGTCATCAAGGAAACTGTATATAAGATGTACAGTGAAAGTAAAGCGTACTTATCAAGTTTATTTGATTTTATAAATGTGAATTTTTATATTTATTCCAGAAAAACACATTACTCTCAAATCTTTAAATGATGAACTTCAAGAGTATCACATTCTAATAGGCAGAAGCAGTTTAAACGTTGTTTTGCATGACCTTGGGTTTAAATTTCTCAAAGACAACAATCGTAGATCATGAGTTGAAAATGCAAATATTGCCAGTTTGCGTCTTCTGTGTTTAGAGATTCTCTTTTGATAAGAGTATTGCATCGCAAGGGTTTAAAAATGGGATACTAAAGCGCAACACCTAGTCCCTCTTACGCAAATGTCAACCTTACCTACTATCCTGTTTTTTACTTAACGAAGCTTGGATGACCAAATAAAGGCGAAATAGCCTTAACATAAGATGCGGAGCAAATGCCGCATTCATCCGGTGTAACCCGAGGCATGTCCGGAGGCTACCGATGACAGACCCAGCACCAGACTCAAGCACAATCTGAAGACACATTGTCTAAGATTAAAACATGGAAAAAGGTTAAAGGAAGAAAGGCTACAGAGCACAACTAGTAGCTAGCAAGATTAAGACAAGAATAGAGAGAGGCCAGCACCACAGCTAAGAGAGCTACAAGAGGCGATAAAGGCAATGGATAGATTACCTCCCCATCTAGCACACGTAGCAGGGAAATTCAACAACGCACGAGAGCCAATCGTGAGCAAAGAGCTGTACACCAACATCTAAGGAATTCTTCAAATGAACCCACTGTCGAAGAAATTAAGAAAGAAATTAACCAGCTAAAGCTTTGAAAACAGTCGGAACAGATAGTATACCACCTGAGCTATTCAGATTCAACGAAACAATACCTACAGAGTGGAAGGACGGTCTGATTATCAAACTCCTAAAGAAGGGTGATCTTGGTGAGTGCCTAAATTGGCAAGGGAAATTGTTAATATGATAAATAAAATGATTCCTACTATTATAACCAAACTGGCAGAGACCGTAGAACCCACCCTTCCCAATTAACAAGCAGATTTCAGATCTCATCGAATACTTCATTTTTTTTGCGTTCAATTCCGGTACGTTTCAGTATCCCATATGCATATACTGATTTGTAACTTGTTGTCCTAAAAATTTTCTATCCTTGTTCTGTTGTGATATCAATGTTAATTCTAATTAGGTGCTTGATAATATATCTGATTGGACCATGGTATTTTAAGTGTAAACACTTCCAAACTGTATTTACCATTGTATTTTATTATATAATAGTAAATAGTATTTTATTAGTTAATTTATATAATATGTATATTATCAAAATATCAAAAACCTTCTCTACCGTTAGGTGCA
Source organism: Agriotes lineatus (assembly GCA_940337035.1). Lineage (NCBI taxonomy): Eukaryota > Metazoa > Arthropoda > Insecta > Coleoptera > Elateridae > Agriotes > Agriotes lineatus. Next base: position 108,538,382 of record OW679195.1, on the reverse strand, counting down.
ACGTATAAATAGATAACCAAATAACTACAACTTAACTAAAATAACAGAATTTACAATTTTCTACCAATAATTAAAATAACTTCATTCCCTTATACATCGTATAAACGCCTTGCCCATTCTTTTTTGATTTTTTCGGTCTTTTCCCTTCACTCGAAGTCATTCCTTTTTCAATTAGGTTTTCTTCTACTTTCTTGCCCATAATTTTCTTGCTCTTCACCCATTCTTATTGTGTCAAAACCATTTAATTTGTTAAATAATAAAAATGAAATATGTATTGTTAAAGAATCCTGTGTCTTTAATTTTAATTAAAAGCCAAATGAAAGCTAGAACCGCATACCTAACCTCAAAAAGTATATTATATGACAACTCTGTCAACCTCAATTAATTGTCAAATTATGGATGCTGATTTGACTAGGAATTTTTTAATCTTATACCACACAGACAGCATTGATGACCAGGGATCTTCTTTCGTCGGATGCATAGTAGCTATTGAGACTAGTGATGAGCTTATTCGAATGAAAAATAACCGGTTATCCGGTTATTGAAATAACCTATGTATAGTCTGTTTTTTTGCTTTATGATTCAGAGCAGGCTTTGCTTTTGCATTTTTGTAACAGTGTAGGTAGTTGGTTCCAAAGAAAAAACACTAGTAATGTCTTATTACAACTGTCAATGTGTTATCTTATAAGCACTATTATACGTAATGAAAGCTACAATTACTGAATCACTGGCATTAAATAAGGTATTGCTTTATATACGAAATTTTATTTGAACATGGTTGTTATATAACTGTACAGAAACGTCATAAAATTTCTAAATGTTCTAATGTGAAAATATATTATTAAAAACTTGCTGATGACTTTTGTTTGTAGAAGTTATTATTTATGCTAAACATATAAGAGGGATTAACTGTTTTTTCAACATTGCCTAAAAATGCCACCGTTCATACACTTATGATAGTAGCTGTCATTAGTGCCGAACCCAACAGTAAGTCACCTCCTGGTAAAAATTCTGATGTGCATCCTGCATGCAAAATAGTATATCTCTTTCCCTCCACCTTAACTTTAGATGGATTACTTTTCAAGTCTGTGTCGTGGATCTACCTATGCAGACTGGTTCCATTGCGAAATATCCAGTTTCATCCAAAAACCGGAACATACATTTTTCAATAGAATTTCGAAATTATAAATATTTCTTTAGAGAAGTAATCTTCGCCGAAATTACATGATTCTTCTCGCAAACCAATTTTCTTCCATTCACAATTTTGTATTTATATCCCATATTTTTTTAATGTGTTGTATAATTTTGAACGAGTCCTGATATACTTTAGTTCCTCTCTTGCGCATCGCAATAAATTATCCAAAGTAAAAAAAAACAAAGTTTCTTAACCTCCCTGAAACTATAGTCCTCCCAAGTTAAAAATTCTTTTTCCTTTTTCACATTGTCATCCGGTTGCTGGTGGAGTTGTGATTTTGCTTCATTTAGAAAATTAAACAGAGTTGCATTCAAAATCTAGCATTAGTAATAACAAATTGTAAGAAATTTTATAATGGTTTAATTATTAATACTTACATCAAAGATTTGACTAACTCTTCCAATGATGGCTGTTTTACTTAATTTACCATTGATATCTTTTATATTACTAAAACAGCGTTTTATAGCTACTTTAGCTTTACTATGAATGCTGCTTTTTCGTGGCATTTTATTAAACGTTATTGAAGTGTCAACTTGACAATCTCGGGACCTTGATTTTGACGTTAGGTATATTTTGTACACTGCTAAAATAATATAAATGCAAGGCCTGCTCTGAATCATAAAGCAAAAAAATAGACTATAACTCGGTTTTCGTTCCAAGTATTTGAATGAAAAATAACCTCATGCTGATACGTACTACGCTTTGAATATAAAACATCTATTCAAAGGTACTACGTGCCTTATCTCAGCGACCTACGCAGTGCTCAAAATTCTATAAATATAAATACGTCATAACTCGTAAACAAAGCAGGTTGTATTGAAAACACCATTTGGTTATCGCGTAACTACCTCCTATCATAAAAAATATCAAATTCTGGGGACCTGAAACCTGAACGCCTAAAAACTGCAAACGCATCAAGCTATAAAACAATTTTTTATTTGCTTACATCTCCAAAGGGCCTTTAACCCGCCCGATCGATAAAGATAAACGTTTTACCACTTTTTATTGCGATTAGCAAGCAGTCCGGCATATTTCTTTCTTTCTACACTTCTTAATAAATACCTCTTAATTTCCAATACATAACACATAATGTACGGTCGGCGCCTTAGAAATCGGGCACTACACACTATTATGATATATTTTGCATGTATTTTTTAAGTGTATAAACTGGGTTTTTACAGTTATTATGGTTTTAATTGTTACGTCAGATTGTTTCTTGTTTGTCAATTATGAAATGCCATCTCACATTAATGAAGTAACCGGAGCAAGAATACTCCAAAGACAAAAACATATTACGTGTCCCGATTTCTAAGGCGCCGACCGTACATATTATGTTTTTGTTTCTCTGCTATCTGCAAGTTACGATGTCGATGCAGATGACGGTGAACCGCCAACCGGCAAACCGGCTGACTTAATCGAAACGAATCGAGAGCCAAAATTTATTAGAATGATTATTCAAATAATCATTCGGTTATTAATATCATTCGAATGCAAATAATTCGGTTATGAAAATTGTCCGGTTATGCCCATCACTAATTGAGACTACAGTATCTGCAGGGTTAGGTTGTTTCACAGTCGACATTTTACCATTATATATTGACTTTAAACAAAGCCGTTTGAATCACAGAAATACAGCGTAATTTGAACACAAATAAACCAACAATTAATCAGTTCACCGCAGGTAAATAATAACAATGTAATTCAAATAATTACGTTATTTGGCTAACCTGGACTTTGTTTTTTCAATTAAAAAAGGACCCAATCTGCTTTTTTTGCTTGCTCGCCAAATCCACTTCCGGTGTCCGCAAAAAGATGAAGCCAAGCGGTTTCATCGGCTGCTGTCTGTCTCTGGACAACGAACAAAGCCTTGCTAACCTTGCTAACCCTTGCTATCCGCTTCTCGTAGCTCACAGCCTTGTTGAATTGGGCTCGAAAGTTGATCTCGCACCGGCCCACGGTTGAAAGGGACGCCAAGCTTATACCTGCCTCCTGGCGATATTTTAGCTGCTGCTGCCTTCTTATAAACCACAAACAAGGGCTTCCCTAGACGCTGCACTCTGCTTTCTGCTTCCCACAGCTCCAAAACTTGACAAAACTTTGCTTCGAATACAATCACAAATAGGCGAAGCTCCAGGTTCAATTTTCTCTGGAAATGCACAACTGAACACTACCAAATTAACCACAACTGGCTTCGGCACAATGGTGAATACATAAAACTCAACCACTTGCGCAAATAATATACTTTTATTAACGAAATTAATTAAAAACGAGGAGCCAAAACTACATGCAAGCTTTCGGCTTGGCTTCTCCAATAAACAGCAACACTTGACACTCTAGGTCACCATAGCAACATGTTATACAATTGTTTTTAGTAAGTTTTTACAATATTTGATCCTTAACTTCTAAATGTTTTCTTGAATCTCATTCAGGAACATTCTAACCACACTTTGGTTCCACTTTTTTACTTTTAGTTAAATAAACACTGATTCACAAGCTATTGGCACTTTCTTGTGGTATTCTTTAATTCTCTGGTTGCTTTTTAAATGCTCGTTGCATTATTGTACCTTCTTACACTGCTTAATAACCCTTTAGCTGCGTTATCGATTGTTGGCATTATGATATGAATACAGAACGCTACATAAAACTTCTGTAACGCTTCGAAACACCTTTGTATTTAAGCGAATTAATTATCGTGTCTTGACGTTACACAATTAATCTGTCTGTCATCACAAATTACCTACATTTGGCATACCGACCGCAACTATTGAATACAAGCTGAACGCAACCCTGTCGATACTGTTGTCTTCAATTACTATCCTCTGTTAATTAAATTACAGTTATTGCTAATCATGTCTTATGTAATTATCAATGTTTACTAGTGACTCATATTGTTGTAATAAATAGAATACCAATTCTGGGTCTATTTGAATTTTTCCTTAAGTCTTCGTACGTTAGCAATGGAACCAGAATTTATTGCTGTAAGCATCATACCATTACAGTATTTATGAATCTGATTTTAACAAAGCTACAATTACGTACCCCATGTGCTTACCGCACCTAGTGCCAAAACACCTCTCTCGACCAAATTATCGAGTTCTTTTTCAACCTTAGTCTTTAATGCGAATGGAAGAGACCTTGCTTTGACAAATACCGGTGTTAATGGATCACGAAAATGCAATGTTGCTGAATCCTTATTAAAAGTACCAATTTCATTAGAAAATAAATCATGGAAATCTGCCAATAATAAATCTGATTTTTCGTATCATTCAACAAAAAATTACAGGTACTAATTTGAATATCTAACTTGCTTAATCAAGTACGACCCATTAAAAGAGAGCCATCATTACTGATTACATCAAGTTTCAAATGTAAACAATTAGAGGTATTACATAACTTAATTAGTACATTAATGAAACCTTCTGGACGATTTGTTTGATGAGTATATGTTCTAAGCGTTAAATTGGGGCTCATTGAAGGTACATTTTTAAATTTCTTTTCATAAAAATCTTTTGAAATTGCACTAATGGCCGAGCCTGTATCAAGTTCCATTTTAGCGCTTATGTTTTCAACAATAAAATTTACAAAAATCGGCCTTTCATCTCGTGATAACCGTAATAGCAAAAAAATCTGAAAGCAATCTACATCTAACTTCGTTTTGACATTATCTGATAAAAAAGGCACTTCAAATTCAGAATCACTCTCTTTGTTTATATAATTTTGAGGAACTCGTTTCCCTTGCATTGAAGCCTTCTTCTTACGCACTTTTTCCTCACAAACACTCGCTAAATGACCTTTCACGTTGCATACAAAACATACTTACTGAATGCTTATATCTGCACTCATTCGGTTGTTTGAATTGATACATGGTGAACTTGACTGCGCTCCGGCAATTTAGTGATTCAAACATATTTTCTACTGCTTGTCAGGCCATTTAATATTTTTTCATAATTCAATTAACTATATAACCATTTAGAGCAGTTTTGGTACATAATTGGCGAGTCCGCCTGTATTTCAGACCCGTTTCGGCATAAATGTATCTTTTATACGGCAGCTTTCCGCATCATGTAAAGATTCAGACACAAGCGTGGCTTTCGACTTAATTTAACGGCCTAGCGCGCAGCGCCAACCTTTACTTTATCGCTTGATGCAGCTGCGTGTTCATTTTATTGTAGAACGTCTGTTTTCTAAGTTATTTAAAATTCATTCAATGAGAGCAAGTGAAAAAGCATCTGTCGTTCTTTATCGCACCGAGACGGTTGGTCGTCATCGGGCCTTTCTATTGGTCGCATCTGTCAGGTAGGAATTTGAGCGTGAAGCTCTGTTAGCGTTTGTGTTGATTCATTCAGCCTCGGGACGCAGCATAAGACCGTCGTTATTGCGAGTTGTGTGAGCGTCTTCAAGCTTCGGCGTGAAGACGCCCGAAATTCCGTTGTGCTGATTTGGCAAAGTGTTTGTAAGTTTCTCGTTTTGTGGCGGACTTGCTCTCGAGTCGTAAGGGCGAGAAGTGCGTTTTTCGAGTGGATGATGCCATGTTGTGCAGGCATGAGTTCTAGTGATCACGGATGACCGACTTGCAATATTTCGAAGGGCTAGGACTTTTTCCCAGAATCGGGGATTTCAACGGCAGGGTTGTACCATTTCGGTCTCATCGTTATTTCGTCTCGAGGGAGACGTGACCTATTTTCTTCGCCACGTTAGCGGAACTTCCACTAGTGTTACCATCAACTCCTATGCTTTCACTCGAGCCAACATTGCAGCTATCGGACCGCCGGCTATCACCTTAACCGACGCTTGGTGCTTCGTTACAAAGGTACAATTTGTGTAAATTAGCCTAGTAGTTAACTAATACACAGCTCGTTTTGCTTGCTTAAATTAGCGTGGTTTCGTTCATATCTGACGCAAGTGTAAAAGAATTTGACCGCTGTCATACCTAGTCAATTTTGCTTAACCGAGGTGGCTGGTTTGAGCGTTTTGGCCGCTTGATTAACTTTAGGCCTGTTGTATATTTAAGAATTAAGACGACCCTTTAGCTATAACTATAACCATAAATGCACAGCGACGCCTATAATTGGCCTAACGGCTGTTGGCTGAGTGCGATATAAATATAAATATTTATAAATATAGATAACTAGGAATAGAGCGTCTCCCAGCTGGGCCCTCCTTTTACTGGTACCATTTGTGTGTGTCTATCGACGCCCTTATGGTCACATGTAATCGCTAATGTTCTTAATAGACTGTTATTTAAACTGAGGCCTTATAATTGACGAAGCATGCCCCTTTTAGATTGAATTGTGAAGATTTATGTACAGCGAAGCCTGAGCGTTGGAGTGTCACAGGTAAGTTAGCCGACGCTCGCCGTGGCAGCGACGAGCTTTGTGAGGCCGAGTATTCTTATCCCACCCCGTTTGACCATCAAGGTCTGGTTGAACGTGGGTCTCCTGGACTTGGATCTTGTGGCGCCCTTTTATTTAGCAACACCCTATATACATATCGACATTTTTGCCCTGTGGCGTACCGTTTAGAACCACGCCCATCTCCCTGAGCGTATTTGAGCCGCGGTTTTTAGCCTGTTTCCTACGATTTCCAGGGTAAGTGTGTACGTTTCCCGGACTTGGTTAAGTAACTGGCACTCACTCATTCGTGAGTGTTGTAAGATCAATTTAATACTGTAACATGTTACTATATCAACTGCTAAATTTAGGGAGTTTTTAAAAATTTATTCAGAATCTGTTAACAAACGTTGCTTAATAGTGTCATCAGTAATCCCCATACGAACTCGTCGCATCGCCTCTCTTCCAAAAATTTGTACCATATTGGCACGCGGAAGCTAATTTTTTAAGTGACGCCATGTACTCTACAACAGGCTCACCCTCTCCTTGTCTGTGCTGACATAACTTGTACTTTTTGGCAATAACTGATATTTTTGGAGGTAACTGATCGGAGAAAATTTTGATTAAGATTTATATAATTTTTATCCGCCAGTTTTAACAGGACACGTAAATCCTTTAACAAATCGTAGCATTCACTCCTAATTACTGTTAACGAAATAGCTTTCTGTTTGTATTCAGTAATCTCATTGGTCACGAAGTGCTGCTGACTAGTACGTGTAAACATGTAGGGGGTGCTGTGTCTCCACCACATTCAAAAACTGGAGGTGTTACAAAACAAGGTGGCAGTTGCGGCGCTATTGTTTATTAGAAATTCTTAGTTGCTTAAAGAACTGGGTATGCCAACCATTATGCAGTTTACCAGAAAATTAGCAAAAACATTCTTCTCAAATATTAATTCTTGTCCAAGTGCTCTGTATTATTCTCTCAGCCAACAAGGATTTCACGTGTGCCTTCCACAGGATGTGCTACTAACAGATAACTGATTAGCATATCATTGCTATTATTATATGCATAAAATACTGGTTCTTTTGAAATATCTTATATATTGTATAATATTTAGTTTAGTTTTAGTTATTTTGTTAAATTTTTCTGGTTAAATATTTTATGCATTAACATAAACACGGATGACACTTGTTACGGTTCGTTTGAGCCGCCGTTCAATTTAGCATTCTATGGTATTTAGTTCGCGCTGTGGCGCATCCGTTCACGCATTCTGTAGTCGCCTACTGCGACGACCTTGTTAGGCAATTGCAGGCTTTTGTCTTCGACGGTTCTTTCCGCTTTCGTCCGTCAAACCGGCATGGTGGTTTAGCATTTTGAAGAGCTTCAGTGGAATTTTATTAAGGCTGCCGTTAGTTTCGCTGGATTGTGAAATGTACCTAAGCATTCACGGTTATGTGGTTCTGATGCCCCCAAGCTCACGTATTAGGAAGATTATTTCCTACGCAATTTGCGGATTTGGTATGCGAACACGTGTCGTCATACATGGCCTGGAATTTTCCAGGGTGAGTATTCTAAACGCCCTAGACTCCCTTTAGTTCTGGTGTGTTATCGTTAGACCTTTGTTTCCCCTTTACTGCACCTAGTGCCAGCTAACTAGTGCTGAGAGTCATGCATTTTGCGCGAATAAGCTGTTCTGAGGCAGTGCTGCAGCTGTTTATTTATCGCTTCCACGGCCGCCGCTTCAGGCGATTTCGAGCCGGCGTATGTTGGACCTTCGGAGCCGATACGGAGGCAACTCTTGGCAACTTCTGCTCTTGCCGTCGTATGTGCGAATCGCATTGAGCCACCAGCTTCCGGCAGTACGAATTGGTAACAAACGCTCTGGAATCGCGCTCTGCGTTTCCTCCGAAACCTAGCACGAAGCATCTGCTGTTAGAGCCGCCTGCTTATTCAGCCGGTTTTGATGTGTGCAATTTATTGTTGCGGAATTGTATGTGAAACTGTGAGTATTGCGTTTGTGTATTTTGCTATTTGTAATAATTTATGATGCTGATTTTTGGAAATATTGTGATGCATGTAAATTTCTGTACTATAAATGTATACTGACATTATACTGTGATTTTGCACTATGACTTATTTGTTACTGCGACCTGTACTTGAGTTGGTTTCTCTTTCAGATTTATTGTGCTACTTGAGTTTACGTATTCTCGTTCTAATGCCTGGATACACTTCCTAATTTGTTATAAAAACCGTTGGCGCGCGTTTTTGATATTTTAAAGTTCCGTACACGCCGTCTCCGTAACAGTAGCTGGTCGGCCGGCAATTGTATCCGAGTAGCTACGTTAGGTTTTGATTTTGAGGGATAAGCCAACAGTGAACCTTTATATGATATCAAGAATTAATGGCGCCCAAAGTGAGGCTTGTTTTTTGTAAATGTGCCTCGGCACTTGTCTGAAATTTTAATATGATGCATTGTTCGATTTTAATATGTTTTGCTATTTGTGCATGTAGTATAGAAGTTTTAACTATCTGTATTTGTTCATGCTTGTGTCGTTTTGTTTTGTTGTGGTTAGGGTGGTTGGTTGGACATTGAAGGGAGGACTCTGTTGGGGAACTTTATTATCTCGTTCTTTTCCGTAACAGTAGCTGGTCGGCCGGCAATTGTATCTAAGTGGCTACGTTAGGTTTTGATTTAGAGAGATTAGCCAACGGCGAACCTTTATATGATAACACACTGTACCTATGTCAAATTGGTAAAATACATTATTAAAAAATGTTTGTTTGTTTGTTAATGGTCAAGGTCTACGCATGCCAGGTATCTTAGACACCGACTGCTGTGGTCATATGGTCAAAGTCCTACTTAGAATTGTGCTGATATTAAAAAATATAGGCATTGCTTAAACTTTATTAGCTAATACGTAGAACATGTGCTGTTTTTAAGTGGACTTGTAAGTAAAATGTAAAAACACAATGGCACTAAAACCATATTTTGAAATTTTTGGACATGTTTTTGCCAGAAGCTCTTTAAGCTTCTTCGCTTTTGAAAATTGTGTTAAAAAACTTCAGGAATACGTCAAACAAAATGCAACAATATTTAAATCAGAAACCGAGTGCTACTTAGTGCAATAAAATTTGTGACGTTACGCTTCAGCAGGTTAAAGCCTGGGCTCAAACAACAAACTAGTGTATTTGACAAATGTGCGTCAGTTCTGAATACTCGCCACATCATATGAATGGATTATTTGTACATACATTCACCAATTCACCACTTGTCTATTTCTCACTTTCTGTCAGTAAATATGTCACAAGTCAAAGGGACAACGAATATTTGCATAATTGATAAGTCCAGACTTGTGCATATTTGTGTTTGTACTGAAAAGACTTGACAGGACTTGTGGCAAATCATTATAATTGTTCTATTCAAATAACAAATACTCAAGACAATAGTGACGACGGCAACAACTTTTTCAGTACAACCACTATTCATGCCGGTGACTACACTTGTGTTTGTTACTACATATAGTGTAAACGGTCTATTTGAATATTTGATAATTACGTGGTACTAGTGGTATTGACATAAATTGATTGAACAATTTAATTTGTTTCTATAGTCGGAGTTTGGATACTTGACCAACATTCAGCATGTTGCAATTTTTTTTAAATAACGCGTAGGTCAGACATTTTATATAAAGTTGTTTACTGACAGGACTAGTTAAAAACAAGGTATTTCTAGATCATTTAATATAAAAGTATATTAGTTTACTATTACATTTGGTTTGTAACAATTAAATATAACTACCAAATAAGTGAATGTAAACTAAAATAAATTAATAGTCATTTGTATAAACTATTGTAAATATACGTATGACCCAGAAATATATATTGTTTTGTGATGTAAGAGCTGATACTACAAAAAACAGAAACATACACCAAATCTCTTTATTTATACAATTACGAGAAACCAAAGAGATTATAATTTTTACTTATAGTCTATTACACTTTTTATATCATTCATTATTAGGTGTACTCCGGAGTGCAAGTAATTTTTAGTTTTAGGTGCATTCCAACCCGTGATTTTGTTTGTTCTAATCTATTGTTGGTAAAGAGTATTACAACAATAACAACGACTGCAAATAACCTAACAAGCTGGACGAGCTTAAGGTGATTTATAATTCACCGGCGCCGGCACCGGAAGGGCGAATTCACGTTTACAATTTTTCCCTAGAGCGCTTCTACAGCTTGAAACTATCTTTTCTGATATATATTAGTGGGTAGTATACAGTCCGATTCTAAATTTTCCCAGTTTGGGGTGCACTTAACATAAAAAGTTGGGTGCGCTCTGGAGTGCACCCACACACAATGACAATATTGGTTGTGTCTGTCAACATAACAAAAAATAAAATATGTGCACATGTATAAAACAAAACAGCGTTTAACTTATACACAATTCTAAGAAAATAACAATATCAATACTTAAATTACTACGTATGGAGGTAACTAATATAGGTGACATTCTACATTTTACTGCTCTCCCAAAATGACTGAGCGGGTGAAATGCAAAAACAGAACTGACGTTTTCCATACATACGCTTTAGTAGAATGACTAAGAACAACCCCCACTGCAATTGTCATCAGCGTAGTAATTTTGGGTAAACTACACAATATATGTTGCATTAAAAAATATTAACAGCGCTAAGCTAGGTATAAGTTAATGTGAGCAACTGTTTCTCTGATTTTCATGTTACATGGTCACTTTAGATACGTTCTAAAATCTAAACAATAAAATTGTGATACTTTTAAATTTCATTGTAAGGGTCGGTTGAGAGTAAGAGAGAGTAAGTAGGTTTTCAATTTCAATTGTTTTATTTTTTATTATTTTTTGCCTGAAAAAATTTTCAATTACCTGCGTATCCTCAGATAATTGAAAAATACAAGAAATGTTTTAATTTTGATTCTAAGAAAAAAAGAATTGCTATACACATAACTAACACATACAAATATATTTAGTACTACAATAATATGACACAAGGGTTTGAAAGTATTATTAAGAATAACAAGAAATGGATGCTAAGTAGAAGGGACCAAATTATAACTTTGTTTGATTTCTATAGTAGTAATTCCATAATTTTAACAGTGATATCTAGATAAAGGCACATTAATATACCTCTTACTGTCAGTAAAATTTCTTACTAAAATATCACACAGTTTACATAACTTTCAATTATCACAGGCTTGGTTACTCTATTATATCTCTGTATAAATTCTTGTAAAAATATGTTCATATAAATAACAAGGTTTTAGATTTCCAAAACAAGGGTTTTCATAATTAATAGTTATACTTGTAATGTTTTAAACGATCTCAATATTGGATAGTTAGGTAATAAGTTTGGAAAGAAATGCTTTAATGAATGAGTACACATATTTCAGCAAGGACCATTAGGCGAGTTAAGAAAAGACAATTCCACCACACACGCAAAAATTTACTTTTTTATATCGTCATAGAAAAAACATATCACTTGTATTACAATGTAGTAAAAGGGTACTCAGATTTAAAAGTTGTTCAATCTTCGTAATATCATAACAACAAAATAAAAAAGAACAGGCTGAGCTCCAATAGTGTTTACAACTTTACAATCTTGACAAATTACTTTTGGTTCAAGTTTCATATTAAAAAGCGAGTATGATAGTTCATTGCAACTAGTATATGAATATAAATTTCTCTTTAAATTTAATGTGGAACTTTGCGACCGCATCACTGCCACAGCATTTTTGTTAGTGTCACTAAATTTTGTACATTTTGGAGAGGTTACATCAACAGTCGTGCAATTATCATTTATTTCAGTTAACTGTAATGAATTCCTTGTTTCTTTGTTTACAGTGGAATTAATTTTAGTGTCAGCAAGCTGACAGGAAGGGGCTGTATTTTTTAAATCTGTTTTATCATTACTTTTGCTAAAAGTAAGCAATTCAAGGCCTTTCAGAGGCGCCTGTGTAGCATCTACGTCTAAGTTCTTCTTTTTTCTGGAACGCTTCTTCTTCGGTTTTTTCTTTTCGGAAATAATATGTTCGTCATCAAATGTAGATTGGGGAAGCAAACACTGTAATAAAGTCATAATATTATATTGTGATTAAATCGATTACAAGTAAAGGGTGGACATTTTGCATATTTTAACTACTATTATTGGAATTACAACAATTTTTAGTTTGATACTTAGAAATTGCTTACATATGGAAAGAACTTTATTGATAGTTACTTTAGTTTGGGACACTTTTTCTCTCACACTGTATTAGACAGTCTAGGTTATGTTGACATTCAAATTTGCGGCAAAGAGTGCCATAACATACTATTGTATATTTTTGAAGATATAGCAAGATTTTATTAACCTCAAAACCAGCAGAACTGGCAACAATGTTTAATTACAAACAGGTAAGGCTGCATTGTTTTCGTAGATATAACACTTAATAATGTTATTTATTATATTTCTTCTTCTTTCGCGATTCCTTCTGCCCTTTCAGGTGTCGGATTTATTTATTACACAATCGGTTAAAATAAAGGTTTATCTACTTTGATGCCACAATATGGTTATTATAACACCAAAAACAGTGCTACAATAGAGTCATTATAACGAGTGATCAAATAAATTTATAATTAGAGTGGCCTATGATTCGTGTTATACATTTGGCAGTACTGAAGAGTATTGTCAGTCTATGTCAAATTCAAGATTTTCAGGTTGAGTTTTGTGTCAGTTTCTGTCAAATAACAAACAAAACCTAACCTACTAACCTCAAATTTGACATCGACTGACAGACAATACACTTCAGTACTGCCAAACGTATAACACGAAGCACAGGTGACTCTAATTATAAATTTAAATGACCTCACGTTACTAAAGTAAATTTTTTTTCTATAATAATTTTCAAGGTCAACTTTCTAGGGGATAAGTTGCATTCCTGCAGGGTCCCTAGTTTTAATAATGTTGGTACATATATTTTTAGTTCTTTTTTTCCACTAAAAAAATGATTGTCATTTTGACAGATATGTCATAATAGTGAGTAAAACGAACGGCATAGTAAAATATTGCAAATTTATTAATTATTAAACTTACAATATTTGAAAATAAACATAATGAAAGTTTGATGATGTCGATCATGATTCAATGTTAAAAAAAGAAATTTGTCAAGAGTTCAAATTAAGAAACTTTGACATTCAAAATTGACACATAACCATAATTTTGAAAAAAGTTCTACCAACACAAGGTATAAAAATTTCCTAGCGTTTTACACACATATCTACCAATATTGTAACACTTTGACAGTTATTATATCGAGAGATCCAAAAAAAACTGTTCCTCAGCAGGCATGGAATGAAAAGTGACGTCTTTACTTGTGTCAGATAATAATTAGTTGTCATTTTCTATACGAATCTGTCAGATTGTTAAAAGATTTCTGCTCCTAAAAATGACGTTTCATTATTATTTAACTAGCGAATCACCCGAGTTACGCTTTGGTTCCCAAATTTAAAAGAGATTCATTAATATAAACTAGCAACCAGTGAGACAAATATCTCATTTAATAAAACAAAAAAGACCGTTTTTCAAATAGAACGCGTGTTCGATAAATCACGTGATTTCTCGAAAACCGGAATTGTCACGTGATTGAAATTCGGTTTCTGACCTGACATGACCATTCCAAACAAATAACTTTAATAACTTTTTTCTCTATCTCTTACGGTTTGGCTGCTGAAACAACGTCCCGGACAAACCAGCGTCCCGGACGGACGGAAATCACGTGATTTCTCGAAAACCGGAAGTGTCACGTGACTGAAATTCGGTTCCTGACCTGACATGTCCATTCCAAACATATAACTTTCATAACTTTTTTCTCTATCTCTTACGGTTTGGCTGCTGAAACAGCGTCCCGGACACACAAAACAGCGTCCCAGACAAGCCTATTATATATATGGATTAAAAAAATAGATGGACTAGCCGGGAATCGTACCCGCGCCGCCCGCGTGGCAGGCGAACATTCTACCACCGAGCTACGGAACTTTGTTGAACGACGCGCTGCTGTAGTGCTATATAATGAATCACCTGAGCTACGCTTAGTTTTCTAATTAAATAATCTAATTAAAACCTTTTTGAAAATAAAAACCGGCCTACGATCTAAATCAAACAATTAGCAACATTTTAAGCCAACATGCAGCTTAATCGGTCCAGTATCGTCGGAGGAGCTAGTGACCAAAGATACAAAGAGACCAACGGTTTTATGTAGTGGATTCCAGCTGACACAAGTAAAGACGTGACTTTTCATTCCACAGCTTGCTGAGGAACAGTTTTTTTTGGATCTCTCGATAGAAAAAAAACGTACTTTATTTTCATATGTTATATTTATATGAAAAACATTGAAACAGCCTACTTTGTTTCAGACAACGGACAGATTGTCACACACTTGATATGTCAAAATTCAAAGTTTTTGATTATTTTTATGCAAAGTAGATAAAATAGTGTATTAAGTTCATTTAATAAGATGCGTTGCAGCACTTGTTCCATTGGAGCACTATTCGCTGCGCTCGTTGTACCCCAAACCCACTTGTGCTACAATAGACCCCCTAATTACACTAGTATAATAGTATACCATTAATGAGCGCAGTATTTAAAATACGTGAGTTAAACCTTATTTATTTTAATCGTGTAATAAGTTTTATGCAAGTTTGCCTTATAAAATTTTCAGTTTTGGAAGTTCGAGGTTCTGTCTATTGCCCAGTGGGTTTTTACTTAAACTTCAAAGAGATTTGCGGCTCAACATTGTGCTGAAGCAGACATATGTTGGTAGTACAGTGCCTTAATAGAGACAGTGGCGACAATAGGCATAATTTGCCACAAAATGGCAGCCAATGGCCTACTAACTTTAATAAATTGAACGTTTTTGAATGGTCATGGTTACACAACGTATAAATAATATGTTGGTGGCACTGTAAGTCTATGTCAAATTCGAGGTTATCAGGTTAGGTTTTGCGGCAGTTTTGATACAAACTGACGTAAAATCTAACCTGCTAACCTCGAATTTGTCACAAATTGACGCAAAACCTAACCTACTAACCTCGATTTGGTATAAACAAACAAAAGCATCAACAAATTTTGCCTCTTAATGGCAGCCGATTCGAGCGACCAATAAAGAAGAATACACGCTATTGTCTCCACTGTCTCATATAAAGTCACTGTAGTTGGTAGTGCATATATAGTCAAAATTATACCCATTCGGAGTTACGTGACGTTTGTCAGTCACTGTTCATCTATAGTAAAATAGATGAAATGGAAGAAATTCGAAAAAAAGGCATGTCGACTAATAAAATTAATTTTAAAATTTTACGTTTCTAATCTGTCAGATTATATTTTTCGTGTAGGTTATTGCGATAAGGGTAATAACAACTAAATTAGTTGACCTAAAAACTGAAAATAAAAAGAAACCATTGGATATGCGGTATAATAAGCAGTCACAACAATTAATCTTGAATGTTACGCGTTTTTTTATGAAGAGTACGACAATATTATTAATGGTAAACCAACGTTGTTCACCGTGCTTCTCTTGCGTTAAATTCTCGGAGAGCACAAGTTACCGAAAGTACGAGCCTGAAAGTGAAGAATGCGAAAACAGAAGTCGACGAAGCAGTCAAGAACTCCATCAGGGACACTATAGCCTAAAGAAATGCTGGGTTGAAGAATCTGGAGATTTTTCACATTCAGTTTCTTCCCTAAATAGATGGTTGTCAGGACATTTTCTATCTTTCCTTAATTCGGATAATTATATAACCATTTAGAACAGCTTTGGTACATAATTGGCGAGTCCGCCTGTATTTCAGACCCGTCTCGACCACCTAGTATCTTCTATACGGCAGCTTTCCGTATCACACAAAAATCCTAACCCGCACGTGGCTCTTGGTCCCGCTCAGCAAGCTGATATTCTGTGCGAACCTCTATTTAGTCGCTTTTGTAAATGGTGATTTCATAGCATACAGGGTGACTGAGTCACTATGTTACGATCGACTGTAAGTCTATGTCAAATTCGAGGTTATCAGGTTAGGTTTTGCGGCAGTTTTGATACAAACTGACGTAAAATCTAACCTGCTAACCTCGAATTTGTCACAAATTGACGCAAAACCTAACCTACTAACCTCGATTTGGTATAAACAAACAAAAGCATCAACAAATTTTGCCTCTTAATGGCAGCCGATTCGAGCGACCAATAAAGAAGAATACACGCTATTGTCTCCACTGTCTCATATAAAGTCACTGTAGTTGGTAGTGCATATATAGTCAAAATTATACCCATTCGGAGTTACGTGACGTTTGTCAGTCACTGTTCATCTATAGTAAAATAGATGAAATGGAAGAAATTCGAAAAAAAGGCATGTCGACTAATAAAATTAATTTTAAAATTTTACGTTTCTAATCTGTCAGATTATATTTTTCGTGTAGGTTATTGCGATAAGGGTAATAACAACTAAATTAGTTGACCTAAAAACTGAAAATAAAAAGAAACCATTGGATATGCGGTATAATAAGCAGTCACAACAATTAATCTTGAATGTTACGCGTTTTTTTATGAAGAGTACGACAATATTATTAATGGTAAACCAACGTTGTTCACCGTGCTTCTCTTGCGTTAAATTCTCGGAGAGCACAAGTTACCGAAAGTACGAGCCTGAAAGTGAAGAATGCGAAAACAGAAGTCGACGAAGCAGTCAAGAACTCCATCAGGGACACTATAGCCTAAAGAAATGCTGGGTTGAAGAATCTGGAGATTTTTCACATTCAGTTTCTTCCCTAAATAGATGGTTGTCAGGACATTTTCTATCTTTCCTTAATTCGGATAATTATATAACCATTTAGAACAGCTTTGGTACATAATTGGCGAGTCCGCCTGTATTTCAGACCCGTCTCGACCACCTAGTATCTTCTATACGGCAGCTTTCCGTATCACACAAAAATCCTAACCCGCACGTGGCTCTTGGTCCCGCTCAGCAAGCTGATATTCTGTGCGAACCTCTATTTAGTCGCTTTTGTAAATGGTGATTTCATAGCATACAGGGTGACTGAGTCACTATGTTACGATCGATGTAAGGTGAGACCCGGACGTGGTGGAAGCGCGCTGTACGTAGGTGGAAGCGCGTTGTACGTAGGTGGTTGCGTTTGTCGCTGCGCTGTGGCTTCCAGAAATAGTTATTTGAGTGTTTTTCGCCCCGTTTGACCATCACGGTCCGGTTGAACGTGGATCTCCTGATTTGGATCTTGTGGCGCCCTTTTATTTGGTAACACCCTATATATACCTCAACACGCTTGCCCTGTGGTGTCTCGTTTTAGGACCCCGCCCCCTCCCTGAGCGTATCTGAGCCGAGGCCTTTAGCCTGTTTCTTACAATTTTCAGGGTGAGCATGCACCTTTCCCGGACTGGTCTAGTTATTTGGTACTCACACAGTCGTGAGTGTCGATAAGTCAGTTTGATACTGTAACATGGTGCAAGGAAATAGGCTTCAAATGACAAAAATCAAGCAATAAGTTCTATAACGATAAATACCGTTAAAATTCTATTTATTTCCTTTGTTCGGTCTACTTTAGATTATGCGTCACAAATATGGGCCCCCCAGTACCGAACTCATATAGATAAACTTGAAAGAGTTCAAAATAGGTTTTTGGCTTATTGTGCTTATAAGCTAGGATTTGTTGTGGGTACTTATAACCATTGTGATATCCTTTCACTGCTTAATTTGTCTACTCTTGAATTACGCAGACAAAAATCTGATTTAATAACATTGTTTAAGTTGCTGTCGGGGATATCACTTGTCCGCGTTTATTAGATGTAATTTTGCTTAGAGTTCTTAACAGATTTACGCGCAATTGTTCGTTATTCCTTGTCCCGTTCCACAGTCATAACTATAGTTACAACAATTCTTTGTCAAGATTTATGAGATTAGCGAATAAATTGTGTATTACTAACAATGTTGATATTATCGGTATTTCACTCACATTCTTTAAAGCCTCTATTAATAATTTAATTTAAGTTATATAAAATTGCATTTTTTTCTATGATTATGTAATATTTGTTGATTTTTCAGTCTATTATACTTCTGGAACTGATATTTGTTAATTAATCTCACTATATTATAGTATTATGTTAGCCTGTAGTTAGCTAATTCAACATTCAATTATTTATGTATCTTTTCTTATGATAAGTAGTTTGTTGTTATGGGTTAGGTGTATAGATTGTATTCTGTTGTTATTTATTTGAAAATGGGGTTTTCCCGTTAATAAAGTATTATCATTATTATTATTAACAGAATATTCATTAACAGAAATTAGTAAATTGACTTAAAATTTGCTATACTCAGCAGGTGTTTAATGTAAGAGCAGACGTATCTCTATTATATTTACGTTTTACGACACGTTATGTTTTCTTTAACGTGTAAAATCAGTTTAATTTCGTGTAAGAGAAAAAAACTCCTAGCAATATTTTTTTAGAAATTGGCAGATGTCATGATAACCTACAAAACAAAATGTCAGTTATTACTCTAAAATTGCATTTTTAAGAATCGACATACATAAAGTAACTAGATTATCACGTGACTCCGAATGGGTATAAATATGACTATATGTGTTCCCGTTGTTTTAATTTAATTTATTTTGAAGAATGAACTTTCTAATTTGTAGAAGGAAATTATTGATTAACCATATCTTATTAGTCATTATTTGTATAAAATAAATATGCGGCCTTTATTATACTGCATCATTTAATTCGAAAAAATAAAAATAAACTCAATAATAAGAATGAAAGACGTCACTGGATGACACAACTTTATCAAAATAAAAATCAGGATGGCGGTAGCGACTTGTAAACACATTAGCAATTGACGAAAGCACAGGACAATTCCGCAACTTTTTTCGTATGTCATCAGTAGATTTTGAAATCCTCATTAAGGGTATTGAACACAACTTAATACGCATTTAAAGCTTCCAAACGTAAATACTTTACGCCGTCAATTGGAGTACTCCTTTCCTTCCATAAGTCTACGTTAGTTAGAAAGAGATGAATGTGAGTAAATCGCTGCTTTTCGTAAAAAGTGAATTATGTTAGAACCAGTAAACATAGAATTAAAATTTTTGTTGTATTGTTAAGCTTATGAAAAGTACTTTGTGGGCACCTCGTTCAAAAAAAAAACAATGGCCTAACAATTTTTTCAAAATTAAGATTAAAGTAAAAAAATCAATAGAAACAGTACACATTTAAGGAATACGGTTTGTTTTTAGGATCCTCCATTCCTTAATTAATTGTCCACACAACAGTGTAAAGAAAATTAGATAATTTCTTTCGGTTTTTCTATAATTTCGTTTTTAATTTTTCTTGCATTTCATCTATTTCTCACAAGCAAACGCGAATCTTCATAGCGCTTGCTCACTCGAACAACGCTTTAAGAATCCAGGATCACACAATTACCCGCTACAAATAGTCAGAATTACGTCGCTGCATCGTCCAGAGAAAATCGTTGGTTAATTGTATGCCTACTGCAACGTATAGTTCAGCATTCAGCAGTGTTTGGCGACTACTTGGTGTGCAAGTGCAATCAGTGTTTTCATGTGGTTTTACCATGAAAAATTATAAGCTAAGTAATAACAACGGTAAAAGCAGAGCACCGTCTGTATTAAGAAAAAATAATGGCAAGATTTAGTAGAATTTGAACCGTTAGGTGCCATCGTACATTATTATTTTGACAGAAATATACAAGTACGTCATATTCTGCATTAAATAAGCAAATTACATACAGGCGTAAGTCTATAAAATAATATCCATTGTTTAATACAATAATTTAGTAAAATGCCCTTCCATTCATTATTGCAATGATCAGTATTACTGGGTGTTATATTGTCGATTTTAAAATTTCTTGAATATGTGCGTATAGACTATGCTTGTAGACCACTTATTCTGTCAGTATGCAAGAGCGATGTCATAGCAGTAAGCGCACTGAGTAACTGTAATATTGGCATACCGCTCTATTCCACTGCAGAGAGTGCGACATAATTTTGTGTTACGTATGTTCGGCCCATGTTACCGCATACAAAAACTAAACAGCGAGTCTAATCCCCTTAACATTATTGAGCCAAAAATCAAGAGAATAGATACAAGTAACTCCAGTAAAGTAGAGGTGCAAATCGACGAACATTTGTGCATTGAGATATGATGCACCTGCATTAAATTTGCGCTGCAAATAAGTGTGCTACATTATTTCTATATCGACTAAAATCCTTTTCTTTTAATGTAGAATGAAGGTAGGTTGGGAATCTGAATTCATTCTAATTCTAACGCTTTAGCAGATGAATAACACCTTTAAAACTTCAAAATATAAATTATTCAGCTTATTCGCACATAATTTTAAAGTCTACAAATTTAATTACCCTATTGTTACTACGTATGTCCACAACTATGCGTAAAATATATCTAAATCCAACAAAAGAAACAAACAAATATATAAATAAATAATAAAAGAACATTTGCAAATGTGGCTGAAACAACACACAGGTTTAATTCTAACCTACCGAAAACATTCCTCTCCCGCCTACGCAAAAGGCGAATAATGCAGAATGTGCAAGAGGTGGGCGCCGGTGAATACCCGCCCTAATTCTCTGATATCGAGTATACGCACGCACGTTGACATTTCCCAGGACTCGGTTTTTTGGTAGAATCCCGGGAAGGTCCCGGGCTGGAAACCCTACTCACATCAACATTTATTTTAAAAAAAAAAAATCAAATTTTCCACTGATGTCAGTGGTAATTTCATTAGTTCTTTCCGCAACTGTGTTTGGTGACAAACGAAATGTTTTGCAGTTTGAACAATTTCAAAAACGAATTGACAACTAAATGTTCCATGCCGCATGCCACCAGTAATGTCATTTGATAACTTTGTTTTTCAATGGTTACTGTGATTTATTTCATATAGTAAATTAGTAATATTTTGATTCTTTAATAGTGGATATTTCAACAATGGATGAAGTAATTATAGGCAACTTATATATTTTTGAAAAGAGAATTTTGAGCGCTATCCGATAAACACATAATATATAGGCCAGGGGTGGCAAACCTTTATTGATCTATGTGCCATTTTTTCTAAAGAACTGTTTAATGAGGCCATTAGATTAGATTTGATTAGAATGCCAGGTAGAAATAGGCTAAAAATACATATTCCTAGGTACATAACCGAGCTAAAAGGCGGGAGCTGAAGAAGACTAACCTGGAGGTGGCGGACAGCCTAGAGTGCCGTGCAAACAACGAAAGTGGGCCCCAAAATTCCGCAAGAGCGTAGTGAACGTAAGGATTGCAACCATAAACAATTATCCTAACGTTCAGTGGGCTTTCGTTTTTTCAAAATTTTCCCTCACAAATGAACCAAGCTATAATTAAGCTGGTGAAGCAGGAAGCCGAGGGGCAACCAACTTATTAAGTGAAGGCTGGGATGGAAAAGGTCGAGAAATACTACCACACGCAATTCAACTCAGGTTATCAAAATCTCCCAAAAATTGGAAAAGGACCACCAGAAAAACTATTGGAATGCAGAGTGGTCTAAATACATAGCTGTAATTTGCTGAAAAATGTTATCACAAGATGAAAATAGGGTTGCCTAGCTACGCAGAAGAAAATTTATTCAATATTTAAAAATAAATGTGAATAGGGCTGCCTAACGATCCAGGGGAGAACTTACAAAATAAATGCTTAAAGTAAAATCCAACTAGTTATTTCAAATACCGCATGCGAACTACAAACTAAGCTTAACAGCGCCACTCTCGCCGTCCTTTCGCGTCGCCCGCGCTAGCTCACTCCGTAGCTCACTCCCATCCGTTCGGTCAGAAATTCGCGCAAAATCTACTTATCTCTGTTGCGCAGTCTGTTGCCGTTTCGGCACCGGTAGCCTTGTTTACAATGAACTTTGTTACTACGACCTCAAATGTAGACGAATAAATAAATTGTTTCGATGAGGTACCTAAATTCCTTAATTACGGCCGTGCCCAAATTATTTTGCCCCATCAATGGAACGCGTGCCATTGGTTCGCCACCCCTGATATAGGGTGTTCCATTAAAAAAAAGTATACAGTAAGTCAAAAAGTTCACCTGTGATGCTCAATTGTTTCTTTAAGCAGCAAATTCGGACGGTTTGGATGATACCCTACAATTATCTGAACAATTTTTTTCTATCTAGAATAACAAAGTCGCTAGAAGCTGTCAAAATTTGAGCAAACACCCTGTACACTTCCTCACATATGTACCTTCACTAAAATATTTTTTTCAAAAACTGTCATCAAATGTTGACATTTTCGTTAAATTCTCAGTAAGCAAAGTGATTCTTTTTTGTCACTTAACTGCGAAATACTTTTATGTTCTAGAATACAAAATTCTTTAGCGTTCTAGAACATAAAAGAAATGTCAAAAAAATTGTCATTTCTTAAGAACTTATTTGTGATTTTATTAATTAAGTAACCTACTTTAGTTTTTTATTAAGTAATTTAAAATTTCAATAGATACTAATAACTATTATAAACTATTATAAACATGACTAATTTATGTTGTACTACAGGTAAATTGAAGGTGCCGATATTACAGTCGGTTAAATTTATAGGTCACTTTGACGTTTGTCAAACAATTCAGCAGGCCGTGGTTCAAACATAAATTAATTGTTTATGAAATATAAAATTGTCAATTAACGTTGACAGTTACCTTATTTAATTTTTTTATTCTCATACTAGTTTTATTGCAGTTTTCGAAAAATCATTGTTTGCATCTCGAATGCGAAATGCTTTTGCATTCTCGAATGGGTATTTTGCCTCGCTAAAGCTTGGCAAAATAACTTCCATTCTTGAACACAAAAGTAGCATTTCGCATTCTAGATACAAAAATAGCCATTGTGTATATGGTTACAAATTTTTAAATAACAAACTAGCTTTGACTGTATTCTCGTTCCTTTAATGGACCTTTGAAAACATTTCAAATATTGAATATAACTTATAAACTCGATGTATTTCAAACGAGTAAACAAAGGATTTGCCCATGACAAGTAACAACAGTGGCATTATTTAAACTTTGAATTAGAATGGTCCTCGACACCGAAAGTAAAAGAGGCTAAAAATTATGAACGAATGAATCAATGAAATTTACATTTTAATTTGCCATTTGCACATTTTGTGATATTCGATGTTTGCTAGTCATGTGACTAAAACTCGATCTGCTCAGGCTCCGCTCCGCGATGTACTTAACGAACACAGCTAATATTTCTGGTAAGCAAAGCCACTGCTTTTTTGGTTTTTGTAATACACATAAGGGTTATAGATAGTAACTAACCAAAACATTATGTAAATATCAACTTAAATAAAATACAGAACAATTTAACATAGTATCACTTACATGTGCATTTTGCAAATTTTCTGGTGCAGTTTTTGTCACCTTTGCAATTTTCTCTTCTGAATTTGATTCTGTAGTTTGTGTTTTAGATATTCTTCTATCATGCGACATCTGTTCATCACTTATTTTATAATCAGAAAAGTTATTGATAATAGTCCACCCACTTCTCCAATAATGAAATAATTCATCTTTAGACATATTTCGTGTTAATTTGTCATCTATTACATTTTTGCTAACAGCCGCTGATGATAAAGGTTGATCGAGTTTCTCAGGCTCACTGAAAATCTTCATAAACCATACCTCAAACTCTTTATTAAGAAAACTAGAAACACTAGTAAATTTGTTTGTATTTGCATGTCGATTCTCACTAGGCTCTTCTTGTGTTTCTGTAATTTCAATGGACATCAGGTTTGCTACATATTTAATCACATCGAAGACATACTAACATTTAGTTATTAATACTAGTACTACATGTGGACGTCTTACCTGAGAATGATGGAATTCTCCGATTGCATGGTAATTGTTCAACGTTTGTACCACTACGACTCATTTCTGTTATGGATTTTTTCCCAGATCTGGATTTTTTCTTGTTAGAACCCTGTGATTCTGCAAAAGATACGTGATTCTGTGCTTTTATTTCTGCATAAATTTCTCCAAATTTACTTGGAGTTTCATTCTGTGCTCTAACCATATCGCTGCAGGATTTTTTCTTATTTACTCTCTTTGACAAGTTTTCGATATATTCATGTTTACATACTTCCATGCTATCTAACTCTTGATTATTGGTAAGTGCAGCTGATAACTGATTTGATGTTTTGTTACTGCTATCCAATTGTGCGTCACGAATTCCATTATTATTATTACTGTACACAAAAGTTTGTGCACATTTGTCCGAAATTATTCCTTTGTTTGTTTCCTGTTTTAATTCTCTTGCCAGTTTTGATTTACTAATTTTAGAATCATGGTTATCAAGTGTTACTAGCTGTTTATTATAAGCACAAGTATTTTCTTCTAATACTGTATTAAGAGAACTATTTGTACAATCACGTAGTGCAGGCCCTGGTACACAAGGCAATTTTTTCTGTTTGTTGCGATTCCGTATATCAACGATGTTAACTACCTTAAATTTTGACGTTAAATCATCGAAACATTCACAAAAATTAGTATCTGCTTCTGACTTCAACTGGGAATCGAGCATTTTTGTTAAATTACTTGAATAAGGCACATGTGCAGAAGTATTGCATTCCTTTTTTTGTACGGTGTATTCTTTACTTTGATTAGGTCTATATGAGCTATTAAGAGAACTATTTGTACAATTACGCAGTGCTGGTCCTGATACACAAAGCAATTTGTTCTGTTGTTCGTGATTCTTTATATCAGCGATGTTAACTGGCTCAATTTTTGATGTTATATCACCGTAAAGTTCACAAAAATTAGTGTCTACTTGTGACTTCAACTGGAAATCGGGCATTTTTGTTAAATTACTTGAATAAGGCACATGTACAGAAGTATTGCATTCCTTTTTTTGTAAGGTGGATTCTTTATTTTGGTTAGGTCTATATGAGCTAGACGTGTGGCTCGACGAACTAACCAAATGAAGTTGAGAATTGGGAACCGCAGAACACAAAGGATTATTTACAGTATTATTTTGTGTACTCAGAGGTTCTTCAGGCAAACTTCTTTTATATTTGAGATTGACATTTTTGCATTGTTTATTTAAATTTGCAGCATGTATCGGCAATTTTGTAACAGTTTCATATTGATTGTCATTTATGCTATCCACTTGCCTTACATTTGAAACTTTTGTAGGATTATTAACATTATTTGAAACGCAAATAGTGTTTGATTTAGCAACTGATCTAACCTCACCATTTTTACATATAGGCTTCGTTATTGTCTGTGACACAGCAACACTGTCCTTGGTGTTTGCGACTGTGGCACTTTGAGAAATATTTACAGGAAAAGATGGTGAACGCTTACTTTGCTCCTTTATTTTTTTATTGGTTTTTACAACTTGTGCAGAATTTGTCAACTTACATTTATTATCAGATTTGGATTCACTGATTTTGCCCTTGTAATATTGTTTATTTTTTTTCTTTAGTATTGATAAACCTGTAGATTTATTTGTTTGTAGTTTCGGATGTATTTTTTTCACTTGGGGTCTTTTATGAATCACAGTTTCAAAAGCTCCAATTTTAACAATATCATACTTTCTATCTTGAAGCGATATAGATGGTGGTTTGTAAGCTTCATATTCTTCGTCAAAATCACTTTTGCCGCTACTACTGTCCGAGTCAAACGCAAAATCGTAAGCTCCATGATTTCTTATAGCTAGTTGAAGTTCAACTTCCTCTTCTTTGTTCATTTTAAAATCTACGATTTTAATAACAATTATAGGTTACTCTGAAACATAAATAGTCAACTTACCTTTAACAACGAATATAATAATGCATATGCAATTGGATGTAAGTCGCACCAAGAACCCATAAGTCGCAAATAAAATATTACTTTTATCAAACAATGGCACTCGGGAATTACCTCTTTGTATGTGAATTATCTCAATTATCTCCTATAATTATAAAGCAAAACACGTGATGTAAACAATAATAAAAAGAGATAAACATACAGAACAGAATACATTAAACGTAGTAGAGCTAAGAAAGTTGTTCTTCAATTGAGGAGAAACTGTTGTTCTGCCAACATGAACAGTCCAGAAAAATTGTGACGTCCTTTATAGTTGGCAACCTGCACAACAGGGAAATCTGTGATGCACAGGTTGGTCTTCTGTGATGCAGAGTGTCAAAATAACAATTGAAAGTGTAATAAAGTTCGACATACGTCTCTTGACGTGTTAATTTAACCTAGTCCATATTACAAAGTTTTATTGAATTGTATTAAAATAAGAAAATTCCTTATTCTCAATAATAACGTGTTGATTCCACATAATATCCTTCGTTTGAAATTGTTGATATAAATACATTGAACAAACAAACATAACCACACTTAACTTTGAACGCCCCTTATTTAAAATGTGAAAACAACATGCCTGTTTCTAGAGAAATTAAATTTAAAACTCCTACATTTTACGAGAATGGTTTGGAAACAACTCGAATATATTAATATACAAAAAATAATGAGCTTTAAAATCTTTCTTACGGCGTTTTACATACACATTCTACTTGGTTGGAAACATTTCAGTACTAGGTACCAACTTTCATAGTGACGTCACAATTTTCTCGTCTATTGCTACCCCCATGTTCCGTTGTAAAATTTTGATACAAACATTTGTGTAAACGGGATTTAGATGATGTGACAGCCTACATTTTCATAAAAATGATTACATTACGGAAATATACAGATTGGTGGCGGAAAATGTGCACATAGGTAGTCCAATGTGCTAGAATACAGTTTATATGCTTTGTATGCCTTAGACAGAAATAGACATATATGATTTAAAATCTAGCATCCTAGGATTCAGTGTTTTCTAAAAACAAAACACCTTGATTCTGCGGATACTAGATGTTAATTGCATATAGGTATATTTCTGTCGCACACAAAGCCCGTAAACTGTATTCTAGCATATTGAACTAGCTATGTTCACATTTTCCGCCACATATCTGTATGTTTTTTGCATAGTGGTCATGAAAGTCGCATTTTTTAACGAAAAATCGTGAAGAAAGTACCACTTTTTGACACGAAAAATCGTAAAGAAGGCTACACATTTTTAAAGTATTTTTTGGCCTCCTAACATGTAAACAACACATTCGTACACAGTTGACTTTTACAGTAACTACGATTTTACAGTTTGTCAGTGTTTTTTTGCATCCCGGTGCGGTAAAATCACTAGAAAATATTAAGCTCTCAGAGACCCTTAAACAAATATATATATAATATATACTTACGACTTTAATTTTTGACGTTTCAAAGTGACAACAACACAATTTATTGAAGGCAGCTTGCTCAATGACAACGATGGTTTTGATATTCGAAAGCAAAATCTCGAATTTATACATACAAAACATGTCTGCTAAAAAACGCAATACAATTCTCGTGCGTTAAGCATTTTACAGCGCTCGGATTTATTAAAGCACTCCGCTTCGCCTCGTACTTCAAACGTTAAAACCTCCGCTGTAAAATGCAACCTACCGCACTCGTAATGTAAATAACTATTATTGAATTGTAAATTGTCAATGTGAGAGTTGTTTATTCTGAAAACGTTTTCGATCAAATTTCTAGTTACAAGGGATCACTATGTAAAAAATAACGTGTACGTACAACACGTATGAAAGCAACTTTTTTACTCATTTGATTAATATAATATTAAATAATAATAAACCTTCAAACTGACAAACTCATAAAAAAAGTATCACTTTCATCGCTAGTTGTACACATAACTACCGAGTGACCATAAATGGTTGCGATTTTTTTCTTAGGTTGGCACTGTTTATGTTGGTGGCATTGTAAGTCTATGTCATATTCGAGGTTAGCAGGTTAGGTTTTGCGTCAGTTTGTGTCAAAACGTTCCTTGATTTTAAATAGCTTTCCAGTTTTTGGTTGGAATACTATACATCGGCGTACTTTATGAAAGTAAAATGCGTACCAATTAGTTGAAATATTAAAAGTAAATCACTTTCTTTCAATAATTAATGAAATGAAATAATACAACAAAAGATATCGAAAAGAAAACGGCGGAAACTTTTTAAGGGATTATCGTTTAAGATTGTGGGCATAACTAGACATAATATTTCCATAAATTTTTAGCACAATTCTGTTGCCAAAAGATGAGCCTAAAATATTTATTTAATATGAAATGGTTTGGCAAATCTAATAATAGCGTACTTACACATTCTTGAATTTTTATTTATTTTCCAGCATTTAAGCAATTGAACTTCATTTCTAGGGAAGCTAAATATGCAAATTGACTCCTTCCAAATCAGTACTAGTGCAATTTCACAATTTTGGTTGTTGGTTCTACGCCTCTGATAAATTTCGGTTGCCAACATGATAAAAAGAAAGTTAACCACACTTTAGTGGCTTCTTTATATACACTATAATAATGTAACCATACTTTTCAGTCATACGTTGAACTGCAGATCAGGTTTCTATAAACATTTTGGACAACATTTTGACAGTGAGACACATAAAGTATGTTTTTTAACTGTAGTCATAGGGATTTACATGATAAAAAATTATACCTTGTATTAGCTTATGTTGTACAATTTTGAAGCAAATTTAAATTTAATTTAATAATAAGCCAAATATTGTCTACAAAATACACACGGATGACATAACACAATCATGTTTTATTTCATTATTTGCCGTTGCATTTTTAAATACTCATTTACTTGATATTCATGGCAGAGGTTTTTGCTAGGCAATTTTCAGCTCTATAGGGCATTCAGCAAACACAAAAACATTTAATTTTTTTTGAAGTTGGCATGTGCATATAATTTTTCTACTAGGGATTCTGTATTTTGTTTTGCAAAGATTTGCACGGCTGCATACTGGCAGATTTGAATTGAAAATGACATTTAATATTTCTCATTGTGAGTGTCAAACTAGATATTTTTCTAGAAATTCTAACCTGAAGTTTCATAAAATGTAATAAAGATACCCATTAGTAAACGCTACGTCAATAGTATCCAATACAGTATTTGTATAATATCCTTAAAAGTAGTTAATTACAACATTTATGACACATGGGTAGTAAATGTCACACCCTTAACCTATTTGTTTTAGTAACTTTTTGTAAGTACATTCCTAGACAAAGGTGAATTTTGTAATTACACTCATGAAGTTTTGGATATCAAAGGCCACTTTTTGTTTTTGGATTTACTGAACAGACTATATGTATTGGTATCATTTGTTAGTCCGTAACCGTTAAACATGATTTTCAGTTTATTTATTCATCAATAGCTTTTATAATTATTATTTCGATAGCTTTTTGGTCGCTATACTGTAGTAAGCAATTGAAATTATCTCATTATCTTAAACTGACTTATTATTTTCATTTAAAAAATTTTAAACGATAACCTAACTTTTTGTTTAGTTGGTACAATCTCTAATTAAAATATATCTACTTATTGACTTTTTACTTTAATAAAAGACAAATATATAAAATAACAAGACGACTGAACTTACATTTTCATGTAACTATTACCCATAACTGTATCTGTTGCAGCAGATTAACTGCTTTCTGCTACAGTTTCGTTTGCTCCCCTTTAACTTTCATAACTCTACTACTATTTTGACAATTGCGAATGACATTGACAGGTTGTGGCAAACTGGTGGAAGTGTTTTGCATTCTGACCTGCGTATGGGTGCGATATACAGGTAGAATTTAGTTTTGTAAATTAGTGAGATTGTATCCGTTGTATTGCATGGTTTAGACATCAAGTGCATATTGCAAAAACTTCGATCAAAGCAAAATGTGATTAGCTCTATTTTAAATAAAGTGTGTAATTAAATCTTGATTAGTGTTAGTGTTGTACCCCAAAAACTCGTCCAAGATGGCAAAGAGGTTAACTGAAGAAATGGTAATTGCTAGGAGTAAACTTTCAGATTTATCTAAAGTGAAACGTTTAAATTGCTGGTAAGTTGTATCTGGTTAACATAGCACGCAATCTAATTAATTTGCAGATACTGTTTTGGAATGCTATTTTGTTATTCAGTTTCATGTGCATTTAATTCACTTCTGTTAATTTTTGTATCCTAAATGTTGTTACTTTTTCCAGGGGTAGTGAATTAGTGGATGTGTCTTTGTTGAGGAAAATGCCCAGCGTGGAAGTTCTATCATTAAGGTAATTTAAATATAATTGTTGTATGCTTATAATTGCGGTATTTTTAAATTTCATATTAAAAATAAAATCTTTAAAGTCAAGACTTGTAATCAAATAAATATATTTCTGTTTAAACACTAGCAGTATAGTAGCATTGCCTATTTAGTCACAGTTCTAATAAATAAGAATTGCATGACGATATCTCTTTTTAAATGTGTTAGTCAACAGAAGATTTTATATATAAAAATTAGTGCATAATATACGTAGTAACGAAAGTAGTAATTTTTATTACTTTAAAAATAATAAATATTGCACATATAGCGAACTAATAGTTGCTGCGAGGAGATTAAAATATGCGAGTTCCACCTTATTTACTTTAACCGCACGTAATATTAAAACAGAATTTTGAGATTCTGTAGATTTTTTACGAAAATAACATTGCCATGATTGTGTTGTGGTCTCGGTAATACTGAGAATTAAAGTTTTTAAACTGCTGGAGGAATAACATTTTTATTTTGCAGTTTTAATAAACAAGTATGGCTTGTGTCCAAGTAAATAGGAATGACATTATAAAGCAAAATTAGATAAATGTGTTGTTTCATTTTCGATAATTTGTTATATGTATTATATAAATTAATAATAAATAAAATAGTATAGTGAATTACAGTTTTGGCTAAACTCCAATATAGCCCACTGGTGCTTAGGTTCATGCGTGCATGCGCATGATAATGCGATTCCCAGTTTGTCGGTGGTTCGACAAATGTTTAGACAGTGGAGGCAAAACACAAGCGTTTCGTGCCAGATCCAATCTTGGCTGCCGTTAAGGTGCGGATTTAGGTTGGCTGCAGTTTAAGATTTGTGTGTATTTAGTACAAAAATGCCTGTGTATGACCGTAAAAACAGGAGTTAGTCCAATCGTAGACAATAATATTGAATTTGAATTTCGCAGAGTATTTCTTTTATTCGTAGCTTAACATCCAGTTTCACCACTGACATAACAGTTCCTTTATGTGCATGATCCGTAAATGTCAGAATGTATCAGTGGGCTATACTGAAGTTTTCTCAAAGTTTTTAAGTCGTTAGAGGAATAAAATTTTTGTTTTGCAGTTTTAGTAAACAACTACTTTAATGGCCTAAGTAAATAAAGATGGCATTATAAAGCAATATTGGATATACTCTATTCACTATAGTCCCGGATTGTCAATGTCAAAATCCAATTAAAAACAATCCTTTATATCATGGTTAATATTTTTAAGTCAAGCTATGGGTAACTAGAAACAATTAATAAAGCTACTAATGTCAAAATTATAAATTATAGGTTATATTTCGAACTAACTTAAGTAAAAATAAATAAAAGTTGCCAGGTAACAGAAATCCAAATTTTCAAAATTACGCTTTTGCGTTGTCCAACCTAGTAGTAACAAAAAAACCAATAGAAATTCTACAGTGCTACCATAAAACGTCATCTTTGACAATCCGGGACCATAGTGAACAGAGTATAATAGTTGTTTATGTATCTAGGCTGAAAAATTGTCTTTATGGACGATGCCTGCAATTGCTGGCTGAGGCGATAGCTGAAGCAAGCAAGGCCATAAAAAGCAGTTTTTGTCTGACGTGCATATTACATTCTTCCCTTCCAATATCGTAATTTGAAAAAAAATTAAAAGGGCAGTGTAAATTATAATTGTTGCGGACGAAAAATGTTTGCTGATGAAAAAGGTTTGCGGATGAAAAATGAATGGTGTCCAAAAAATTGAATTTTTTGTACGTAAATATGCTCTGTAAATTATATTTTATAGAGAGGTCTACGGAAAAATGAATTAATTTGCTTTGAGTGTTCTTAGTTCATTTATTTATGTCATTTACGATACGATGGAAAAGTAAAAGTAGTAATAAAAGATGCAAACTTTGCTCAGGATTTAATCATAAGTGAAATCTTCATGTCTTATTAATTTTTGATAATTTTATGATGTAGATAAAATACAAATGAATGCAAAACACAAGTTTGAATTTACATTGTAGTAAACTGTAATTTTTTATACTATTTTATGGGTCATATATATATGTATATAATACCTATATTCTCTTTGTTCATTACGCATGGAAGCGTGACATGAAATAAAAATTTTGTGAGAAATATTTACCTACTAAAATAAACTTCGTTTTGATACATTTACGAGTGTATATACATGTAGCAGATTTAGTTATGTCAATTTTTATGTACTTAATAAAAATAACTATTGTACAGATGGGCCTTAATTAATTTTTTTTTAATAATTACAACAATTGCAATAATAAATATACACAATAAATGTCTTCATGAGGTCGGCTGACAGCTCCTCGGTGGCGTAATTGTAATGGTGCAAGAGTTAACTTGAAACACTTTCATCGTATGACAAACATAAGTCCTGGGGTAATTTTTGCTTCAGTCTTTAGTGAATGTTTTTTTGTACTGAATTGTATCACACAGTTGTATGTTTGTAAAGACATTTTTAGTCACTTTTTTATGTGATGGTCAATAGTAACTATGTTTAGTTCTTCATGAATTTGGTAGTTTCTGACATACCACGGGGCATTTACACATATTTAGAGCACTTTATTTTGCATGATTTGCAGTTTATCAATTTGGGTTTTGGAAGCATTGCCCCAAACTGCACAACAGTACGTTGAAAAATGCCGTATAATTTTCAGGTAGAGCGATTCTTTGATTAATTTTGTGTCGAAAATTTTAAAACGAAAATGTTGGATTAGTCTTTATAAGCCCTCACGAGTGGTAGATAAAAAACATTTTTTCTCAGGCAAAGTCTCTTCTTTGTTCTAAATACAAGTCAAAAAGTCACGAAGGAAAGTTATTCAAAATGTAAAATTATGGCCCCACGCAAAATTTCAGAAATATCGGGCTACTTTTATGAAAACGTGTGCATTAGATGAAATACTTTTTGGGTTTCGTGTTGTTGCAGTTTGTCTCCTACTAGCAATATGCTGTCGTTTGTAAATATATTAGTAATATCTTGAGTAACCAATCTTTTACTACGTTGTTTATATGCGGCTACTATTTTTACTTGTTTGCCATTGTTGAGTTGTAAATTAATTCCGACGGTTTCTAGACATTTTGCTGCTAGCTTGGTTAATAACGAGTGTCAGTTTGCATTTAATTAGGATCGCTACACCAACAGAAGCAATAGGCGCTGTGCGATCATTTCTATAGACAATGTTACCCGGGACTCGAAATGCTTCGTTTTCAATCAGTTGTGTTTCCGAATTGCAACCAATGTCAATGTTGTGTCTTGCTACAAAAGCTGATGAATGCAGATCTCTGAGCTTTAATGCCATTGGCGTTCCAATTAATTATTGTTATGTATTATAAGGTGGTTATTTTGATGGATGTTGAATCAATGTTGGTAAAATTGTTAAAAGAATAGGTTTGATTTTGTCAATGTGTGGTATAATTAAGTCTATTATGGCTTTTATTACCATAGTTATGATATCAGTGCTATTTTCATGTTAGTTTGTAGGAGTATTAGTCAATCCTGTGGTGGCGTCTCTATAGGTGCTATTTGTTATTGTTCAGGTCTGTTGTGTACTCTTTGGGGGCGATCACCATTGTAATTAGTTTGGGGGCGATCACCATTGTAATTAGTTGTTGGTGTGTTATTGTATTCGTGAGTTCGGTTCATGTGTGTAGATTTATTAATTTGTAAAATAACTACACCCTTTGAAGTTCGCGGGGTGTTCTTCGCCGCAATTAACACATTGCAGTTTATCGTCTGGAGTTTTTGTGCATATGCTGTATTTATGGTTGCCAGTGCATTTTACACAACGTGCTTCGACCTTACAATAATTGCGAGTATGGCCTTATCGTTGACATCTTTTACATTGAGGTATATTATCGGATTTCCTTAGAGGTTATATCGACACTACAGCAGTATTTACACTTCCAGCTAGATGGATCCCCAGTTTATAATGCAAGAATAGAGCGAGCATGGTTAAACGAAAACTTTCCGTTAAGATGGATAGGTCGTAATAGCTCTTTAATAGAGTGGGCTCCGAGTTTGCCTGACATTATACCGCTCGACTTTTTTTCTTTGGGAACTATTGAAAATGTGTATGCATCTAGACCTCAAAATACACAGGAACTGTGTCAAGAGAATCCAACAAGCCTGCGTCGAAATTTCTCCAGAAATATTACGACGAGTTGTACTGAATCACAAAAAACAATTGGAAAAATGTATCCATCTCCAGGTGATTTAGTTGAAAAAGATCCTATTTAAAATATTATCTCTATA
The DNA here is from genome assembly GCA_940337035.1 of Agriotes lineatus. Lineage (NCBI taxonomy): Eukaryota > Metazoa > Arthropoda > Insecta > Coleoptera > Elateridae > Agriotes > Agriotes lineatus. The sequence continues at coordinate 108,503,353 of OW679195.1, read as the reverse complement.
TTTTTCTGTAGTGCAAAGCTAGAAATCAGTTTGGTTTTATTTATATTAATTTTTAATCCTACTCTTTCAGATTGACCATTTAGTTGTAACATTGTTTCAAGTTCATCTTCATCGGTAGCAATCAGCACTATGTCGTCTGCATATCGCAGATTTGACAAATGATTCCCGTCTATATTAATTCCTTTACCTACCAAGTTTTTAAAAAATATTCTTTAATATAAGCGTGAACAGTTTTGGGGATAATGTGTTCCCGTAGTGTACTCCTCTTTTTAGCTTAATTTTGTTCGTCATTCATTCAGCTTTTACTTCTAATGTTGGTTTCTGGTAAGTATGGTTAATCACTTTAGGATATGTAGAATCAATTCGACAGTCGTCTAGGGCTTTAAAAATAGGTTTAAATTCCACAGTGTTGAATGCCTTTTCAAAGTCGCAAAGGCGGTATGATGTACTCATTACTTCGTTCAATTAAAAGTTTTATAGCCTGTAGATGTTCATTGGTGCTGTATCCTTTTCGATATCCAGCTTGTTCAATGGGTTGGCATCCATCTAGTTTCGCTGTTAGTCCTCAGAACCCTCATTCATGATTGCTTTTTGTTTGTAGTTTCTCTTTCATCTGGCTTTCTTATTTTGAATATTTTCTTATTGTGTCTAATTTTTGATTCAATACTCTCATGTTTGCGTTTTCCTCAATTACTTTTTCAATCTCATTTTCTCGATATTTTTTATACGTCCGTTTTAATTCCTATCTTAATTTTTTTATTTAGTTCTTAGTATTCGGTGCTATTCGATTGTGTGTTTGCTCTTAATTTACGTCTTTTACGTATCAGCTTTTTAGTCTCTTCACATACTTTTTCCTTGTTTTGGTACCTTGTTTGGTGTTATCATGTTAATAGCATTATGGATTGTATTAGTAATATTTGCATTTATCTCTTCTAAAATGCCATCTAGTTTTACTTGCCAACTATGGGTGCGAATGGTTTGAGTCCAGAACAAAAACACTTGTAAAGCGGTAGAAAACGTTTATTGTAATGCGAGATGCTAAGAATTTGTAATCACCCAGGATGGACTGTAACTGAACTGAGCTTATGTCAATCTCGTTACTTATAGTCAAAAAGGGGTGAATATCCCTTTGAAGAATTCGCAGTCCCATTATGTCAGGGCATTGAAGCCAGCAACATTCCCGTTACATGGAAAATGCAACGGTAAATTTTACAGTTAGGAATGTTACCTGCCGCAACCCTTTTGTCGGGAGTAGTGAACTACTGCGAATTATGCCAAAGAAATTTCCGTATCTGTTATCGCCACACCAACTTACGAGTTCCTTCAGTATTTCTTCCTGATATTCAGATGTTTTTCATCTTAGGATATTTACATTCAGATTTTTTTTCTTACTATTGACAAGTTTTAGTCTTTCAACATTTGCATTTATCACTACTTTTGCTCTGACCAATCTGTGATTCCGTCCTGCATCCACAGCGTTTAGAACTGACACGTCTGTTGTTATGTATTTATGATTTATCATTATAAAATCTATTTCATTTTTGTATTTTCTGTCTAGACCTCCATGTCTACTTGGTTTGTGGCTTCTTTTCAAAGTAGGTATTATGAAGAAGTTGTGTTGTAACATAGCAGCTATAAGTTCGTCAACTCGTGCGATTCTTTTTCCTATTCTAAGAGTACTTACGCACCTTTCTTCTGAGTTTTCCTTCTTTCCAATTTTTGTATTGCAATCTCCTGTTATATGTAAGTATGTATTATCTGTAACCTTATTTATCTTGCGGTGTAGAGGCTGGTGCTTCGTACATTTGCATCTGGCGGTACAATGCTCAACTTGCCCCGGATTCGGGTTACAGAGTTGAGCGCTCCTTTGTTGCTTGCGCAGCAAACACTGTGCAATCTTGTGTTACGATTGTAAAATGTGTTTTATTTTCTTCTAGTCCTCTGCTTAAATTTTCATAAAATTCTTGTAATTCTTCGGTTGATGTCGCTGTTGGTGCATAGGCTTGTAAAATTTTTAATCTATATCCTTTGTTTATATGTATTATATAACTTACTAGGCTTGAAATACTGATGTTATAATGCGACTCAATAATTAAAAGCAGCGTCAATTCTACTAAAATATTTTTTGACACCTTGATCTGAAAGTGACATTTTCTGTCGCTTCTCGCTTGTTAGGGGATTTTCTGTTAGCGAAAATAGACGTTTGGCTCTCTAGTTGGTATCCAATGGCAGCGGGAGGGACTATAATATATTGGCTCCTGTTGCCATAGGAGACCGGAGGGAATATGATTAATAACAAACCAACTAGCTTCGTGGTTTTTATAGTAAAATCTTTTTGAATGTAGCTGAATGTAAGAGACAGTTTTGTCAGCGTACATACATCAAACAAGTAGAGACACTCATGCCAAATGTTGAAACCTGTCTAGAGTGCCTGGGACAGTAACTCGGGGGGTGTTTCTAAGCTTGACTATCAGATGGCAGCACAAAGATCTACCAATCAGAGCCAGTTACTGGCTCTGCTATCAATCATGATGTGATCAAGTAGTGGCGCAATCTGTTAGTACTATCGGAAAGTACCCCCCCAGGAGCCGTTCAAGGTCATTCAAATCGGTATTTTGACATCAAAGGAACCGACAGTGAGTGTCTACTGGTTTGATTTTTGTACGATGGTTTTATCATAAAATGTGGAAGTGTCAAAAAAATCATATGTGTAACTCTGGAGTAAAGTGTAATTCCCTCACTAGTAATACAAATAGCTATTTTGTATGTTTATCTCTTTCTTACTCAAACATACATTTTTTTGTTCATGCTATCTTATTGCTGTTATATTTAATTATGAGCCCATCGGTATGTGCACCAAAATAAAGATTATTTTAATGATTAAAGGAATTAATTTAGTAATTTCTCATGTTTGTATATTTACAAATTTAATCTGTGGGCAATGTATTCCTACGTTGTTGAGTCATACTTTAAATTCCATAAACCCTTCATACATACCTATATTTAAATGATTGGTTAGTGGGATAAATGCTGTTCAAAGACTGTTTAATGTGCTTGTATTATGCCGAATTTCTTAGAGTGGCATTAATTTTGAGACTTCTCTGGAAGAGAAAGCATTTAGAACATTTTAGAAAAATAATGCTAGAAAATATTGTGTTACACGGTGATATAGATTATCACAGTATAAGAATCTTTGCCAGATTTTCCATACTTGTGATAAGAAGTTAAACATTTTCAAAACTGTGTGAAGGTAATACAGGAACATATGTTTGGACTAAATTATATTCAAGTTCAGCAAGGTCTCTTTATTAGTATAAAAATAAAGACTGAACAGATATTAGTCAGATACTAGCAGTCCAGTGAGACAAATGTCTCATTTAATTAAACAAAAAAGACCGATTTGCAAATAGAACGCGTATTCACCACACGTACGTATATGACGTCATTGTTGGTAGCAAACTACCAGTCGCATTCGCCTTGATAAAATTTGCCTAGAATCTAACCTAAAAAGTTAGGATTAGGATAATTAAGAAAATAATTAGTGTTAGAGACTGAAATTCGGTTCCTTACCTGACATGACCATTCCAAACATATAACTTTCATAACTTTTTTCTCTATCTCTTACGGTTTGGCTGCTGAAACAGCGTCCCGGACGGACAAGTCTATTATATATATGGATTATTGTTAACCACGTTTTTATGGACGTAGTTGTCTGTATAAGAATAAATTTCATTGAAGCATTCATAATCTGTAGTGCCTTTAACGTTTTGGTAATGTGGACCATCCATACCGCACGGGTAAAATAATAGCTCAATTTTTCTCTACAAAATGTACGTATTAAACATTTTTAGAATTCAGTAAAATTATTGATGGTAAGCACACAAGTATATTAATGATACACATGTATTGTACAAAATTTTATCTACAACTGCCCAAAATTGAGAAAAGTGCATTAAGAGAAATGTCAAATCTGTGATTTTCATAAATACATATTTTAGTAGGCAAATGTCATTGTCATTCATTTGACACTATTTCAGTTAGGTAATGAAGCCATTACACCACTCAGTTAGGTAATGAAGCCATTACATACCTAAGTGGTGTAATGAGCTTCATTACCTAACGAAAATAGTGTCAAATGAATTACGTAATGAGTTACTTAGTATTTATAAATGATTAGTCTGAAATTCAAAATCTCTTAATTGCAGATTATGTGAAATTTTCTAGTACAATAGCTATTTATGTTACAAGTACGAAATCAAGAACTTTTTTGGACGAGCCGCAGTTTATGGCCAAGCGAGTACAGCAAGCGAGGCACATAAATAAGGCGAGTCTAAAAGTCCGTAAAAGTCCGCTTTCGTACGAGTTTCATGCATAATTTGTTGTTCTACCGCTTTGGAAGCGTTTTTTCTTATTAAAAAATGACAGTTTAATCAAGGAGGTTGGTAAAAGTCGAGGATTTCATGATCATACCAAAAAATGGCAATGTGTAGTTTGATTTCGACCAATGGAAACACAGCGTTGGTTTTTGTTGCTATGGTTATTTATTGCTGCAGAAGAGGAAAAGGTACTAGCACGAAAAAGTGGGTGTTTTTGGCCGCTAAACACTGCTGAAATTGATAGATTCTCGATGCAGCACAACAAAAAAAAACGTTTTTCTACGGTCACCTTTAAAACTGACTATTAAGCGCTCACTGTCAATGCGAAAAGTTAGCGATTCACACATTTTTCCCTAGTAACCATTTTAGCATCGCAACCACGTAAACAATGTCTTAATGAAATAATCGCGTCACTTCATTTTACGTTACGCATCGCCATGGCTAACCTGATTATTAATTTAATTCGTAATTTTTCTGGAACTGGCTAAAATTATTGACAATTGCATCGCGGTGCGTCCATCATCACGCAACAGATTTATTGAGTTTGTGAGTTTTTGTGAAGTTGAAGATGGAATCCGAAGGTAATTGCACCCCGCCTGAAGTATTTGAAGCGACCCAGACAGCAACCAACGAGTGTTGTTGCCGGCCAAATCGCGCGCCCTTTATGAACGGTGGTACAACGACTTCATCAAATGGTGTGTATCGAAATTTCAATTATTTAACAATTTTGTTATTTATTTAGGACCGTAGAAAAAATTTTGTATGTATTTCGAGTGTAAAGAGCCATTTTGGTATTCGGTTGCTTTTTCGCGCCTCGCTGCCGCTCGGCACGAAACTCGCATCCTCATACCAAAATGGCTCTCTTTACACACTAAATACATAAATATCTATTATGATAGAAGTGTCAAAAATAAATTACATTTTTTACATATTTGTAAATGCATTTCCTTTTCTAGATAATGAATTTATTCCTTACTTTATGTACACACTGTATGTTTTATCGGACTTTTTCAACTGTTTCGGGTGTTTATCGCACGACGTTTCGGGAGTTTCTGATCTACTCCTCTACTCCCGTCATCAGGTGAATGAACTCTTGGTTAGTCCTGAGAAGGACTGATTTTTTGTGATAAACACCCGAGACAGTGGAAAAAGTCCGATAAAACATACAGTGTGTACATAAAGTAAGGAATAAATTCATTATCTAGAAAAGGAAATGCTTTTCGGAAAAATCCTCGGACACGTCAACCTTTGTTTTAAGATGCGCATCTTTTTACGTTCTAGTCGCATTGGTGACATCATTACTGTTCCGGATATGACGTCATCGACATTTTTTTCAAATGGCAACCTCTATTTTTGACGGCGCCATTTGAAAGAGCATATTTTTCTGCATACAGGACATCAAAATCTTTGTCATGTTACATAGGGAAATTTTCGAGAAAATTAATGTTATAACGATTTAATTAATTTTAATTAATTTATTTTATTCAGTTAATTGAACAAACTAATTAATTAAGTGTTGAAACTGAAGTCGTTCCTAGCTTTGTAAAGGTCTCTTTCTAAGTCCTAAAACCACTCTTTTTATTATAGCAAAATAGTATATTAAAGTATGAGTGGATAACAAGGTCTTTAAAACACGCGTGAGTTTTCGAGCTCGACGGCGTAGCCGGAGTGCTCGAAATAGAGCAAGTGTTTTAAAGATCAGTTATCCACGAATACTTTACGCTATTTTTTATTATACCTCCAATACTGGAAATAAATTACGCACTAAAAACTTAGAAATAATTTTTGTCGTAATAAATCGAGAGGGCATAATAATATTGCTACTATAGTTACGAGAATTATTTACGTTTTTGTCGCGTCCATGTCCGTTGTTGCATTCAGTCGTTTCCTTGACAACCTTTAAAACTCGGCGAGCTTTAATCGCCTGCTTTCGCACGCTCAGGCGTGCTTTAAACGGCGATTCTGATGCAGGTATAATAAAAAAGACATTTTTATCAGAATCGCCGCGCCGTTTAAAGCACGCCTGAGCGTGCGAAAACAGGCGATTAAAGCTCGCCGATCTTTAAAGGTCGTCGAGGAAACGACTGAATGCAACAACGAACGTGGACGCGACAAAAACATAAATAATTCTCGTAACTATAGTAGCAATATTATTATGCCCTCTCGATTTATCACGACAAAAATTATTTCTAAGTTTTTAGTGCGTAATTTATTTCCAGTATTGGATGTATAATAAAAAATAGCGTAAATTATTCGTGGATAACTGGTCTTTAAAACACTTGCTCCATTTCGAGCACTCCGGCTACGCCGTCGTGCTCGAAAACTCGCGCGTGTTTTAAAGACCTTGTTATCCACTCATACTTTAATATACTATTTATCCACAATCACCTTATAATTGAAGTTCTATCCACACTTATGAACCGTCTAAAGTACCAGTTTATTAATTAGTTTGTTCAATTAACTGAATAAAATAAATTAATTTTAAATCACTATAACATTAATTTTATCGAAAATTTCCTTATGTAACATAACAAAACTTTTGATGTGTTGTGTGCAGAAAAATATGCTCTTTCAAATGGCGCTGTCAAAAATAGAGGTTGCTATTTGAAAAAAATGTCGATGACGTCATATCCGGAACAGTAATGATGTCACCAATGCGACTAGAACGTCAAAAGATGCGCATCTTAAAACAAAGGTTGAGGTGTCTGAGGATTTTCCTAAAAGCTTTCCCTTTTCTATATAATGAATTTATTCCTTACTTTATGTACACACTGTATAATAGACCATTATCAAAAATGACATCATTTAGAGAACATATTTGTAAATGTTTATAACCAAAACAAAAGATAAAAACATTTAATTTAACTATGGATGATATTTTTCACACAGAATGGAATTAAAGATATGGAAGTATAATATGATTTTGGACTATTTTTGATGTACAGTGTGTTCAAAAATGTGTTGTACATTGACAGTTTAAGTTTATTGGTGGTTGTGTTATTACTCAACAAATGCTCACACTGTATTGTTAACTAGGTAGACCTAGATGTATATTTTCAAAATATTTGTATATACATCACTATTTTTAACTGTGTGTAATTCATTTATGTTCACAAAGCACAAATGCTGAACAACACTTTAATGAACACGACTGTACATGTCGAATGTATTAAAAATGAAGCACTAAATTGAAGTACATATGCATCTATTGTGTGGTATTTATTCTTCCAATATTAAAATAAAAAAAAAACAAATGAAAAAAATCCAAACAGTTCAAACTGATTATACCGCTCCTGTTATGTTTTTTATTTGTTCCCCACTTGTAAACATCAATTTATCAAGTCACTGTATTAATCAAGAAAGTTTATTTTAACAAGTTAGGGCCGATTTCATAATCAAATTTAAAGCTTCATTTAATTAAAGTGACATTAGAATGCGCACAGTGCCATGTGCGACATATGTCATCAGGTGCGACATATGTCATCATGCACATTCTAACATTACTTTAGTTAAAATTAGATTTAAAATTGATTATGAAATCGGCCCTTACTAACTTGTAAAATCTTTACAAGTTAACTGTCAGTTTTACAAGCGTGCTCATAGATAAATGAAGGTGACTGGCGAGCCGCAGGCAAGCCAGTCATATCCTTCCTTTCGCCAGTAAAAACCCTCTTACCAAGCTAGTAATGTTAAATACTATTATTGCTCAGTAGAGCCCTATTATTATTTTATTATTTTAAAGTACATACTTGGTATTTAGCTTTATTTCATTTTCAATATAATCGAAACATATTTATTTCCTTAACATTTTCTGTGTGTCTAATAAGTGGATTAATATAGTTTTTGCCATTTAAATATGTGTATTGATTTCAATTTAATTAGCACGTTTGGAGTTTAGCTTATGGTGATAACGTACATACATTAATTTTTTTCTGAAAGCATTTAACGTGAAACTTTTTTTGCATAAAATACTTTAAGAGCGCATATTTGAAATTAAAACCTTAAACAAGATGAGACGGCGCAAGCCCTTATAGATATTTCGGCAGACTGTTGGCATGGTGCTGTTTTTGGCATGTACTCTTTGGGTTGCCAGCTTCTTAAGACAGCCTTTGTAATCTGTTGAGCTGATACTGTCATTATGGTGTGGCCCTTATCATATTATGTTATACATACACATGATGGTGCCATACATGCGACGATTGCTGAAGAGAATTTGGAAAGAAGGTTTAAAATCGAGTCGGCGATATACCAATATTGTTAGCGGAGAGGGCCGACAACTTTTTAAAAAATCTTGCCGGGAGCGAGATTCAAACTGCGACCTCAGGCGCAGCAGTCCGGTAATGTGCCGCTACGCCACCCTGACGGGGTAGTTACGCGACGGCTTAACATCTATTACTGGTAGCCCGATCACGTCTTTGCATTAATATTCCACACAAACTGCCAAAGAAATCATTTCGATAGGTTGTTCTCGAGTTTCCTGGTTACATCCTGCGTTATATTCTCAACATTCCTTAACTTTGCGACTTTATTTTAATGTCAAAGCGGTTGCAGTGGCGGCTACTTGTTAAGGGCGTAAGGGCTCGATCCTCCCAGCCGTCAACAGCCTCTCTGTCATTAGAAAAAACTAGCTATTCTATAATTGAAAATATATTTGATCATCTACTCCACCTTTATAATATAGGTAACAAGGTTCAAGCAAGGAGACTCGGAGATTGCTATTTGATCCCGCTTAAAATATGTAAAACAGTGCACAAGAAGTATGTCAGTATAATATGAGTTATATGTCAACACACTCGCTCGCATCATATGTATCTACTAACCAGCTGGCAGCTGCTGTGGATTCTCTGAAATCAAGATTTGAATTTGTATGGGAATTACGGACAAAAACGAGATCGCTGCGGAATCGGCGATATAGCAGTTTCAATGTGACGCGAGGACTCATGATTTTGAAGCCGCCACCGTTGCAGACTCGCAGACTTTATCGTAATATTTACAAATATTGAGCTTCTGAAATGCAATGCGTTCAACAAGAATTATAAATATTTACATTAAAAACTTCAAAGCGGATTTCTAATCGAAATTTATTTATTAAGATGGGGGAATTTCGGGGCAGCTGATAATATTTGTTAAGTGGGTTCTGACTCGTTTCTTAAAAGAATTGGCTTAAACTGTCGTGCAGTTCCGAAATTATTCTCATGTAATTATATTAGTTGTACCAAATTTTGAATGAAAAATAAGATGTCGCTTATTTCGATAATTGATCAAGAGATTGAAGTGCAAAGCATTAAAAAGGAATTCTGAAGTATTATAACAGCAGCTAGTCACTTGTTTGAATGCGGAATAGTTAATAATCATATCGTTAGGCAACGGTAAAAATTCTCACGATTCGGATCATCGACGCGTAAATTCCCTCGAGTTTGTGCAGGTAAACGGCAAACGCAAACTCATATTTTCTCGTTGTAACGGTGAACGTGCGGCAAATCTGAATTGCCGCTGATTTTTAATGAGATTACTTACTAAGAAAGGCTTCCGCCTACGGAAGCGAGCAACTACTTTTTTACAATATTATTGTTCACACAATAAAACCACACGAGGATGTAATTAGGAACAAGGTAAATAGCTGGCAGCTATGGTCTATTTTTCATTGTTACAACCTCGCACTTACTAAAATTGAACTTCGCTGGTACTCTTTTAAATTTAGTATTTTTAGTGTGAAATAGAAGTTTGATATCTGACTATTATTATGAAATATTTTATAGATACTTTCAGTTGCTGTTTTGTATCGTTCATATGATTGTCAGATTTTTATATTTCGTAATTGACATGATAGTTATTTGATTTCGGAGGCTTTCTCGGCCATTGTCATTAAGTAAAAAACGACTTCCGGGTTTGGACCGTGTCATTATTGCGGTCGAAGAACTCAACGTTTCGCCCACTTTCGTAAGGGGCTTTATCAGGAGGAAAAAGCAAAAACAGCGCGGTGATGAAGCCCCTTACGAAAGTGGGCGAAACGTTGAGTTCTTCGACTTCAATAATGACACGGTCCAATCCCGGAAGTAGTTTTTTACTTAATGATAGTTATTTATTGAAAATTTTAGAAAAATGCTGCAAAATTTTCGTGGTCTACTGTAGACTGAAACTCACTAAAAATGTGCTGCTACCTTAGTGTATATTTCCAAAAAATTGCAACAAAGCATCTGAAGCCTTACTGATATTTTGTTAGAGAATTGCTCCAAATTTTTCGAAAAATTGCTGCAACTTTTTTAAAACTTTCTGTGATCTTGCTAACAAATTTGCTAAAAATCTACTAAAAATTAACTCTTAAGTGTCCTGAAAATATACTGCAGGCTTGCATATACATTTGCAGAGTTTGCTGATATTTACTGCAAACTTATTAATTTGCTATAAGCTCTCGAAAAAAACTACCAAATGGCTAACATTTCCTTCAAACTGACTGAAACTTTATTGCATACGTACTTAACATTTCCTATAAGCTTCCTGAAAATTTACTCCAAATGTGTCTGCTGCTCCTTAGAATTTGCTGCAAAATTGCTTAAACTTATAAAAAAGCTTATGCAGATTGTGGAGTGAAAACTTGTAAATTTGTTGCAAAGTTCGTGAAAATGCACTACACTATAAACTCATCGTAAATTTACTGCAACTTCGTAAAAATAATTCTACGAACGTGCCAAATTGCAGCATGAAAAATGTTTTTGAATGAAACTGGCACAAACCTATTAAAATTAGCTCTAAGCGTCCTGAAAATACAGGGTATTTAAAAAATACTTTCGGATATTTTACCCACTTACACCTCTCATCAATACACACAAAAAAGTCTTAATAAATATGGGCCTGGAAACCCTTCGTTTCACAGTGTTAAAGTTTAAAAACAAATCCGGTCGCTCCTGGAATAAATAATTTAAATTTAAGTCCTCCAAAACATGATTCTTAACAGCATCAATAATCCTTAAAAGTTTCACTAAAATCGGCTGATGGGTTTTTAAGATTTTGGAGCATTTTAGTTTTTGTCTTAATAGGTTCGGAGGCGTACGGAAATAAGGGCTTTATTTTTTCTTGAAAACGAAGCGAGATACGAAAATAATTCAAGAGACAAAAAAGTAACATTTTTAGTTGGTTTATTAAAAAAATATATGAAAATTGCAAAAAATATATTGGGCGTTATTTTGTTTGTGAAAAAACCTAATCGACATGCCCCATGGGCACGCCTCTGGAAGTACTGGATCAACAGTAATATGTCCAAAAGATACCTCATAATTTTATAAATAAACTATAAAAATTTCATTAAAATCGCCCAAAGCGTTTCTTAGCTAACATTAAAAAACGGATTTTTTTAAAACTTTAACACCCTGTATCTCGGAAATGAAGTTTTTCCGGACCCATGTTTATTAGGACTTTTTTGTTTGGATTGATGAGATCTATAAGTGGGTAAAATATCCGAACGTATTTTTAAAACACACTCCATATTGTAATTGCCAAAGAATTTGCTGCAAGCTTACTAAAAACTAAATGTTCTGAAATTGTAGAACAAACTTCCTGACAATTTACTGCAAGTTTGATGATATATACTGCAAACTTATGCTGTAAACCCCTAACATTTTTCGGCTAAATTGATTAACATTTTGTGTAAAATTGCTCAAAATTGTCTGCAAACTTAACTAAACGTACATATCCTATAGACTTCCTGAAAATGTATTATTGCGAAACTATACTGTAATAGTACTTTATGTAACTAGTCCTCAAAGCAAAGCTTTAGGGGACGAGTCCGTAATATGAAGATGAGTCTTCTAAAGCCATTTGAGGACGTGTTGCATACAACGTTTTTTTGTATTAGCTCTCCAAACATTATAATATGAAGTTTCAATTACCATTAACGCGGCATTATATTAGGAGGCCGCGCGAAATAGCTATTTATGCAACAAGTGCTAAAAGTCGACTTTTATGCGCGAGACATGAAAATTATGAAACGAAGCCGAAGGCTGAGTTTCATAACATGTCTCGCGCATAAACGACTTTTAGCACGCGTTGCATACAATATTTTATCTACGACCTTAATTTTACCGTTATTAATCCATAAATATCGATTTAAGAAAGGTTCGCATCTGCGACGCTGCGTCATAATGAATAGTAGGCTACGCCGCTGGCGATTGTTTGGCCACGCCCGTGCTGTCAAGGTGAGTTGTACGAAATGTAATTATTGATACTCCACATATGACTGTATTCATTACATAACGCTTTAATTATTTCAAAAGCGCTTTACCTGTAACGCAAGAAGCAACTAGAATAGCTTTACAACTTCAGTTGCAATTCGAAATTGTAGTTTTGAACCTCGCGTCACTTTTAGCACATGTGCTAAAAGTAAACAGCTGATTTCTTTAAACACGGTAAACTATAAAACGTCACTTTTAGTGAAACAAGCGAGTGTTAAAAAGCCTACTTTTAGTAGTGGTCGTAGATAAATGTATTTTTCGCTCCCCAAACTGGTTACTTTGGAAACTGTCTAGGATCCTCAAAATGGCCATTTAGAGGCCTTGTACTTAAAGTCGTCATGGCAACTAATGTTTGAGTCCGCTAAAATGTTGCCATGACGACTTTAAGTACAAGGCCTCTAAATGGCCATTTTGAGGATCCTAGACAGTTTCCAAAGTAATCAGTTTGGGGAGCGAATACAAAAAACTCTTTGAAAATATACTGCAAAGCTGAAAGCTTGTTAAACATTGTTCAGATTTGCTAGGTAAACTTTGCGGTCAACTTACTGGAAATATAATGAAAACTTACTTGCCGCAAATTGAAGTTTGATGGAAAACTTTTAAATAGTAACTATAGTAGAACTCGGGTGTAGCGAACCCGTGATATAACGAACTCTCGTTTATAACGTACAAAAATGAAAGTTCAGATCAAAGAAACCATACGCTTTTACGTGTATTCAGGTTTGTTTATAACGACCACATAGCGAACGCTCGAGTATAACGAACAAATGTACGAGGAAAATTTCTTGTTGAAGTAGTTCAAGTTTATTACCTATACGATTTTTTGCAATTTCGCCTGATGAACTAGCAAAAGATTTTTGAATAGTTGCTATTCTTTCCCAATTTTTACTTCCTTTTACAATAAAGGAAGTATTGGATTCACCCCAAAAATTCGAAATTGAGTTTTCAACAGATCTTCACGTTTTAGAGTCCCCTGATCCCAAAAAACATATTTTTTTTCATTGGTCTGTCTGTCTGTGTGTCTGTCTGTCTGTCTGTGTGTCTGTCTGTCTGTCTGTGAACAGAATATCTCAAAAACGGAAAGAGGTATGGCGTTGAAACTTCATATATAAGTTTTGTGTACTATGTAGATGTGACAGCAAGCTTTTGAAGAAAATCGCATAACTGGAAGTAGGTGTTTACTCATGTGATTTTTCAGTTTTTTCGATTTTTTCAAAAACGTCTCTAACGATTTTTTTTAAACTTTACATTTTTATTACATTTTTAATGTGTATTGATGTGAGATAGGCGACTTTCCAGTTGAATACTTCTAAAATGGGTTTCTTTTGTTTTTTTTTTCATTTTTTTTTATTAACTCCTATTTTAAATAGAACACCCGATATATTATTACGTTTTTGAATTCAGCTTAAAATTCTAGAGAAAATTTGTCTCTTGAACTAACACTGTATTTTGTACCGGTTTTTGTAAAATTTGTAATTTTGAAAATTTTTGACAAATGCTTAAAAAATTTAAATCAAATTTTTGGCTAATTATAAGATCACTGTAAGAGGAAGTTGTGTGCGTGTATCACACCAGATTTTTTATTAGGGCTTCACCTGTTTATTCAAGTGCTTTAATATTATCTGAACCAGTATTGTGAAGTGCGTGGCGAATTTACTTTGTAGTTTATTACGTAACATCGGCAGGCTCTTAATCCGGCATTTCCGCCTATTTAAGTACTGAGTAAAATCAGGTAAATTATGTGCATTTATAAACCAAGTTAAATTTTAATTTCTTGAAAACCCCGAACAAGCTCTTCGATTTTAACATTTTCTTAATAATATTTTAAAAATCCTCCATGTTTGCAGGAAATATGCATATATTGCAAAATGTGCAATCATATGCACAATAAAATTGAGATGATATTATTTAGAATTATCTGAAACGCAAAGAACACTTTAAATTAATACGAAATTAACTAGTAAAAAAATATGCAAATTCAGAAACATAATAATGCGAATATAAAATAAAAAAATCGGCAAAGGAATTTATTCGGAACTTTCCTCACAAGTGGAAGTTTTGAAACTTCAAATTTCGCAAATATCAAAGAAAAACGGGAGTGTTTACAATTGTGTTCAAAATAGGTACAAACATCTTAACGTTGTTAATAATACTGAAAAAGTAATGCCCATTACACAGTGGCGGCTCGTGATAATTGTGTTTGGGAGGTCCTTAATTCTTAACAATTATTAAGCAAAAAATAATAATGATTTACCTATACTTTGTTGGATGTTTTAATTTAAATATAGCAATGTTTTTTAATTTTAATAATCCAAAAAGAAACATCATATGCGCAGAACACAAAGTATTCAAACTCAACACAAAATGTACGTAAGTATTAAAAAATCTGGTGTGATACACTCACACAACTTCCTTTTACAGTGTTCTTATAATTAGTCAAAAATTTCATTTTTAATTTTTAGCCATTTGTCAAAAATTTTCAAAAATTACAAATACTACAAAAACGGTACAAAATAGAGCGTTAGTTGAAGAGACAAATTTTCTCTAGAATTTTCAGGTGAATTCAAAAATGTAATAATATACCGGGTGTTTTATTTAAAATAGGAGTTAATAAAAAAAATAGAAAAAAAAAACAAAAGAAACCCACTTTAGAAGTATTCAACTGGAAAATCACCTATTTCACATCAATACACATTAAAAATGTAGTAAAAATGTAAAGTTTAAAAAAAATCGTTACAGCCGTTTTTGAAAAAATCGAAAAAAACTGAAAAATCACAAGAGTAAACACCTACTTCCGGTTATGCGATTTTCTTCAAAAGCTTGCTGTCGCATCTACATAGTACACAAAACTTATATATGAAGTTTCAACGCCATACCTCTTTCCGTTTTTGAGATATTCTGTTCACAGACAGACAGACAGACACTCAGACAGACAGACCAATGAAAAAAAATCTGGTGTGATACACTCACACAACTTCCTTTTACAGTGATCTTATAATTAGTCCAAAATTTCATTTTTTATTTTTAAGCATTTGTTAAAAATTTTCAAAAATTACAAATTCTACAAAAACGGTACAAAATCGAGTGTTAGTTGAAGAGACAAATTTTCTCTAGAATTTTAAGGTGAATTCAAAAATGTAATAATATACCGGGTGTTTTATTTAAAATAGGAGTTAATAAAAAAAATAGAAAAAAAAACAAAAGAAACCCACTTTAGAAGTATTCAACTGGAAAATCGCCTATCTCACATCAATACACATTAAAAATGTAAGAAAAATGTAAAGTTAAAAAAAATCGTTAGAGCCGTTTTTGAAAAAATCGAAAAAAACTGAAAAATCACAAGAGTAAACACCTACTTCCGGTTATGCGATTTTCTTCAAAAGCTTGCTGTCTCATCTACATAGTACACAAAACTTATATATGAAGTTTCAACGCCATAGCTCTTTTCGTTTTTGAGATATTCTGTTGACAGACAGACAGACACACACACAGACAGACAGACACACACAGACAGACACACACACAGACAGACAGACACACACACAGACAGACAGACAGACCAATGAAAAAAAATATGTTTTTTGGGATCAGGGGACTCTAAAACGTGAAGATCCGTTGAAAACTCAATTTCGAATTTTTGGGGTGAATCCAATACTTCCTTTATAGTAAAAGGAAGTAAAAATATGTTTTTTGGGATCAGGGGACTCTAAAACGTGAAGATCTGTTGAAAACTCAATTTCGAATTTTTGGGGTGAATCCAATACTTCCTTTATAGTAAAAGGAAGTAAAAACGCAATACGATACTTTATTTAATAATGAAAAACAGAGCATTTGTTTTTCTTGTAAATGTCTACAGAAAAATTTCTTGTGAAATTGCGAGTTCCACCTTTAATTTTCAGGTTGAAACTTAATCCAAGTTCTCTTCATGTAACTGATCGCCATAATTTAAAATTATTAATGAAGGAACTGTCAATTTGACACTGTCAGTATTTTCATTTCAAGATGGAGAGAATTTCGTATCAATGGAGAACATTTATTTTAAATGTTGTAGAATATTTTAGAAATGAAAAAAGTAGTTAATTATCGTGCAATCGAGAAATCTTCAAAAGCGTTAAAATTTGCAAAGAATGCGTTATACAAATTCAAGGAAGGATGGAGAGCTTCCAATAGAGAATATATAGAAAACATGTTGCAGAAAGTTACTGCAGTTAAAACTAAAGTCGATCCTTGAATGCTAAACTACATTTGTGATATTATATATAAAATGTATGCTGATCGAAAACCAGTTAATACATAAATTATCCACGAACAATTAAAACAATTTCCAGGATTTTGCTGTTCAGTTTCGTCAATAAGGAAGTGTCAGCTGTCACAGTCGTACGGAAGAAGACGTTCATAGAAAACCATGGACTATGAAAAGTCTTGTGGAGTGGCTATTAAAAAAGGGCAAGGATGTCACTCAAACGTCAATGAAAAACAGTATCGGAAATTGTGTGCAAAGAATAACTACTGTAGAAATCGTACCATTTAGATAATTACACCCAGAGTTGGGGACATAAAGTTTTGTGAATATCACCTTACTGCTTCCATTTCAATGCAACCGAAATGGCATGGTTTGGAGCAAATATGATGAGGCAGGAAAACCAACAAACGGTTTAACTATGAAAGTACTGGCTATATGGAACAAAGTTATCGAGGAGATTCCAGCTGAAAACTGAAGGTGCATGCTAAGCTGAATGAGCACTAAATTTGATCGATATTGATCCATTAGTAATAGTACTTACTTCTGAGGACTCTGATGAAGCTTGAATCTGAAGATGAAGATAATATGGAAAATAATTTTTCTGATAATGAATGATTAGTTTTTAGTATAACCATTATTGGTTATATATAAACCAGTAGTTATTTCAATTCAAGTTTTTCGCCTAAAAACAAATGTAGAGTTTTTCCTCGCGTCGTCTTCATTTTATTTGTGTTTAGAATCACAGTTAAATTTTGAAATCGTACTTTTTGTCAAGAGAAGCCGCGTAGCGCAGTTGGGTAGGCGCTAGGCTTGCGATAAGCAACTCCTCGGTTCGAATCCCGCGGGGCCCGGATTTTTTTCCCAGCCTTGGCGATTGGAATCGGGCTCGGTGAGATCATTCACAGTTGGGCACCAAATTAACTGTGCTCTACTGAGAACCACAGACCTAAGAGGGTCAACACAGCACTATGACACGTCATGTATCAGCTTTATTGTATTTTTTGATAACAAAGGGTAGTTTGAGATTATACAAACGTCAATAATATAATTTGTTAGCAGAATTGTGATAATTGATGAATAAACGTTTAGTAACTAAAATTAGAGATATGTAGTTGTTCTCCGCTGGGGTAATATTTCCACTATAGAATATACCAAACGTCAGTGGAATACAAAAAATGGCACTTTTGCTTTTGTCTCGTAATTATTGCGCTGCAAATTTATATACTTGGTTATAAGCGAAATGGTTGGAATTGTTTAAAGGTATTTTAGCTGCGCTATTGTGCAGATGAACTCTTTACTATATTGTTTTGATTTATTTTTTGTTTTATTTTGGTACTCCAATAGCCGTTAGGCCAAGTATAGGCGTCGCTGTACATTTTATGGGGACTTCCAACCCCACTAACAACTGTCATGATGTTATTATGACATCCGGGACCAACTATTTCCGTGGCAGCCGTACCACGAGGCGCCGAGAGATGCAGCCGTGGAACTCCCATCCAAGTTCTGACCAGAAAGAGCGTTGCTTAACTCTACTGATCTTACGTGGACGCTTGTTCATGCTACACCACCCGGGACCTGTTGTGCAACCACGCGGCTGTAGTAGACAACATATATCGAAGGTGCAAAGTATTCCGTACGCATTTTTCGTAGATATCATTTTATGGAGGTGGTATATTTGTTCACAGCATATCAAATAATTGTTAATATGGTAATATCTTATTCGTATGGCGTATTCGATATCGGATGTGGACTTGACGCAGTAGCGGCTGCTCCTCAGGTGTCAGCCGTCAACAGCCTATATAGCATTAGAAAAAAGTACCCGCACCCGACCCGCCAACCGCAATTTTTGCACTTTTAAAGCCGCATTTTACCCCAAATTCGAATATTAGGCTAGCACGTACTCATAACTTGCTTCAGATAGAATGCCTATATTGCCTATACACCACAGAGAAAGTTATTTTCACATTTCGATGGTCAAATTATTATTAGATATATTTTTTGTATAAACAAACCAAATTTTTTGGCGAAATGAAGTTATACTCGCCACCCGACCCGTGAAACGCAGTTTCAAATCCGTACCCGACCTGCTACCCGCAGTATTGATATACATCTTACCCGAAACCCGGCCCGCAATGCGGGAACCCGACCCGCTGCAGGACTCTAATGTCAACAATACATAAATTATGTGTCAACACACGTGCTCATATCAATGCACGGAGCGGTTACCAGCTGATAAAGGCGATCGGAAATAGGGCCCAAACTCGTATGGCAATTATGGGCGAAAACGCTGATGCATCAGAATTGAGGTCGGCAGTTTCAATGTGCTTCGAAGGCGAACTGCGCTATAGCCCCGCTCGTAGTAAGGAGGCGGCCTTATTTACAAACATATTCGAGCTCCGAGCACTGTTTTGGTAATAAATTATAGTTCATTTCTGTATAACTGCTGGCAGAACAGTCAGAAACAGCGCTGCCGTTCACAAAACATACCTGACTACCCACACGCGCTGTAGAACTGTGGAAGGCTCTCTAATTATTTAAATAATAATATTTTTAATGTTTATTAATAGATATTCAATAACTTAATAACCCCGAAACGGGTATATCGGGGTCGAAAGCTAGTTACTTATATTTTTAATACTTATGTTGTATATTTTGTGTTCTTTGACTAATTTTTGTTCTGTGTATATGATGTTTTCTTTTGGATTATTAAAATTTAAAATCATTCCTATATTTAGATTAAAGCATCCCCGGAATGTAGGTGAGTCATTAATTATTATTTTTATCTACGACAGTGTATAAAATTGACTTTTAGTTAGCAGTTTTAAGTTTGTAAAACGACAGTTTAATAACCTGTTTTCATTAGTTCACGTCGTCAGTAGCAACGTGTTTAAAATGATTTCATTAGTCACGTCGTCAGTAGCAACGCGTTTTAAAATTTTTAACCACGTAAAATTAGGACCGTGTTTTCTAGATTTTATGGTAGATAAAATATTGTAGGATATACATGCGTAAAAAAAACATCTTGTATCGTAAATTACTATTGCTTAGAAATTATAAAAAATTAAGAGCCCCTCCAAATACAATTATCACAAGCCGCCACTGACGTGACGTGAGATACAGTTCGACAAATAATGTTTGAAATGTCTTAATTTACTAAGAAGATCTAAATCGTCTACTGCATAATATTGTTTCTCAAAAGTGTGGTTTGTAGTAATCGTGAAATCTGATTATCAAGAATTTGTAAATGCATAATGTGATTTTGTTATTGCGTGTTCATAATTTTATTCTGCTTAGAGGCCAAAAACGAGAATATCAAGTGCAAAACTAACGCGCTACATTCAGGGAAAATTGCTATAGCCCATTCATTCACTAATTATAAAATGTAGACCGCGTATGGTCAACTTCTGGGTGAAGGTTTCATGAAAAGTGTAGCCAGAAAAATTACTCGATTTCCACAAATGAAATGGGCTTGCTTAAAAATCGATGTTTACGTGGAATTCAGTGGTATTCATTCCTCTTGCATAATAGGAGAGTTCATTGTATTAAATCGACGCGTAAAAAGTTATTGTAGTGATTAACAATGCGTGTACAGTATACGAGGAGTGATTATTTAATTCCAGGAATGTGCGTTTAGCAAAATATGTGAACTAGCATCGGAGTAATCCTCTGCCACAGCTATGCAGTTTGACGTTTCTGCTATTGCTGGAAACATACGTGGTACTCTGGAATACTCTCAAATTCGTTCGTTACATTATGGTGAATGTCGGAAATGTCTGAAAATTTTCGCTATTTCATGGCAGTTGTATATTTTGGTGTGCTATCATGTGATCAGGGTGGATGATCCAATTTGGTAATTGATGTCTTAGTCAGCAATTCGGGAACACTGTGCACATCATAGACTGGGGCATTGTCGTTATGGATGATCAACTTTTTTTTCATGCGACAGTTTAGGCCCTTTCCGTCGAAAAAAAACCGCGATCTTTTCAACAACGCTGAAGTACATTGTTGGGTGACATTTGTTCCTTTTCAATGAGTGAAAATTCACACGCATGATCTTGAACTGTGTCGTGACATGCGCTCTCTCTCTCTGAACTCTATACCATTCGAAGAGACTTGACTTTTTACGCCAAACTGACTTATATTGCTTTAATAAGTTCTTATATATATTACAGACCAATCCAATTTGATAATTTTTTATCACGTGTGTCAGTTTGTCAAATTAGATCACACTTGCAGTGAAAACGACCCTAATTAAAAACTATGACAAGTAAATAATGAAGTGTCAAATCAATTTGCCAGAAAAATGGCTTCGAGCTTCGGTGTTACATTATAAATTGCCGACATTGAATCGGAACATGCACTCGGACTAACTCACGGGAAGGGTAACTTATTTTCAAAACTAATAGATCTAAATTTATCGGGGCGCCAAATGATTCAGGCCCATGTTCCCTTTTTCATTTGAGCGAACGAACCATTAAATTGCTCAAAGGTAACAACACACAATATAATCAATGAAACCCACAGTTCGAAAAATCGTATAATGATTCAATTAAGTAATAGATCCACAATAGGGGGGAATAAAATCGATTACTGGCATCAACGAACAATAATCAATACTATATCACAATTAATTATCACAATTTTAATAATTCAAACCTGTGACAGTGTGCGTGGAAACGCAGCCCTTGCTCAGTAAATATATGCTAATTTACCAAACTGGATTAATTTAAACTTGAAAATAGCCAAAGCAGTTATTTTGAAGCAATCCGTAGACTGAGTGAATGCTATTACGTTACTGCGTTCCACACTTAGTGATTTAATTCCATATCGCGAATAACCTCACATTCAGATATCTGCATGGTAGTCGTAATACACTATGATATGCTAGGATCGCTTTTCCCAGCCAACAAACTTGATATGGGCGATATTTAGAAGGAACAAACGTAAAGTGGTGTGACCATCTGCTCAGCTAGTTTTTGGTATACGAGGCGACGTCCTGAATTAAACCACTCAGCTCTAAGGTGGCGCTAAATCTACACACACATAAAAATACAATTTGATAAAAACGGTGAAGCCGTTAGCAGTAAAATCGATTGCATATGAATTTATACAGATTAAATAAACATAAAGCCGTTAGGCTCAAATCCCCAAACTGGACATAATCTGTACATGCAGCACGAGGTAGAGGCGACGTTAATTCCAGAAGCATAAGGTGGACACGGTATGCTACTCGGGCAATGCTTGTTCCACTCGGAAGCTGCGAGCCAGCCGGCTACTCTGAAGACATTCGACTCTAATCGAACAGCTTAGCCCGTAGAGTGAAGGATGTACATACATTTCAAATTAGCAAATTAACCACCAACGAATAAAATGCCTTACCAGAAAAATCTGTCAGAATCTCACACAACCTCAAAAATGCGCTCACTCAGTCAATTAATCTCTGCATATTTTCGGGTCCAAAATATGCCTTAATCGATTGTCCTGCATTAGCCTGACATTGCTAGCAATTCAAAAAGCTCAACACAACATTCGAGGAAGTTTTAAACCCGCCGATGGCTAACGATCAAAAACCAGAACCAGGAGGTCAAAACGACTCTCCATGAAAGTGTTGCGAACGGAAATGACGCCAAACTATATCGTCATCTAGCGACGAATTACTGCCCTTGGCGGAAAGATTGCAGTTTGTAGGAAACTGTATTAAGCAGAAGACTGCATTCGACAACATATACGTTTGCAGAACCAGTTGCCTATTCTCCCGGCGTTTCTCTGCCCGTGGAAATTGTTAAATCATAAAATGACAAATAAATTAGTCTCACCGGCAAAAATTAAAATTTATTTAAGAACTTTATCTTCCCGCTTCACCGCGGCCAGTGATAAATTCTTATAATTTTGACAAATGTCATCCGTCAAGTGCGTTACCTTTAAGAAATAACCCGAGGCGTAGCCGAGGATTATTTCTAGGAAACGCATCTTTAACTTGTTATTTGTCAAAATTATTGCGGGTAATTATCATTGCCCTTTGTAAATTATAGCTGACAATTGCTCGCTCACAAGTGGTTCTACTAGCTTGCGATGAATGCATATACTAAATAGTTGAAACTAGAGTTGAAACATGCCTAGTAACGCATAGACACGTAACTACCAGCATATATAGATATTCTGTATAAAAAATATTACTTCGACACGAAGTGTATGAAGTATTGAAATTCCCTCATATCGAAAACCACTCTGAGTCAAATATCTCTAAAATTTGTGTCAACCGACTAATGAACCCACTATACCAAATCTCCGTCTCGGCTGTGTGGATCTTTTGATGAAGACCCCAGCCCACTAGATGTGCTGTGCGGTGTACGTATGTTAGAATGTGTACACGATTCCGGTCGTCAGGAACTTTCCTGTAGTCTTGGATCGTTTTCATTTGATAGGTCCTCCGAAAATGAAGGCAACATCAACTTTTGAGGTAGGTATGGTCGAAGGCTTTTTTTATAAATAACTGGTTTATAACATTTCATTGTACTAGCAAAACGGAGTGATGCTGAGTGTCAAAGTATTCTTGGAAAGACGAAGGGCGCTTTTATTGGGTGGGGGGTACCGTATATTTTATAAACTACCTCGAAATCGTCATTAAAATACGAGAAATCGGCAGTAAAGTAATCCATTGTTTTACGACTTTTTAGTAGGTGGCGAGGCGATAGATAAACGTCAACCGATGTTAACATAACTTACAAATGTTGATTAAAATGTTGTAATTTCACGATTTCACGATATATACAAAAATCATCATGTACTTATCACTGAAGTTCCTTTTTCTCCCACATGTGGTTTATTTGCCTTGGTTCTACGGGCCTCTGCAACTAAATCCACATTCGTGATAAAAAGTTAAACTTCAGTGCCTTGGTATACCATCTATTATTTATATAGGTTCTCTACCTGCATTGTCCCACGGGAATTAAATTGTTACACTTTGTACAAAGGGTGGTTTTAAGACTATAGCAAAAACGTAATAAGCTACTTTTCGGTTAAAAACTTTAACAACAAAGTTTAGAACAATTTTTACGAAACAACTGTTCTGATTGCAAATCAGTCATCAAGGGTCGTAAACAAAGAACATGATTTTGATTTACAATTTTTGTTTGAAACAATATTTGAATTACCAGTATATGTATTTGTACGTTTGGATGATCAGACTTGCAAGGATCTCAGCAACCAAAATAGCTACGAAGTCAGTAAAATTGGGGCAGAGTTGTATAATTCATTGCTCATCAATCATTCAAGAAGAAATTCGACCTAGCGCTCTTCTGTTTACCCTAAAAAAGTCGCATTTTTACTAGCCGACATTTTGTGAATTTATGAAAATGTTTTCGGCAGAATCAACTATTTGTGCTTTTAGGCGTCATTTTAGAATATTTCCTTTTTCATTAAAAAGATTCACTTGGCTGTGAATTTAAGTTATATTGGAAAATAATAGTTGTCAAACAACCTCGTTTTACTGTAGAACAAAAATAACATTATGATTAGTTGTCTGCAATAAAAAAAACTACAGTAAATATAGCCTCCATAATTTTCTACGAAGTTGGAATTCCTAGTCATAATTCACTCAAAAAGTAGTTTATATGACAAAATTATTCTCAAATTACACCTAACTTTTAGTTACGAATATCGTTCAGAATATAATTTCCTATTCGGCAGTAATATGATCGCATTTTTTTTATTCAATACGTTGTACTGACTGAGCGCATACATCATTAACGGCCATGATTAATTATTCCGAATATTGAAAATAGCTTTGTTGCTTCTTTTTCATTAAAAAACTCACTTCGGTTTGTCATTAGTAATGACTCATTAGCATTACTAACCCATTACATAATTTTCTCAATGCTAATGAAAACAACTATAGGGACTATTAGATAAGTAATAGGAGGGTGTTTATAAATTGTCAGTCTTAGATAAGCATTGTTTCACGTGATAAGTTTCTTTCATATTGTGTCAAATATAGGTGTTCATTGAGAATAGTGGTTCCGCAGTCGTTAAACAATTATTTTTAAAACGGTGTGTAGGAATTTTGCAGAAATTGAGAAAAACAGTATCACATTGTCACGAAATAGTTCTATCCACCCCAGCAAATATGGATTTTATAAACGTAAAACGTTGAACTGGCGGCAAACGACTAAAGCAGTGTTTCTCAACCTTTTTGGGCCGGCGACGACTACATTATTAGCTGTAACTCGGCGACCCCCTATACCTGAGCAAATTTTAAGAATGGAAATTTAACAAAACGGCTTTTTCTGAATATGATACAGTTTAGCGGAGCTAATATCGGGTTGAGGTATGGAAGCAGTACGGTGTACGGTGTACAATCGAATTGATGACTGACACTTTTTGGTAGTGATGGGCATAATCGGATGATTTCAATAATCGGAATGTTCCATTTCAGAATGTTTATAAAATCGGAATATCATCCGATTATTTTACATTCCGTAAATGCAAGCAAGGGAAAACAAGCGAAACAACAACAAGCTGAAGGAAGATGAAGTGCATCCAAATTTGCGATGCGAGCACTCGCCGTTGCGCCGTAAGCCCTTATCTACGTTGGCATCTATTGTTTGGGTTTGTAGGACGGCCAGTAAAACAATTTATGAGTTTGAGTCGCACAGTGGGATGTGAGGAAGTACAATATTTTTTCAAATTATTACAGTAGTTACCTTAATAGACTTTCGGAAAATGGTAGTGATATTTTAAAGTTTAATGGCACATAAAGTACATAATAGATAGTATAAAACAATACATGAATTTGAAGTCTGCAAGGTGTACTATCTAATAATTAATCTACGAAATACCACTGCCGTTAGTGCCAGCATATAGCAGTCAAGTGAGTCAACACAACATTCCGTATTCCGTTCAGTTCAAATTGGCATTTCGTTTTTTCATTTCGTATACCGAATAGTAAAATAATCGAATTCCGAAAGTTCCGAATTTTGTGCACCGAACGCAGTAAAATAATCGAATTCCGAAAAGTTCCGAAATAATCGGAACCTTCCGATTTTTTGAACAATCGGAAACTTTCCGATTATTCATTCCGGATAGGCCCATCACTACTTTTTGTGTCGTGATGATGTGAAGCGGTATGTAGATAGCGGTCAGTGTGAGTGAGTTTGCGATATACAGAATGAAAAGTTTACCATTGTTTTGGCGAGAAAAAAGAACATCCAAGAAAGGAAGAAAGCCGTTACTTTATATCTTCATGGTAAAGTTAATGTCTAGATGGTGACTAAATATCCCCTTCCTGCTTCCGATTGGTAAATGAGTTTCGCCTCCGGCGTGATTGACACGTTAAGTTACCATGATTTTTCGCTTATCTTCTGATAAAGCCCCTTTGAAAGCGGGCGAAACGTTGAGTTCTTCTATCTCAACAATGAGACGGTCCAATTCCGGAAGTCGTTCGTTACCGACAAGGAAGCGACAAAATCATACTTCAAATCCAAGATAAAATTAATCGTTTTCTAAAAAAAAAATCTTGGACATCTAGAGTTGAGAATAAGAATTTTAAAAACTTTCCTTTAACAACGAATTTATTGATTTCGTTACAGCTCTTTTACGACTCTCTTGAATAGACTTGTTATTACTATTACTATCTAAACCTTTAAAGGCACTGCGAACTGATGGTTGAATACATTCCGAAAGAAAACACATAGGTTTAAAATGGGTGCTTATTAATCTTTTTAATGAGCGAGCTGTAGAACTGGTACAACTATCAGCACAACTTCACGACCAACTGATCGTGTTAGCTGCAAACAAATCGTTACAACGATTTTGGCTGACCAGAAGGGACCATTATAGTGGATTGGTATCAACAGCTTTAAAAGTCGTCATCCTGAATCTCGTTTGCGACTGCATATCACTGCGAGCTCCGGTTTTCTACAATGGTAAATATGAAAACAAGAGCGAAAAATCGATAGTCACTTGAAAACGGACTTATATGAGCGTTCAAAAATTTAACCAGCCTTAAAAAGTTAATTCTCTCAAAACGGGCTCAAGTTTTGCAGTGAATTTTATTTTTTCACACAAACGCAGCTTGTACCTATTTGGTTTTTCTCTGATCCATGTTGAATATTTTTGATAGTTTTTTGTTCGATGTATATCGTATTTTATGTATTTAAATAAAGTGTTGGTTTATGTAGTAAACACATTATTATTAAGTAGAACATTCGCGACGCTTTTTGCGAACCCGTGACACATCCCTTGCGATCCCCCTGGGGGTTTGGGGTTCGCGACCCTCAGGTTGAGAAACCCTAGACTAGCAGATACATTATTCGACACGAACAAAATTATTGCAAGGCGAATTCCCATATTCGTGAAGTTGATCGGAAGCTTATACATATACATACAGTGTTAATTTTCAAAGCCCTCAAAGGAAAACGGCGACTATTTGCAACAGCTCGTTATCGTGGATGAACTTGGCTTCACTACATCATGGGGAGATGAAACAGCAATCGGTGCCTGCAAACATCTTGGCCATCTCCGCCGCAAAAATCTAATATAGAAATTGTCAGAACAGATGGCTTCTTTTTTGGGGAAATAGAAAGTGTCATTATGATTGACTATTCAGACATGGAAAACGATTATTGAGGAGTATTATGAGAACTTGTAAGGCAACTAAGGTAAACAATTTTAGATAAAAGACTGCAAAAATTGTCATAATATGTCGTATCTTTGCAAGACCACACTCCGGATCTCCAAGTCCATAGTTTTTTAAGTTTCACGAATTGCGACCATGTGAAAGTAAATAAGTTGCCTAATGAAGAGCCTGTTCAAACAGCGAAGTATTGGTTTGCAGACCAAAGTCCAGATCTTTACGCCCCCGTAATTCATTACAATGTTCGTAGCATATAATTTGTTTGTTAAAAAATCGTTCATTGTTTTTATTGGCCTTCTACATTTTCAGTGGAAAGTTAAACTTTTGAAATGAATTTTGAATTGAGGTTGTTATGGAAATATGTATGCGCTTTGAGACGTAATGTCATCAAAAACGAGGGATGGTTAGTGGTGAGTGGGTGCGTAAGAGCTGCAGTCGAAATGGTTCGACTGATTTTTTTCAAATTTTATAGCGGATATTTGCTGATTAGACTCTCTGAACCAAAGGCTCTTATGGGGATCCGAGAATATTTGAAGAAAAACGGATTTTCCGATTTTTCAGAGGAAACTTTTCTTAAAATTTCAAGGCTACCATCCTTAAGTAGGATATAGGGGCACGGGGCACTTAATAGTTCTTTTGAAAGCTCTTATTTTTAAAAAATAAGGGAGTTACGATTTTGTTCAAATTGCAGCGTTTCATTCTTTATTAATAGATGGGTGTAGATACATATTTATGATTTCTTGATGTCGTCTTATTGGGTGTTGCAATTGTTTTCCAAAGCTGTAAGTTTAAGTTAACATTTAAAAAAATAAATTTAAAGAAATTGATTTCACATTTTTATATTAAATCTACTTACCTGTACTTTCGTTTCACGTAGTTATACATTTTTATTGAAATTAATTTCAATAGTTTCTAGAATTCGACAGCTTTTCACGATCACAATTACATGTTCTACAATTTAATTGCACACGGACAGTGGGGTATTATCCATTCTTGCCGCAAGAAGCCCTTTAAAATTTTGTCCCCAAACTATACTTATTATGCGAAAAATCCAGAAATTATTGGTTGTGATTATTTTAGGTTGCCATTTTCAGTAGATACATGCTTGGCAATTGATACTTTATGACAAATATGAAACACATGTTTTGCCAATCATTCCATTTTGGCGCCCCCTGAAATTTTGCGCCAAAAGCCCGAGCTTCTCAGACTTCTGCCATAATAGGCCGTTGATAAGATTAGCTTTAAGGAAATTTTAAAGAAATTTTAGAAATGTTCCAGTTTCTAATTTTAGAATTTCTAGAGAAAACAATTTGCCGATTTTTTATTAGTTGATAGCTTTGCTGGAGTACTTATTGTTGGTATACATTTTTACCCAATTTTACTTCCAACGTCGGAAATAAAAAAAATCTTATTGTCAAATTTGCATAGATTTAAATAACAGCTTATGGTATAAGTAGTGCGATCATAAAAATTCCTGGACAAGAGCGGGTGTTTATAATTTTTTTCCACATAACATATATATTTTATTAAATAAATCATGTTTTCAGAATACTGTTCCAGAAAATATCAGTTAGCAGTCGAGGACAAGTAATACAAATAATAGAATCAAAGATTGGTCAAAAGTGACTTTTTTTTCGGTTTGCTCGGCTACGTTGCGCTTCGCCTCGCAAAGGCAAACATAATTGTTCGTCAAACAAAATGCCACTTTTAATATTAATAAAACAATATACTATTACTAGCAGTCCAGTGAGACAAATGTCTCATTTAATAAAACAAAAAAGACCGTTTTGCAAATAGAACACGTAGTCACCACACGTACGTATATGACGTCATTGTTGGTAGCAAACTACCAGTCGCATTCGCCTTGATAAAATTTGCCTAGAATCTAACCTAAAAAGTTCGGATTAGCATAATTACGATAATAATTAGTGTTAGAGACTGAAATTCGGTTCCTGACCTGACATGACCATTGCAAACATATAACTTTAATAACTTTTTTCTCTATCTCTTACGGTTTGGCTGCTGAAACAGCGTCCCGGACGGACGGACGGACAGACAAGTCTATTATATATATGGATTTTCAAACGTCATAAAAGTGGCAACTTAATGTGACTTGGTTGATAAAGTAAATTTACCTTTATGCCCAGGCATAAAAGTAATTACTTTTACGCCAGCAGCGGAGTAAAAGTACAGACTAATTTTTTAAAAACTCAATTACAGCAGGCCCTGGATAGCGTGAATCAGTTGGCAGTACTGAAGTGCATAGACAGACCATATATATATAATACACATATATTGCTAGTAGGGCCTCGGAACGCCCGAACACATTACGGCTCCGACATAGTTTCACTTAGAGTATAACGCGTCTCGTGCGCATGCGTGAGAATTCGAACTCCGCCTTTAGAAGCGAATTTTAAATTTGACCACTTCCCCATTGGGCGGACGACGACGCCGCGCTTGCACACAACTCACCATTATACATTGAAGAGTTGGTTGTCTGTCTCACTTCCCTCGTGAGTTTTCCACTCATAGCCGCTAGCAGTATAGACTAGGGACAAGAAATCAGACGACAGACGTCATCAAGAGTAATGACGTCATAAACATAGTATGTTTATAAAGTACCCCAAGAACGATTATAATTACCTGATAGTATAGGCAACCAACGACACAGTTGTGCAATGAAGTACTGCAAGTTTTAGTAAGTATTAGATATATGAGACAGACAATACACTTCAGTACTGCCAACTGATTCAGGCTATCCAGGGCTTGCTGCAATCCAGTTTTTAAAAAATCACTCTGTATTTCAAAACTTGATTAGCTTTCTAATATTTTTAACATGTGTCTTGATTGTCGGAAACTGACGTAGACGTCAATTCTCATTTATATTTATATTAGTTCGGGAGTTTGAAAATGAGGTATTATATGCTATTCGGAGTAAAAGTGACTTTGTGTGTCTCGCTCGGACTTGTCTGACTCGCTAGCGCTCTTAAGTCAAACGCGTCCGTCTCGCCATACAAAGTATGGATCACTTTTACCCCTAGTAACATAATATACTATTTGACTTTTGAGCTTTTAAATAAATTATTAAAAATCTAGGTGTCAACTGATTACGCTGGTAGACTAGTTAGCTTCCCTAGGCACGTCATTGAGCTACTTACTCCACATCGTCAATAGCAACCAATACCTTTTTGGTAATTTTTTTAAATTTTTATTGTCAGATTATTAAAATCAACCTACATTCCTACAAATTGAAGTGATTTGATCACGAACATATCGTTGCCATTTTGCAGAATACGTTTTTTGTAGCTACTGATGATGGCAGCTTGGCTATCGAAATATGTATTTAGCAGTTTGTTGTTAAATATTTGTGTGGTGAGGGCTCCTAACGAATTGCGATGGAATTTATAATTACATCGGTTTTAAACTCCTTTTTTAAATAAACTTTAGAAAAAATCTTGTATAAAGATAAAACGCTTTAGGAAATGTGATGTTGTGTAACTCGTGACTTTCACAGGCCCTACACAATGTGAGGCATTTCTTAACTGGTTTTATAAATAGCTATTTTTACACTGTCTACATACAGTGTTTCACTTCTCACCTTCGCACCTCTGTATCTTTCTTATTTATTTTCTGATCGATTTCAAATTTTGATCAATTATGCTACCCTTTAGAACACTTATTTTTACAGTTTTAAAGTAATTTCACTCGGATTTTGCTCCGACTAAACGTATTATTTTTACTTTTTCAGCAATGATTAGGTGTATTCCAGATAGGATTTAACTTGTTTAAATTTACGGATCCTTATTCGGCGGTTCATACAACATTTACATTATATCTTACATTAATAACAATATATTATTTTTTGGACTATATTTGTGATTCTGAGCAACTTTTTTCGATAAAGCTAAGCCTACTATGGTATTTCAATTTTTCGCGTTTACTTTTGATCGCAGCAGGTAAAATTAGTTTAACTTTAAAACTGTAAAAATAAACCCTGTAAAGGGTGTGAAATGAAACACTGTGTATCTAAAGCCCTACCTTATTCCTTCAAAAGAGGAACTAAAATGTTACTTTTATACCCAAGGGAGTAAAACAATTTTCACCATGGTAACTAATAAATTGCTAAAAGTAACCAAGTATGTTGACGTTTGTCGGGGAATTAAATGACAGACTTTAATCTCTTGGTATATATTGTACTATTCTGATTGCACTGCACAATTAAAGCTCGTTACTTCTCTTATATTTGACCATATCAACTTTCCATACTTGTTTACAGAAGTGGTTTTAATTCGAGGACGCTGATTTTTTTTAAACGATTAACTAATGTTTTGGCGTCTGCATTTTTACATATTTTATATATCTCTATTTGGTTTACCTTTATAATATGGCCAAGTCCAACCGACTTACTGTACAAATTTTTGTGATATTCAATAAGTGTTACTCCTCATTTAAACATAAAAAATAGATATAGTGGTTACTTAAAAAAACATTTGTGGGAATTATTAGAGTATGGAGGTTAGTTAACTTGCTTGTTTGATCTACATATCCTGTAGTTGTAAGAACTTGTACCAACTCAATGTTTGAATTCAAATTAGAAAAGAAGGAACGAACTTGAACAATATAAATATTGATTTCCACATTCAAGAAGCCGTTTTCCTGGTCGATTTCGTTCTTGACTTCTACTATTTAAATTTTTATAAGTAATTGTTTTTAAGCTTTTACCGAACAGATGTGTTGTCCCTTCTTTGCTGGGATTTTGAACTAATTTGTTGAGGCTTAAAAATTGATATACTTCCGCGCATAAATCAACATAAAGGGACAATTGGTTGAATGGTTAATTTTGGAGGGTTGAGGAAAAGTAATGGTGTAGATTTTTAGATAAGTTTTACCAGTGGTCCTGCAAACAACCAATCGTTTAGAATTGCTTCAAATTCTCAATTTAATGGTCAACATCTAAAACATGCAATTAATTAAAAACATGCGTACAGAAGTGGAAGAATGACGAGTGGCTTTTTTGTTAAAAATTGGAAATGGCAATGCTTGGCAAATAGCGATATAATCGGTATTCTTATTTTCATCAGTTGCGAAGTATTTGCAGTGGGTCTGTTGGTATGTATATCTGAATTTAGACATTGGTATGCCCATTTTCGTATAAACCAACGATCGTAGTTGTCTAAATTTGTCTAGCCCATGTCGTTTTGGTGTTTAGTCTAAATAATTGATGATGTAAATTACAGCAAAGGTTTAATTTTTAAACATAGCAGCATGAGTCAGAAGAAATGCCCTACAAGGCTCGACTGAATGAAGGACGTTCTTTAGTAGGTTACTCCAGTACCCACGCGCCCGAAATGCAAAAACCATTGTTGAATTTCCATAAAACAATAATTATGCTGGAGTGTAACGAGGCAGTCGAAGCGGAATGCTGAACAGGAATATGTAAACAGTCAGACTGACACCTTGCTTCTCGAAGCAATTATCTTTTTAAAATTTTCGCATTCTAAACAACTTATACGAGTATCTGTTGCTTATACCTGCACTAAACATCGCTATATGAGAAGGATTATAATTAAATGGTCGCATTCTTTGCGTAGCTTAAAATACTTGCTAACTCTTCCGAAATAGCTGGGCCAATTATTTCCGTCATCTTCCTAAACGAAGTCTTCATTCATATTTTATAAGTACATAAAAATCATTTTCCAGCGTTACCGTGCGTGCACTTACAACACTAAACGAAGATTTTGGTTCTTGAATACAGAAATAATTGTTTAAACATGTATCCGGTTCGTTTGAAGGAATCATATACAATAATTTGTAACTAAAATGATACAGTCTTCATATAACAGATAACAAATCGTTTGGTCATGGAAAATAATGCAATGGCTAATTACTTTATAATTATGTGTTGTAATTTGTACTACAGTGTAATGTTAAACTTTTTGTAGTAACAGTGACAAACGTATCAGTGCTACCTGATGCTAGTGGTTTTTTATCGATGCTGTGAAAGAGTACAGAACCGTGTTCATTATCAGTGGTAGTGTTTTTCTTCTTTTTAGATTTTGTAAGCTGTTTCAAACTATGGCCGATGTAAACAATGTTGCCTGCTCTTTCAGTTGTTATAGTCCAGTTTCAAAACTGTAAACAATGTAAATTACTCGCAGAAGAGCAGCTCTGAAATATCCGCACCAAGGTATTGGTAAATAAATCCGAATAACACTTGATATTTCATTTGTGCCGCTGCTTAAAAATGTGATACAAATCAATGACGTTTTAGCGGTATTGACACTGGTTATTTGTATATTTATCACAAATGTTATGCGGAAACGCGTGTCCTTCAACGCGATGTTTCACTAAATAAAGTTTTAAACAGTGCTAAATTCGTGGATGTATAGTTAATATACCCGTACATTTTACAGATGAAGCCCCTTTTGGATTTTGACATATACATTACTGGAATCTCCCTTTGTGTTCAGGCAAACAAAGTAGATAAGGTGTCGTCTGTTATGTAACTGGACTATAGGCACTAAAACCTCTTATCGGTAGAGCTTTTTTTTTTCTTTTTTTTTTTTAATAGTTTATTTTGCCAGTTCAACAAGGACAATGTTATTCATGGCATTGATGATAACAGTAATATAAACATTAGCAGTAACATTTTGTTAGTAAGATTTAGAAAAACATAGTATATTTGATTTACATAATTGTATAACTTTTGTCTTTTTAGCTAATCACTGTCGGAATCAGGTGAACACAAGTCTTGGGGTAGTTTGCGCTTGAGTCTATGATGGATGTTTCGTCTGCCGATATTATAATGAATAGCGCCGTTGCACTCACGAATGTTTTTAAAGAACTGGCTGGCACTTGCGGAGATATACGTTTGGACTGTAGGGATATCCAGTTCGTAATGTAGCTGTTCGTTCCGGACGTACCAGGGGGCATTCACTGCTATCCTGAGAATTTTATTTTGCAGACGTTGCACTTTTAGTATATTGGATGTGGCTGTGTTGCTCCAGATTGGCGATGCATATAGTATTAATGGCCTTATTAGCGATTTGTACATCAGGATGGCACATTTTGGTTTGAGTGATGATTTTTTGTTCATAAGAGGATACAGCTGAGCTAGCCTCGCGTAGCCTTGGTTGAGCTTGAGATTAACATGAAGTTTCCAGGTTAGTCGTGTGTCAAGCAGTACCCCTAAGTACTTGACTGCTGCGTCCGCGGGATTCCATGGAATAATGTTATGGTTAATTTTTAGGTTGGGTGGATTTCTGATACGCCTTAGAGAGAAGATTTTAGCTTGACACTTGTCAGGATTAATTTGTAAATTCCATTTGTTGTACCACGAGTGTAATTTGTTTATTACATTCTGTAGCTTGTTGATGGCTTGGGTGAGGTCAGTGTGTTGTACTAGGACGGCTGTGTCATCTGCAAAGGTTGCTAAGGTTGCTTCAATACACGGGATGTCAGATGTGAAAATGATGAATAGTAGTGGTCCCAACACACTTCCTTGAGGGACGCCTGCTTTAATAGGTTTTTTCTCAGAGGTTGCGGAATTTATGCGTACGGCAAAAGTTCTATTATCCAGAAAAGAGAATACGATAGCTTTAAGGTAGCTTGCTATTTGGAGATTGATGATTTTGCTTTTCAGGCCTTCGGTCCAGACCTTGTCGAAGGCCTGAGCTATGTCAAGGAAGACTGCTACGGTATAACTTTTGGTTTCGAAGCCTTCTGCTATTGTTTCAGAAATGCGCTGTAACTGGTGTAGGGTAGAATATGTTTTCCTAAAGCCGAACTGGAACGTTGGTATTATGTTGAGAGGGGCTAGATCACTCATTAGGCGGGAGTAGATGATCTTCTCAAGTAGTGTTGAGAATGCTGACAATAAGCTTATTGGCCTGTAGCTGTCGATCTTCTTTTTGTCTTTTCCCGGCTTTGGGAATACTATTATATGAGCATGCTTCCAGGCCTCAGGGAAGTAGCCTAGTCGAAGGCATGCGTTATAGGTGGTTGCAAGGTAGGCTAAGGATTTTTTTGTGAGTTGTTTTAGGATAAGGTTTGAGATGAGGTCAGGCCCGGGGGATTTCTTAGTTGGAAGATTGTCTATTAAGGTTTTGATTTCGTGGGGGGTGGTGGGAGATATCGGTTCAGTTATTACTGGCTGGTTGGTTTCGATGTGGTGAGTTATGTATGCGGAGTGGTTTGGAGCGCAAGTGGATTTCGGAGTGAAGACTCTCTCAAAATGGTCTGCAAAAGCTGTTGATTTATCAGCGTCAGTAGTGAGAGTTGTACTAGTTGCTGTTAGTGTTGGTATTTCTTCTCGTTTTTTTAAGATTCGCTTGGTGGCTCGCCACATTCCCGGGTCACCTGGTTCGAGGTCCTCTATGTATTTTTTGTAATTATTGATTCGCAGTTCGTCCAAGACTTGTTTTAAGCTGTGCGTAAGTTTATTTAGTAAGCGTTTAGAATCAGGGTTTCGGGTTCTTTGCCATTCACGTCTGGCTTGGCTTTTTCTTTTGATTAAATTCGTTATTGCAATAGGTAGGTAGTGGTGGTTGGGTTTATAGTGAGGTTTGATGGCTAGTGTTGCCTGTTGAGCGCTGGCTGCTACTGTAGCTGTTAGGTTGCTTATTGCATCGTCTATTTCTTCATGATTGTTTAGACTGAGGGGGCACTTAAGCTGGTTGTCAAGGATGTTTTGAAAGTTTTCCCATTCTATCACCCCATTAATAAGTCTTGGTGGGGGTTGTATCATTTGAGGGGTGCTAATAAACGATATGATGACTGGTAGATGGTCTGAGTCGAGCTCTTCAATTACGTTCTGGTATATCTGCTTATCAAAGTTCTTTTGCAAAGCGACGTCAAGTATATCAGGTTGATGGTCAGTACGGTATGGATAGTACGTGTATTTGTCAGGAGCTATTATTTGAAAGGAGTATTTTGTTGCGTATGCTTCCATTTTGTTTCCTTCGGGGTTGTTAGCTCGACAACCCCATAGTTGATTTTTGGAGTTCAGGTCTCCTATCATCAGGAGTGGTTCGGTTGTATTGAATATGGTTTTAAGGTCTTCGTCGTTCAGCTTTTTGTTGGGCTGCCGATAAGCGCTTATTATTGTGAGATAGAGGTCGTTTAGTTCGATTTTGACTCCAATTGTTTCAAGGGCTAGTAGGGGAAGGTTAGGGATGGGATGATGAATGATTTTCTTCTTAATGAGTACAGCTACTCCACCGGCTGCTATTTGTGCGACTCTATCATTGCGATACACTTGATATCCTGGTATTTTCAACACATCAGTTTCAGATAAATGGGTTTCAGTGATGCAAGCTATATCTATGTTGTGCCTGACAAGAAATGTTATGAAGATTGTTCTTTGGCTTAGAATACCGTTCGCATTCCAATTAAGGATTGTTATTTTGTCAATAGCTTTTTGAGACTTATGGTCCATTAAAGAGTAAGGGGAGGATCGTGTTGGTGAAGAATTCTTTGATTTGGGGAAGGAAAGGAGTAAGCAGGCTGAAGATGGATTTGATTAAGTTGGGTATATCAAGAGCGGATTGTTGATGATTGGTATTAGGGTTGGAGTTGGCTGCTGTAGGGTTTCGTGCTTGCTCTGCGTAGGTCCGGTTAGGGTTGGTTAGGTTATTTTTATTGTATCTTAGGTAGGGACGGCTATTTAAGTTGTTGGCTGCCATTCGTTTGTTCAGTATCTCGATGTGATGTTTACATCCGCGATAGCTTGCAGGGTGAGGGCCTACGCAGTTGGCACATTTTGGTGCATCGTCTGGTTTTTTAGAACAAAGTTGATGTTGGTGATTGCCACCGCATTTCACGCATCGAGGATCTAGTGCGCAGTAGTTCTTAGTATGACCGTAATTTTGACAACGATGGCATTGAGGGGTGTACGATGGCTTTCTTCTTAATTCTACTGCAACGATTGAGTGGAAAAGGCCTTTTAGGGAGAAAATTTTTTTTGCATTTTCATTATCGGGTAGGTCTACTGCACATACCGGTAGCGGTTGTTTGTTTTTTGTCAGAAGGCGTGTGACTTTAGTAACTGGTACTGACTTGGTAAGTTCATCGAAGATCTCAAGTTCAGTTAAGGATAAAGGTACGTTTTTAATTACAACATTTAGTGGCTTTCCATTTGGATTTTGAAAAGTGTGGTATTTTATACCGTTATTATTAAAGTGTTTGGTTAGATTTCTGTAATCCTCCTCTTTAGTTAAATTTATTTTTAATGCGTTAGTATTGTAATAGGTCGAAAATTCTCCGGTTACTAATTTTTTGATATCCTCGGTCAATGCCGTATGATTTATGGCGTTGTGTAGATAAATGGGAGGTATCTTCGGCTTTGTTATCGGGGTTTCTGTTTTGTCGTTGGAATTTTCTTGTTGATTGTTACTATCATTTGGGTTATCAGTTGTTTCGCTCTCGAGGTTGGTTAGCATGCTGTATTTGTTTTGTGTAGGTACATTTGGTGTCCATGCATAACGTTTTTGCACTTCATTTATCGGAGGTGTTAATGAGCTCAGTTTACGCTTGCTACTTATTTGAACTTCCGTAGGGTTGACATTGTTTTGCGTTTGAACTTCCATAGGGTCAACATGGCTTAAGCCTTCCGGTATTTTGTCAAAAACAAGAAGTACTTACAAGTTAGGTTGATATGATATCAGCTTCGTTAAATATAGCACTTAATCTTTCACACACTTGCGACAGCGATATGGCACGTGTTTATGCTTTGAAAGTAAAATGCAGACTCATCGGTAGAGCTGATATAGCTAACCATCGACATAATGACTGAAGGAACTTTCAATTTTTCATTCACTGCAAAATCTTGGAGACACAACCTGCTGCTAATCAAATTGGTTGCCTTATTTTTCAAACCGAGAATACTCTTCAATTTTATAACATATTCTATAAGAAGATTAAGAGAATAGTCAATACCGCCATATAATGACATGTACACATTTTTCTGCAAGTATTTTCCAAGTTCTTTTTATGCAACTTGCATTATCTGTGGATATATGTGGATATTTTCGTCAATTACTGCTGATATACGTATTTCCCATATATTCTCCTGTGTAGCTTTTGCAAAAAACTGCATCTGGTGTAGTTAAAATGAAATTCACAATAGACCCATTTCTGCAACTAAAAATATATGTAAATAATAATGAGTAATTAATAGAAAATACAGTTATTTAGATACCTTATGATACTCCATCCATCAGATTGTAATGTAAACAAACGTGCTTCTGCAACTTTAGTTTGAACAGAAACCTTCACACGATCAAATTCTTCATTATGCAAAACATTTGATCGAAGTTTTAATGTTGCCCGGAGATGTTTGAAAAATGTTGAGATTTCAGCATTTTTAATGGTGATCCAGTTACGTAGATAGGTTTGCTGATAAGCTTATCCGCTGTAGTCTGAAAAGACGGAAAAAATATTTTGATAGAAATGAAATTAAAAAAATATAGTTCCATCCTTTAATCTTCGATTAGTGATAAAAAATGCCTTATTTATTCAATGAACATTCAGCCTGTTACATACTTGATCGCGTGGCAAAATTGAATCCCAAAATGTGTCCATCTTCCTTAGGACCAAGGCCAGATTTACACCCATTCAATTGAGACGCTTCTGATACGTCTGATACTGACATACTGGTCGATATGCCTTTACTTGTGACTGTATGATGCGATGGATTTTGGTGAAAATATTTGCTCGGGCATCTGATCATCTGTTTCATCCAGCTCATCCACATTCCAATTGGTTGAAATAGAGAGAGGGATGACAGAGGTAAATCATCACAGTCAAGTAAATTGCTAGTACTGCACACTGTAGTTTTCCCTAGGTTTTCCGAAACGCTTACATCGTTTGTTATTTAATTTTTCTCGATAAAAAGTGTTCAGAATTTTGTCTGTTGTCGTATATGCGAAATTTTGTTTGTCAAGAGAAGTCAACTAAAGACACGTAAATATGTGAAGCTGTACTTTGCATTGAACAGTGCAGAGATGTTTACAATATACACCACCTGAACCTTGTCTGCAATCGCAAAACGTATTTTTAGTAGACACCGTGTCGTAGAGAATATTTTTATCTTGAGTAAATTCATCCACTTTGATAAGATTTAATCCCTCCCTATTGTACAGAATGTTATTGTTTGAGTATCTGTTATATGCGTATGACAACAATGGTCAGTGACGAAGTCGTTTAATTGTACAACATTAAAGGTTATGCATATTTGAAAAATAATATATTTCATCACTTTAATAGAAGCTTCTACTACAAGTTGCCCCAAAAAGGAGTGGTAACTCTTCCGAATTGTCTCAGCAGATGTTGCTTTATCTAAAGTACAGCCAAGGTCACTATATCAATAAGGTACCGCCATTAGTGATTTTTTATAGCTATCCTTGTCGCACAATTTTCTCCAACTGGGGATAAAAACACATAACCTAACAGATTCCTCACTTTACAAGTGCCATTGCACCAAAAAGAAAATCCCCAAAAACTAGTGTCTTCCCTATTGCACTTGGGAAATTTATATTTGTTATCCTTATCTCACAATTTTCTCACATTCTCAAGCGAGGAATGGAATGGCGGTACCTTATTGATATAGTGACCTTAAGTACAGCGACCAAATACTTATAATTTTTAAATTAAGTGATACCAACTCAATTTAAAAATTATAAGTATTTGGTCACTGTACTTTTGATATAGCGACATCTGTTGAGACAATTGGGAAAAGTTACCACTCCTTTTTGGGGCACCTGGTATATTATTTCTATTATGAAAGCACTGATTTCACAAATTGTTAATAACTTATTTTTAATGTTATCCATTGTGAACACTTCAAATATCAACATCGCATGTGCTGTTGCTGGGGTGCGATAAAGTTACTCGGGTATATTTTACATGACAACACTGTGGCCGTGTATAATTTGCGAGTATGGGCGTGGTCT
The DNA here is from genome assembly GCA_940337035.1 of Agriotes lineatus. Classification (NCBI taxonomy): domain Eukaryota; kingdom Metazoa; phylum Arthropoda; class Insecta; order Coleoptera; family Elateridae; genus Agriotes; species Agriotes lineatus. The sequence continues at coordinate 108,462,923 of OW679195.1, read as the reverse complement.
GACTGTAGTAAAAGGTATATTTTACAAAATCGCTACCCGGCCTCTACTTATTAATACCGGGTGTCTTAAAATGAATTACATCTAGTTTGCTTTGAATTTCCCATAATGCAATCTAAAATTTTACTTGAAATTGGCAAGACTGTAAGTCAATGTCAAATTTGAGGTTAGCAGGTTAGGTTTTGTATCAGGTTTGACACAAACTGACGCAAAACATAACCTGCTAACCTCAAATTTGACATTGACTTACAGTCTTGCCAATTTCAAGTAAAATTTTAGATTGCATTATGGGAAATTCAAAGCATACTAGATGTAATTCATTTTAAGACACCCGGGTAGTTTGTATACCAAGGCACTGAAGTTTAACTTTTTATCATATGTGGATTTAGTTGCCGAGGCCCGTAGGGCCAAGGCAAATAAACCACATGAGGTGCCGAGGTGTACACTATGTTTTATGTGAAATCGAGAAATCGAGAAATTACAACATTTTAACCAACTTTTGTAGGTTATGTTCGGTCGATTGACGTTTACCTGTCGCCTCGCCACCTACAAAAAAGTCGTAAAACAATGGATTACTTCACTGTCGATTTCTCGTATTTTAATGACGATTTCGGCGTACTTCACTGCCCATTTCAAATAATAGTAGATTATGTTATTAGGAGTAAAAGTGATACTTTACGTGGCGAAGCTGAAGTTTATTTAGCCGAACGTTAGTGAGGCAAATAATTCAGCTAAGCCACATAAAGTCACTTTTACTCCGAATAACATATACTATTTTATCCGCAAACGTATTCAGGTAAATTTCATTAATATAAATTAAAAAAAAAGGTGCACGGGCGGGGAATCGAACCCAGGCCACCCGCGTGACAGGCCAACACTGTACCCCTGCGCCAAGCTCTCTTGTTCAAATAACGCGCTACTGTAATGATATATGAACATACTGAATCACCCGAGCTAATAGCACACGGCCACAGCAGCTGTCACACCATAACCCACGGCGACAGATGCTCCGATCCGCTGCTTAAAGGTTTATTTAAATTAAAACTTTTTCGTACCCTTTTTGAAAATAAAAACCGGCCTACGATCTAAGTCTAAAAATTAGCAAAATTTTAAGCCATCATACAATTTAATCGGACCAGTATCTTCGGAGGAGATAGCGAACAAACATAGGAAGAAAGAAAGAGAGCAACGATTTTGTGTGCTTAGGCAGATAAAGTACGCAAAAGTCGCTATTTTATCTGCTTAGGCAGATAAAGTGACACTTTTACCTTGTCAATAAAGACAAATAAGTTGTCACTTTTGTGACGTTTGCGGATAATAGTATATTATGTTATTAGGAGCAAAAGTTATATTTTATGTGGCGAGGCTGGACGGGTTATCTGCCGAGCTTGCGAGGCAGATAAGTACAGCCGAGCCACATAAAGATACTTTTGCTCCGAATAACATATAGTATTTTTTCTTCAAACGTTTTCATAACAAATTATTTACAAGTTTGTGAACAAAATTCGAAGAAAATTACTTGATCTCGTCAGCGGCAGATAATATTATCTGCCGCTGACGAGCGGCAGATAAAGTTGTCAGCGGCAGATAATAACTTTATCTGCCGCTGACGAGCGGCAGATAAAGTCGTCAGCGGCAGATAATAACTTTATCTGCCGCTCGTCAGCGGCAGATAATATTATCTGCCGCTTGGCAATAAAGTGACAGTTTAGCATCATCAATCCAGCAGTATAATGCCATATTTTACTGCCGTTTGAAGAAAATAGTATATTATGTTATTAGGAGCAAAAGTTATATTTTATGTGGCGAGGCTGGACGGGTTATCTGCCGAGCTTGCGAGGCAGATAAGTACAGCCGAGCCACATAAAGATACTTTTGCTCCGAATAACATATAGTATTTTTTCTTCAAACGTTTTTATAACAAACTATTTACAACTTTGTGAACAAAATTCGAAGAAAATTACTTGATCTCGTCAGCGGCAGATAATGTTATCTGCCGCTGACGAGCGGCAGATAAAGTTGTCAGCGGCAGATAATAACTTTATCTGCCGCCCGTCAGCGGCAGATAATATTATCTGCCGCTTGGCAATAAAGTGACAGTTTAGCATCATCAATCCAGAAGTATAATGCCATATTTTACTGCCGTTTGAAGAAAAAAGTATTTTTTCTTAAAAATAACGTGTGGCTATTTGATGCTTGTAAAACAATAGTTCTTCGCTTCCTAGCAATAATACAAACTGCATTTTGTTATGAAAAAGTCGCCGAAACTAGTTTCTTTAAGTGATTCACTTCAAAAGGACGGCGGTGTATTAACTAAATATAAAAAAGGGATTTTAATAAATATCAACAAAATGAGAAGGGGGTTGATGGACGAAATTACTAAGATTACTTGAATTTCCATGCATAATTTTTCAATTTTTATTTTTAGAAGCAATTATGTGTATTTACCTTTTTTTTTACATTCATATTTGTAAAATGCCCATATGTTCCATACATTTATGAACTGTCAAAATACAGTTAACACGTTGATACGGAATAGTCCTAGAATAATGTGATTCGCGAGTCTCAAGTTTTTAAGTACTTTATTTAATAAATAAAGGAATATTCATTGTGGTGTACACATATCTACTAGCAAAATTATTCATTTTAATTTAGGCATACTTTTACTAAATCAGATATAAAAATGTATGCATTTACTAGTCAGTTTGCATTTGATTGGTTGTGAATATATTTAAGTTACAAATCAGTATGTGTATGTATACACTGACTAGTAAGTGTATACATTTACTAAGTTGACGCTTCTAGTGCAACATATGTATACATACATGATCGCGCCATATGTGCGACGACTTGGGCTAACGAGATTTCGTAAAGGAGACGAAGAAAATAAGTTTTTCTACTCATGACATTGAAATCAGTCATTTTGACATGGATTCCAGTGGTTGAAATTGCATTTCAACCACTAGAGATTGAAATGTTCGGACTACTAGGATTTCAAACTGTTTGACATTCAATTGTTGACAAGAGAAATGTCACTTTATGTTTAAGTTTTTCTAAAGTGCATTAATTTGTTAAAATTTGTGAAAATTCGTAGAAAAAATAGTATATGCAACTCGTGGCTGATAAAATTTCAACGTCTCGTTGAAAAAAACCACTCTCAACGTTGAAATTTTATTTCAACCACTTGTCCCATAATATACTATTTTCTACTCATGACATTGAAATCAGTCATTTTGACATTGATTCCGGTGGTTGAAATTGCATTTCAACCACTAGAGATTGAAATGCTCGAACTACCGGGATTTCAAACTGTTTGAGATTCAATTGGTGACAAGAGAAATGTCACTTTATGTTTACTTTTTTCTAAAGTGCATTAATTTGTTAAATGAGTGAAAATTCGTAAAAAAATAGTATATGCAACTCGTGGCTGATAAATTTTCAACGTCTCGAGTTACTTTTTTCAACTCGCTTCGCTCGTTGAAAAAAACCACTCTCAACGTTGAAATTTTATTTCAACCACTTGTCCCATAATATACTATTAAAATTGAGTCGTGATTTATCAATACAGTTAGCGGAGAGTACGAACTAGACAGAGAGCGCCGATAGTGTGGCATTTCATATTAAAAGGCAAGGAGAGATAGAAATTTGCATCCACATCATTTGATATTTAAAAAAAATAATCGACCGAGATTCGAACTCGCGACCTCAGGCTAGACAGTCTACGAGTTTTATTACTAGATCAAACTGACAGGGTAGTTAGGTGACCGTTTATCTCCATTAGTTTATTAGTCTATTATTGGTAACACTAATTCGAATCGATAAATACATACATACAAAGAAAATGCGACCAGCCTGCCCAAATACTTTTCAATTCTTTGCATTCATTCCACACAAAATGGCGCAAAACCATCCCCATAGGATAGGTTATATCCGTCTCGAGCTGTCGTGCTTTCATTCATCTAGCGGGACATCGCATTTATTAATTTTCCTTTAGCCCCCAAGCTGTCTTCACAAAAGTTGAGCGGTTGCTGCAAAAATTGTAAATTTGTAAAAATGGCTGGGGTCGAAAATATTCCTGACTTCTTTGTTATTTTCGAAATATGAAGCTACCAAGTTATCTCGACATTTATCAATGTTGTGTAGTTTATTGCCGAATTCGGTTTGATAATAACAATTACAATACATATATTGAGATGGTTTAAAGCTCACAATTTAGCTCTGTATGCAGAGAGAAATATTGCAGAGAGAAATATTGAACAAAGTCAGTTAAAGCACAGAGTTGAATCATTTTATTTAATTGCAATCTAAACAGTAGTAGAAGTTGCATTGGAAATGAGATGCAAGAAGTATAATTAGAGGGATAAAGCCTAGCATAACAAAAGCATGTTTCAGAAGGATTGAATTTGAAGTTTGAGTAAAAGAAAGATTTAAGATGGCTAAAATAGTATAAGTAATATGATACGTTTGAGCATATTTGAAACCGGACCAAATGAAAGTAAATAATACAAAAGGTTGGTTATGTGCATAATAAATATGAGCGTAGAGTTATTAATAAACGTACAGGCCAGTGAAAAGCAAGCAAGCTGAAAGGTAGATGGAAATCGAAGCAAGATACGATAAAAATTGCAAAGAGCAATACAGAACGAGAGCAACTGAAAGGAAGAAAAATCAGTGACGTGTTTAAAAATGAACTCAAGTGCCAGTGCATTCTAAAAATAAGTGTATAGCAGAGCAGTGAATAAAAACGTTGTATGTGACGGGAAAGAAAAATTTTTCTGTATAAGAAATAAAAACAATTTTTAGATTTAAGCAACAAACATGTTATCAAATTTTATTCCTTTATGTGTAATTGTAACTAAAACTGATTTTTTTAAAACAAATTCAGATCGCGGTTACTAAGCAACGCTATGCTGTTTTGTTAATAATAAGAAATCAATTCCTGTAGTTTGACAAGTGTGGGCAAATTGTGCTCCAGGAAATTCAATGTTTTAATATAATAAAAATTATTTGCCACATATAAAAAGTATACCGTTTTATTCAACAAGGTACCGGGCCCAAGTGAAAGTGTTAGCAGAAGTTTCTGCGACATAAAATTTATAAACTTACCAAACCAACTTCGCCTGTGGAATGGCACCGAGCACCTAGAGATTCCGAACATCGACATCGGCCCGTGTTTCCAAGCGTCCAGATTTGTCTCAGTTCGAATAAATTGCGTGGCGTCAGTAGAAAATGCGGTTTTGCCAGGATTTGCAGAGTATCACAGGAAGTGGTTCTTTTACATCATATCTGAAACAAATTCGTGTCAGTTGTTGCTAGGCGGGAGTTTTAATTCAATTTACCTGATGATTCCTTGCAAAATTTCCACTTTTGAATATTAAATAAACAACCTTCTATGGTAAATGTCAAGTGTGTGATGTTACGAGTAATCGAATCAAGTAGCGCGGGTGTACTAAAATTGCGTATCTACTCTAAGTAAAATAGTCTAAACAATCATTTCTAATGAAACTCAAATTTGAACCCAACCTGAGAGATTAGTCTTGTGTTTTGCCGGAGCAAGCCCAGAATATTATTGCAATTCCATGAAATATAGAAAGGGACAATTAATCATTTTATTAAAGTGTCATAAATACATTTCATTTTGATTAGCCTAAAATACTGACAGGCAAAATTTTAATTTCTTAAATTTAAGAAGAGTACCCTGAGTAGTGTGATGATTTGCCCTATTTAATAGTTTATATTTTCACTAAACCCTTTATTAGTTGAGGGCATCGTTACAATATTGTTCACTCGGTCGTTACTATATCAGCATCAACTACAACATTATTGCTATTTTCCGTATGTTCTGTAATAAAATAAACTCATGCTGTATGTTGTTTAATTATGCAACTGTGACCATTCCGAAACACGAAGACTAGTCATGAAATTTGCACAACTTGAAATTGCAGCTTATTATGTATGTGTGTAATTTATTCTGGCTATGTATAAGTACCGAAATGTTATCGTATTCATTACGTTTGTATACATAATAAAGTTAAACGTTTAATTCTCCTTGATTAAAAGTATGGCAAAGAATAGGTGTATTGCTTCGTCAATTAAAGAAAACACAAAAATGCACTGCCTTTAATTCGGATTGTTTTATGTAATTCTAATATTTTCAAAACAATCGATATCCCATTTGCTATGTAATATTTACACTTGCGTTTACGTTGTCACGTGAAGCTAAAAATATAATAAATATCGGTTAACATCCACTTGACATGCGACTAGCTCCCAGTATTTCAAAGCATTTGTCACATATTTAATTTGATTGTTTAATAAACCTATTTAATTAATTCTGTAATTTGTAAAACTATGAACGAGAGAATATATATATAATCCAAACATTTTAGAGGAAATTTTACCAAAACTCAAAAAAAATGTAGATTTGGACATTGGTTGAAAAGACTTTCTGCTTAGTGTGCTGAACAACATACTAAAAGTTCCAGTCTCATATGTCGGCTTCCTAATTTTTTCATGCAGCAAGTGCGTAACCAAAAATAGCCCAAAAAATAAAGGGATGATGTCGGGAATAATTAGGGGAAAGCTGACTTTTGGTCAGTTAGAACACTGTAAGAGAGATTTTTTTTTAAACTCCGAACCCCTCCCGCTTGTGCTTTAAAATGATATACTATGTGTATACGTTCACTAACGCAACATAGGAAATCACATATTAAATTCTTAATGCTCTAATATTGGCTCCCCTATTAATTTTAGAGCCCAAGTGTAAATACAAAAGTTTGAAGGCTCGTTTTAGTTTGTCCAGCACTGGTCACACAATGACGCGACAAAGCGCCGTGTCATGTAAACGGCATGGCGTCGGGACCAGTTATGCGAAAAAGCTGAATTTTGGCCAGTTGTTAGACCACTATAAGCACTGCCTTCTATACTTACAAGCCATGCTGTTAGACTTGGCAACATTGCATCTCTGGTAGTTGGTGACCCTAAATTACAGTACTTCAATTTGAAATAATTTTGCTTTAAAGAGCACAGTTTTATTCTTTATCATATGTTACTCTGTAATTAACTAAAGATAGCTTCTGTAATTGTGACATTTATTTACATGCTCAACAAGTAATACAAACATGTGACAGAATATATATGAAAATAAAACAACCTTAACCTATGTAACCCATGGATAAAAGAACTTTTCTGTAATTATTTTAAAGTTTGTTATTTTCTATACACCATGGCTGATTGAGAGTACAACATATATGCAAAAACTATGGTGGTGCTACTGTAAATAATCTTATTTGAACTGCTGATGTCAGTATTTAAAAACACTTTCACTGTTTGTGCATGTCTTTCCAATATTTGTTTTCTTCTAAATTCAGGATTTGCTCTTTCTTGAGGCGCGTTTGACGACAAATATGTTGGCAAATTTGGAAATACGCTTGGGCAGCATTGTCAGCTAATCGAGGGTAATGCAGCATCAGTTTCTGCAGTTTCCCACTCTTATTTCTAACGCTTTCAAATGTTTTTTCCATTAAAATGTGTTTCACACACGACAGCACGTTTTGTTGGGGTCGAATCTTCTCGTGGTATTGCACGAAGTCATGCTTTCTTTAGGATGTCGTCCATCGGAAAAGAAAATGTTATAGTTTGCATACCATTTTCTTCTAAGGTACTGACGTGGTTGCAGCGCAGCGTCTTCGGGGCCTTCTAAATATAAAATTAAAAATTACAAGAAGTGTGCTAAAAATGAGGTTGTATTTCAGTGAAATAGGTGCTTAATAAAAACCTATAAATACTAGCACCAATTTTACATTTACTTAGGGGACGCTGGTAAGCAACATTTGATTGCTCGTCTTCGTTTGGTGGAAACACCGTTTAGAAATGTCGTCTCCGGCAAATTCCTCGAATGCAATTGCTCGAAAGCAATTGCTCGAAAATCAAATTGCTCGAATGTAACTTTTCTCGAAATACAAGTTCCTCGAACCGCAATTTCTCGAAAATGTTTTTTTCGAATTTATGTGGTCTTAAGTACTGCGTTACTACTAAAATCTCAAAATCTTTTGTAGTAAGTGGTCAAAGACAGTATTATGTTCTTGTATAAGGAAAATGATTATCATTGGAATGTAATTACGGGTATTCATAATCAGGATAATGGGTTTGTTGTTATTACAAATAATGTTAAATAGGTTTTTCTTAAAACACGAAAGTGATTATCATCGGAATGTAATACATACCTATACCAATTTTTTATTAATAAAGGTTATAATTTGTAATTTGTGTTTTTTTAATATTCGATATTAACTGATTCGAGTTAAGGAGGCTATTTCACAACTTTATTTTTTTCGAACAAAAGATAATCGAGAAATTGCTGTACGAGAAACTTGCAACTCGAGCAAAGTCTCATTCGAGCAATTGACTTTCGAGCAACTGATTTCGAGCAATTCGTTTTCGAGCAATTTACCTAGTCAAAGCATTGTACGATAATTTATTTTATTATATTTTACACCTTTTATGAGGATATGAATGTGAATTTATTAAAAATCATAACAATACAATTTTATAGCTAGTGTTGTGCTATGCCGTAACAACTTTTTAAACCACTGCCGGCTTGATCAACAAGCAAACCTTTGTTGGGAATGTCAGTGTAGGCTGTGCTTTTATGCGTCGAAAGCATTAAGCAACTCTTATAGCTGTTGCAAAACCTAATAACATCGATCGTTTTAACATTTCACTATTATATGTATGTCTTATCTGGGATACTTGTTACTATGCTACAATTTTGAATCGGACCATAACTGTTCTAGTATTAAGCACCCATTCAAAATAAAGCTTAGTGAATATGTAGTTTTTCGGAATAGGTTCATCTTTGTAAATAATTTAGCTTGTGTGTTGAATAAATTGAATACTAAATTATATAGTCCAGTTTGAATAGAAACAATTGTATTTAGTGAATGGTAGTAAAAGTAGCTTTAAAAACAAGACGTACTAAAACAACTTTCATAAATTTACGAAAATAATAATTAGTCTGATTTGTCGTGTCCTCCGATTCAATAAATTTGCGGTTTATGTTACTGTGCTGTAATGTAAAAGATATAATATCTTAAATTGTGCTGTGTTATTTTAAAAATTATCATCTTTTACAATAACTGATGGTATAAAAGATGAACCCAGCTATATATTCAAGAAGATGATGGCTGATATTTTCACATTTACCAAGAATTTGATATCGCACTTTGTAATACACATTCATTCAAAAAATTAGTTGTGTATTTTTTAGTTAAAATTTAAACTTGACCAATACAGTGACAATAACCTGCATGTCTGAGCATACGGGTAAGGGTTAACTTTTCATAAAATCTTATCGCATGGGTAAAATGGAAATTTATTGAATCACGTATATCATAGAAAGAAGTAAATTGAAAATTTATAGAAGATTATAATGATTATATAAAAAATATAAAAAATTACTGTTTGTAGTTTCCGAATTCTTAAACGTGGAACAGCAAGTAATGTTGAACAAATTACAAATCAGAGCTTCACAATATTCTAAATGTCTATAAATAACTTTGTCCCATTGAAATAAAACAGGTAGAGATTGGCAAAAAATATTTGAATAATGGTTAAAAATTGAATTTAAAGGAAAATTATAACTGCGATAATACATTTTGAAACTCCTGAAATCTCTGCTGGGCTATTCTTATTGGGAAACCATTGAATTTTTCTATACATTTTTATGTGTTATTAAAATCCGTATTAAAATTTCGTGCCTGCGGCGCTAAAAATGTGTAGGTAAAAACATGTCAATATTAATGTCAAGTGCAAGTATGGCAGTTAGCGCTCCCTACTATCTAATTTCAGTCGGATGAGGATTGGAGAAAATGAATGAAAGCATATCACGTCAAGTTTGAACTTGATTTGGTAAGTAGTTTTTGAGTTGCGAGAAAAATTCAAAAATAAACGAGACGAGACGGTGCAAACCCTTATCGATACTTCGGCACACCGTTAGCATTCAGCGGATTTTGCCATGCGCTCGTAGTCTTCGTAATCTGTTGAAACTTCGTCACAATAAATTATCCATCTATATTTTTTTAACCCCCTGTATAATCACTACCAATTTTTTTGTTCTGAATAATTACTTTAATTTATAAGCTAATTTCTCTCTTACAACATTTTAGTTGGGTAAACGGTTTAGCCACAAAAAATATTTTCTAAATTTCTACAAACCTCAATTAATAATTATTGTAATGTAGGGATTTATAATTTTTTTTTTGGCTAAACCGTTCACCCAACTAAAATTTTGTAAGAGAGGAAATAGCTTCTAAATTAAAGTAACTATTCAGAAAAAAAATTGCTAGTGATTATACAGGGGGTTAAATTATTTTAAAAAGTTAATCATTTTTAACCCCTTGTATAATCACTACCAATTTTTTTTCTGAATAGTTACTTATTTAGAAGGTATTTCCACTCTTACAAAATTTTAGTTGGGTGAACGGTTTAGGAAAAAAACATTTGTAAATCCCTACAAGCCTAGTGTGAAAATTACTGATTCGGGCTTGTAGAAATCTCGAAAATATTTTTTGTGGCTAAACCGTTTACCCAACTAAAATTTTGTAAGAGAGAAAATAGCTTCTAAATTTAAGTAGCTATTTAGAAAAAAATTGGTAGCGATTATACAGGGGGTTAAAATAATAGGGATGGTTAATTTATTATGACGAAGTTTTTAAACACCCAGTAATTTTCGAAATTAGGGTTTATTTTTCTAAAAGCTGTGGTTTACTGGTACAAACACATGGCCAAAAAATGAATAAAATCTATCAAAGATTTTTCGACTTAACTTATTTGAAAAAAATAAAAATTTTATCGTTTTTAAAGCCCTCTAGGGGCTAAACTAAGCAACTTTGTATATAGGTAAGTTGAGTTAAATCGTTATATTTTTGCTCAAGGAATATGTGTTTAACGGATTGACCTCCTTTTCAGGGACACCCTGTATATGTGCGACGACTTCGGCTAAAGAGAATTCGCGACGGGAACTAATTACATATTGCAAAGTGTAGATAAAGAAAATAGTTTTAAAATAAAACTGGCGGTTTATCAATACCGTTAGCGGAGAGTACGGATGGAGCAGCGAGTGCCGATAATGTGGCATTTCGGATTCAAACGTGACAAGGGCTAGAAAAAATTGCCGGCACTCAGTTTCGAACTTGTAAACTCAAGATTGGCAACCCAGTAGTGTGGCACTACACCACTCGAACAGGGCAGTTACGTGACCGCACTTTGAATTAATTAACATTCCACACAAACTGACGGAGAAATAATCCTGATCATTTTTACATCCAGCGTGCCCAATATACTCGTCATGCATTAATTTTCCGACCTTCTTTACCGCTAGATCGGGTACTATTTTCACAAAAGTTATGTAGTTTTATGAGACTTAATATAATTTTGGGTTAGTCATGATTTGTTGAAAGGTAGCGCAAAAGTTAAAAAAAAAATCTGGTGTGATACACGCACACAACTTTCTTTTACAGTGAGCTTATAATTGGACAAAAATTTGATTTTAAATTTTTAAGCAACTGTCAAAAACTACAAATTCTACAAAAACGGTACAAAATAGAGCGTTAGGTGAAGAGACAATTTTTCTCTAGAATTTTAAGCTGAATTCGAAAATGTAATAATATACCGAGTGTTCTATTTAAAATAGGAGTTAATAAACAAATAGAAAAAAACAAGAGAAACCCATTTTAGAAGTATTCAACTGGAAAATCACCTATCTCACATCAATACACATTAAAAATGTAATGAAAATGAGAAGTTTGAAAAAAATCGTTATCGTTTTTGAAAAAAATCGAAAAAAACTGAAAAATCACAGGAGTAAACACCTACTTTCGGTTATGCGATTTTCTTCAAAATATTGCTGTCGCATCTACATAGTACACAAAACTTATATATGAAGTTTCAACCCCATACCTCTTTTCGTTTTTGAGATATTCTGTTCACAGACAGACACACAGACAGACACACAGACAGACAGACAGACCAATGAAAAAAAATGTTTTTTGGGATCAGGGGACTCTGAAACGTGAACATCTGTTGAAACTCAATTTCGAATTTTTGGGGTGAATCCAATACTTCCTTTATTGTAAAAGGAAGTAAAAATGGTGGAAGTCGAAAGCAAAATACGTCGACAGGTTGTAATCAAGTAAAATTCAACTTCTCGGGCGAGTAACTTATTAAGGGTGTATTCTTTACCAGCTCATATTTATTTGACTCTGTCTATTCTGTGTTCCATTCTTTTCTAACCTCTCTGTATAATATGTAAACATAGAACTTCACTTACTTATACCAACCACAGAGTTGTTTTGTTTTCCTAATACTCTTCAGTTCGCTTGTCGGAAAATATCGATTTTTTGACTTCAACTAGAAAAAGTCACAGGGAAAGATAGGTATCTGGGAAACATGGTGGATGATCAAGCACAACTACATTTTTTTAGCCAAAAAGTCTTGATACTGATAGCCGTATGGGAAGGTGATGAGGTGCAGTTTGCACTTCTTTAAGTCTCCAGTTAAATTCAGTCTACATGTTTCGTGAAGCGCGTCAGATATAATTTTTACAGTAATTCGGCGGTCTCCTACTAGCAGTTTTCTTACAACTTCAATATTTCCTGTTGTTCTAACCGTTATTGGATATCCTAATCGAAAATCGGCGTTGCCATCTTGACGACCATTTCGAAACCAATCAAACCACATAAAAACTTTGGAGCGCGCTAAAGCTTATCTCTGTACACAGATTTAATCATATAAGTTTCAGTGGTCGTTTTTCCAAATATGAAGCAACATTTAATATTAAATATTTGTTTTATTTTCACTAAGAAAACAATTCTGACAGCACTGTGTAACAACTTCTGTTTCCCGTACACATAATCCCGGAACTTAATTGTTTTACCTCGTATGTGGCTCTAATCTAACGTTTGGACTAACAAGCCTTGGCACTTAGGAGAAATTGACTACCATTAACGGATACAAATCATCCGTAATAATTCATGAACTTTGTAAGCTGACCTAATAACAAAATAACCCCCGAAATGGACGACCTTTAGTACTGAAAACTAGATTTAACCTAGAACTTTTGAATAATTAACGTGCCATTGAAGTGAGTTTAATCAATATATAGGTAGTTAACTATTGTACTTTTAGATCTAGTTTGACAAAAAAGTTGGTCGTAAATGTCAGAAAATGAGAATCTGAATACCAAAAAGATTCGAAAGCAGTTTTGATTAATTGTGCAGCTATGTACTAAAATGAAAGCTGGTACACGCCAAATAAATAATCAGTTACTAAATTTTCTTTTAGTCTTAAAGCTAAGATTTGTGCGTGCTTTACTTTTGGTACTGCTTTGATTTTATAGGTTGATAGCCCTTAGAACACTAGTGCGCTTCTAAAAAGTAAAAAAAGTCTAGCAATTAGTTAATTACGGGAGATTTTTAAATTACGCTAACTACAAATGTATTGAACTCAACAAAATAGTGTATATGGTGATCATAACTAATGTCCACTAAACAAAAATAAGGCCGAATAAAAGTAATCGCTTAAAGTGTATGTTCATCGCTTCATAACCCTAGCAACACAATTATCATTGTGTTAATATATTATAATACGCTTTAGAAAATGGTTTTTCCGTGTAAATATTTTCTTTGACTAAAGTACGGGATGTTTAAAAAAAAAAATACTGCAAATATTACTGCATACAAAAGAGATATCACAAGTAGCAAATTGTCTGTAGAGGTGTTCTAAGCTACAGTAATGTAGTTCACCAGTTAACTAAATATGATAAATATGCATACAGTAACTGCTGACTTTTTGCAGTAATCCTGAATTTGTTATACTTTATTTTTTCATCTGGATAATAATTAACCAAACCAAACGTACTCAAAATAGTCTTCATTGTTCATTAATATACATTTTTAGTCTCCTGACATGTGAACAACACATTCATACACAGTTGACGTCCATCGTAACTACGATTTTACAGTTTTGGCGCATCCTGGTGCGGTAAAATGACTAGAAAATTTTTAGCTTACAAAGACCCTGAACAAAAAATTGCTTTGTAGTAATAAAGGGTATTTGCAGAAACACTGGTTATGTAATTCCTCGTTCATCTGAGTTTTAGACAAATAAAGAAAATTGATGTTTACGACTTTGATTTTTGACGTTTCAATGCGTTTCGTTTCGGTGCAGGGTCGGCTACAAAATTTACTTACGGTAGCTCGTTTGATGGCAATGGTGGTTTTGATATTCGAAAAGAAAATCTCGAATTTATAGAAAATTTAATACAATACTCGCTGTGTTAAGCATTTACAGCGCTCAGCTTTATTAAAGCTTCACGTCGTGCTTCAAAAATTAAAACCTGGCGCTGTAAAATACAACCTACCGCACTCGTAATGTAAATAACTATTCTGCAATCTGATGAATAAATTCAAACTCTCGAATACCTCCTGACGTGCTTACTGTAGCTACTGCGCCTAGTACGCGTTTGTTATTATTTCATGAGTGTGTACTATTGTTTAAAAAAAAACTAGGACACGGTTTTTCAGCTGTGTGAATCTGAACTTTTAATTGGCAACTGAGATGTGAATAAATATGAAATTATTTCAAAACGTCGCTGTCAATAATGCATAGAATCAATTTATTTTCAAAAGAGGATTATTTGTGGGTTAGAAAACGGTATAACTATGCGGAAAATTGCATATTTATAGTTGTTTTGTGTTATAGTTTTTTAATTTTAAAGTTTGATGTGACATATGACAAGTTTGAATGATTAATATGACAATCAAAGCCATTTCACCAACTAAAATAATAAAAACTTATCCTAGCTTTTTGTAGCTATAGTACATTGGATATACAGTGCTTTCGTAAAGTAGTGGATAAATTCGTTAAAAATTAAAGTAATAACTTTGGGAAGAAACGCTGGGCCCGTCGATTTTTATTTTTATTTGCCCATTTTTTCAAATAAAATCTATACATACAGGGTGACCCGTAGGAGTTACGTCACCGATGTTTTTTTAAATGGCAACCCCATTTTTTTATTACGGAATTTGAAAGAACGCATTTTTTTACTTACGCTATGCTGATTTTTGAGTATAGGTCACATGAGAAAAATTAAGAAAAAAATGTTAAAATTGCAACATACTAAATTTAGTTGGAATGATAACTAAATTAAATATTCAAATTGTGCACAGTTGTCTGCCTGACAGTAGCCATGGCGACCAACATATTTTTTAATGGTTGCTGTCATGTATAAAAACGTAAAATCATACTCCCTAAAATTAAATTTAGTATTTTGCGATTTTAAAATTATTTTTCTTAATGGTGGGTCATGTGACTTATACACAAAAATCAGCTTAGCGTAAGTAAAAAATGCGTTCTTTCAAATTCCGTAATAAAAAAGGGGGTTACCATAAAAAAACATCGATAGCGTCATACCTTCTACACGGGCCACCCTGTACGTATAAATTTTATTTGAAAAAATGAGCAAATAAAAATAAAAATCGACGAGTCCCAACGTTTTTTCCAAAATTTGTTCCTTGAATTTTTAAAGAATTTATCCACTACTTTACGAAAAGACTGTATATACCGCCCGATCTGTAAAAGAGGCCTCAGCTTGTAGCCCGTTATTTAAAGATTTTCGATCCTATAAAACTATATATACAGGGTGTTCCATAAATATACCGACAAACTTTTAGGGATGTTAGCGGACATCAAAACAGACATTTTTTGTTTTATAAACATATGTTCAAAAACGCTTCATTTTCGATATACAGGATGTTAAAATTTGTAAAAAAATGGTTCAATTTTTTTTTCTCAAAAATGAAGCAAGATACGCAAAACCCTCAAGTGAAAAAAAAGTTGTGTTTTTAGTTGCTTCACCTTAAACAAGTTTAAAAATTGCAAAAAAAAACGCTGGGTGTTATTTGTGTATGCAATAACACTAGCTGGTCGCCCCGTGAGCACGCCCCTGGAATGAACGTATCAACTGTAATAGATCCAAAAGATGCCTCATAAAGTTGCCAACCAACTGTGAAAATTTCATTAAAATCGGCTGATGTGCTTTTTTTCTACAAATATTAACACCCTGAATCTCGAAAACGAAGCGTTTTCGGACATATGTTTATAAAGCAAAAAATGGTTGTTTTGATGTCCCCTACCAACCCTAAAAGTTTGTCGGTATATTTATGGAACACCCAGTATATTATTAAATGGTATACTTTTATCTAGATTTTGACGATATTAGTTTATAGAGTACAATGGTGGACAATAAATTTAGGGCGGCCTATCATTCGCTTGACACTGTTTATGTTCGTGGCACTGTAGGTCTATGTCAAATTCAAGGTTACCAGGTTAGGTTTTGCGTCAGTTGTGTCAAAACTGCTAACCTCGAATTTGACATAGACGTACAGTGCCACCAACATAAACAGTGCCAAGCGAATGACAGGCCGGCCTAAATTTATCGTCCGCCATTGTACGGTCAATTTTAGATATTTTGATGGGATTGTATTTCTCTTTGTTTTGGTATAATATAAGTTAGCGATTTGCGGAAAATACTGTCAAACAATTCTAAAAATGTATAAAATCTGGAATTCTATGGAAATTCGAATTTAAATCTAAGTCATAGAAAACAGAAGTAAACAAAGAACAGTCTTTGCTGATGATTGTTATTATTAAATCGATCATCAAACGCGTTTATACGTCAGATTTCGTTGTTAATAATGGCAGAAAGTAACGAAAGAGTTGATATGCTACAAATTTGTTATGAATGTCGTAAAAATAGCGTTTTCTACTTCTAGATTTAAATCCTCTACTCTAGATTTGATACATTTTTTATAATTTTGTGGAGTATTTTTCGCGAAAACCCTTACTTATGTTTTACCAAAGAAAGAGAGGGGTGTGCGTAATTTTGTCGTTGACCCCGATCAGGTTACTCGTCCCCGATTGGGCTTACTTCTTCCCCACTCTCTCGTATTATATGCACTAAGCAGCTAGCAGCTTTCTGTAACCGGACTTCGAGTTTGTATGGGAATTACGGACGAAGAAAACGCGATCGCTACCGAATCGGCGATATAGCAGTTTTAATATGACTCGGGGCCCACGATTTTTGAACCGCCACTTCCGCAGACTCGCAGTCTTGTCATAATACTTACAAATACATATTGCGCTTCCGAAAATGTAATGCCATCTCTCAGTCCAGCGGCCTTCGCGCGATAGCATAACTTTTCGGAAAAGTTCTGGCATTGAAAATGGATGCAAATGTAGCAAGGACATTCTTGTATAGTCACGTTTGGATGATCTTGCATAATATCGGTTGCAGGTGGAGCGGGTTTATTTATCTTAAGTAATATCGGTTGTTTATTGCATTTTTCTTCAAAAAATGGCGGAGAATAGCATAACATTAATTTTAAATGCCTAGCGTTAGCTGAAAAGGTTATAATAAAAAACTTGGGACGGCCTATACCGGTATTAAATTTCAACCAGAAAGATAAAGTTGGAACTCGTAATTTTCCAAGACATTTTTCTGTGGATATTTACAAGAAAAATAAATGGAGTTGTGGATGTTATACATTAAATGCTCTGTTTTATTTTCCATTATTATACGCATTATGATCCTGTTTTTTTTTTAACTCTTATGTACATTTTGTGTTGTGTTTGAACACCTTTTTTGTGTATTATTACACATATGACGTTTTCTTTTGAATTATTAAAAGTAAAAATGATGGCCATATTTGGATTCAATGTAGGTGAGTCATTAATCATTATTTTGACTTCACTCGTCTGAAGGACGAATGAAGTATTGTAATCACGAAAAAATTACCTTCTGAAATTTCTTCAGATCTTCACGTTTCAGGGTCCCTAGATGATGAAAAACAGGTTCTGTCTGTCTATTGGCGGTATAACTCAAAAACTATTTGTCGAAGGAAGATATTTTTCATACACATTATATATACCGGGTGTCAACGAATTTATTAGACAAGTCATAACTTCTAGAGTATTAGGTGTATCAAAATGAGATTTGGTATAGATAAATCGTATAGGGAGGGGAGAGTTTTCGGATATTTTTCACTTTCCGGTCACTTCCGGTTTCACCGGAAATGGCTCCGATTTCGAATTCTTAAATGGAACACCCTGTATATTTTTGCATATTTGGATTTCTGAGGCAATTTTTGATCAGAATGTGACATTTTAAAAAGTTATCCATGGCACACTTGACAAAAGTAAATAAATTATTATCCAGTATTTTGCTTAGAAATATTTAACTTATGAGCTTATTTTTAATCCAATCGCAAATAAATTAATATCGTTAGATTCGCCAAAAAATCTTCTTTTCGGAAAGTACTTGTCAAAAAAGGGTCGCCATTTGAAAAAACATAGTTAGACCAGAAAACGTGATTTTGCCAACTTGTCTTATTCCTATCTATGATACTAATCACTAAAACTTTGCGATTGTAATTTTCTGACATCACCTGAGGTCCTTAGATTAGTTTGCGTCCGATCATGGCCACCTAGATGCCATATTAAAAGTGGCTCTAAAAAACTCAAGTAGGCTTAAAAACTTTTTAAAATGTCACATTCTGATCAAAAATTGTCTCAGAAATCCAAATATGCAAAGATATACAGGGTATTCCATTTAAAAATTCTAAATCGGAGCCATTTCCGGTGAAACCGGAAGTGACCGGAAAGTGAAAAATATGCGAAAACTCTCCTCTCTCTATACCATTTACCTATACCAAATATCATTTTGATATACCTAATACTCTAAAAGTTATTACTTGTCTAATAAATTCGTTGACACCCGGTATACACCTGGCATGAAACTGTGACATTTTCAGACAAATATATACAGGGTGAGCACCTTAAAAAAATAAAATTTTGTTTATTTTTGCTTTAATTTTGAAGTAAAAGGAAGTAATAATTTTCACATAGGTCAGGCTTTACACTTGCCGAAAATAGGACTCAACAGATATAGAATAATGTCACAAAAGAGTCGAAACGTTTCAACAATAAGACCCTTCCGTTAAATAGAGGCGCGCGTCGCACTCATTTCAATAAGGCTTGATGGCGCAGTTCGGCTTATCGATGCGGTTACGATCGCTATGCAGATGCGGTGGGTTCAAACCCCAGCGGGATAAATTTTTTTTTAAATTTGCAAATTGATTAATTCGCGCGAGGTAAGGTGTAAACCCATTTACAGATTTTTTTGTGCAGCTGTTGTTAAAAATTAAGAGCCTCAAACACAATTTTTATGAGCCGACACTGTTTCAAGATATTTACAACAATTTAGGTTGTGTAAATGGACGTAATTTTTAATGATATGGAGCTATTTTTCTCATTTTAATGATAGGTTTCGAAAGCTTTCGTTTCTGGCATGGTAGACATTGAGTTACTGTGATCTTGTATCCCTTTTACCCTGGAAGAGTTTCGCCTCTGAGTTATTGTGCTCATTTACTTTTCGCACTCCTAATGAAGTCCATTACGAAAATGGGCGAAAAGGTGAAGGTAAGTTTTTCTACCTCTACAATGACACGGTCAAATTCCAGAAGTTGTTCGTTATATAATGTAGATTTAACTTTACAAATGACTAAACTGTGCATAGTAGACATGTTTCTAGAATTTGCAACCTTTTTGATAACATTGCTTCTTTTACAGCTCAATTTGAAATTGATAAATTTAGTTTTACAAAAACTTCAAAGAAATTTTTAATATATTAATCTTTTAATTTTGGAATTTTGACAATGATTACGGTAAACGAGGAATAGATTAAGAAGAGAAGAGAGGAAGAAGACAAAATTAATTTGCCGACTTCTTTCAAACTTGGTATATTTATAGAGCTGCTTGTTTAGTATAAAATAGTCTCTAAATATTATAACCCATCACCTTGCATAAATTATTGAAGTATGAAGCCTTGAATGTCTGTAATTACGAAATTAAAAGATTTTAAATATTTAAAATATTACGTTTTTCTATATTGATTAGGGATGTCGGCGGGTACCCGGGTACCCGGGCCGACCCGGGTAATAGTCGACCCGGGTATATTTTCAGGACCCGGGTACGCGACTAGTAAATTATGAAATTTCCAGGAAGTCAGCCTTTTTCGGAGAAGATGATAAAAGCAATAGGGATAAGCCCTATAAAAACATAACCATGCAATAATAACAAGAATGGGGTGGGGTGATCACATACCACATAATGTTTCTTGTTTCGTATAAGGCAATAAATCCGCTTCACGGAAATATTCAACCTGTCAGTAGTACCATTAAATCGCGCCAGTATGGGATGAAGTAACATATACTTCATCTGTGTTATGTTGATTGATGCTGCTACCAATTTCGGACAAAAAGTCAAGTACTTGAATGTGATAGCACTTGGAAGTGTGAAAATATTTACGAATAACAGACGACTTGCAGCGTAAAAGAAAGAAATTGTAGCTACCTCAGATGTTCAGATGTACGGTAACATTTTTGTTATATATTTCGGGTACCCGGGTACTGCTTTCGGGTACCCGGGTTTTATTTTAGACCGGGTACGACATCCCTAATATTGATAATTGCGTTTTTAGGAATTTGTAAAGAAAATAACTCACAGCGAGGTTAACTTTAGGCAGTGGTATATTAACCATGCTTGCTGCCAAAAGCCCCTTAAAATTTTGCCCCTAAATTTTACTGTTTATTCAAGAAATCCAAAAATTCAAATTATTAGCTGTGATTATTACTTCCTTTTACGATAAAAGAAGTATTGGTTTCAGCCCAAAAATTTGAAATTGAGTATTCAATAGATCTTCACGTTTTAGAGCCCATGAACCCAAAAAACATGTTTTTGTTCATTGGTCTGTCTGTACGTCTGTCTGTATGTCTGTGAACAGATAAGATGTATGGCGTTGAAACTTCATATATAAGTTTTGTGTACTCTGTAGATGAGACAGCAAGCTTTTGAAGAAAATCGCATAACCGCAAGTAGGTGTTTACTCTTGTGATTTTTTAGTTTTTTTCGATTTTTTCAAAAACGGCTCTAACGAGTTTGTTCAAACTACATTTTTAATGTGCATTGATGTGAGATAGGTGATTTTCCAGTTGAATACTTCTAAAATGGGTTTATTTTGTTTTTTTCCTATTTTTTTAACTCCTATTTTAAATAGTACACCCGGTATATTATTACATTTTTTAATTCAGCTTAAAATTTTAGAGAAAATTTGTCTCTTCAACTAACGCTCTATTGTGTACCGTTTTTGTAGAATTTGTAATTTTTGAAAAATTTTGACAAATGCTTAAAAATTAAAAATCTAATTTTTGGCTAATTATAAGATCACTGTAAAAGGAACTTGTGTGAGTGTATCACACCAGATTTTTTTATATTGCTATTTTCAGTAGATACATACGTAGAAATTAATATTTTATGACAATATATGCAACACATTTTTGGCCAATCATTCCATTTTGGTGCTATTTGAAATTTTGCGCCGGAAGCCCGGGTTTCTCAGACTTCTGCCATTATACGCCACTGACTTAGGTGACAGAAATTTGAAATACAAGTAACTTAGAGAACCAACGATTTTAAAATTATGGATCTTAAACGAAAATAAATCTAAATGTATTGTACATATATCGTTGAATCGGGGAAATCAGTGGTATCGAATATAAAAAAAAATCGAGTATGGTGTTCATAGGAAAAAATTTAAATGTCCATGATGGTTTCATACAGTCAGAAACGTCGGAACAATTTTTTAAGTATCTTGTAAAACTAAGTATAAGAAATTGCCTTAAGAACATGTTTACATAACTTTTTTTTTAAAATAAATACAGCCCAGGTAAGAGACTAACATCGAAATTGCAGTATTTTTGAAATATCTGAAAAGGTGTGGGTGGTACATCAAGTTCTTTTTCTAATCTTGATCGATAATACATCACGCAACATTGCCTTAGTATAAGTTACTTCGTATTTCTTAAGGAAAAATCGAAAAGGGTGCATCGTGTGCAATATTGTAATTATTAGTTTTTATTATTAAATATGTATTACGGACATGTTAAATTAATCATGATAAAGTGCGTAGATTTGAAACGACATAATTTCTTACACAATTTTTAGAAAAAGGTTCAAATCAACATTATCTCGAAATGTTTTCGATGTGCACTCAAAATTCACCAATAGTTATTTGTGTACTTAGGCACTGAAGTTCTACTTTTTATCACTAATGTGGCGATGTAAGGGATAAAAGGAAACTTCAGTACCTTGGAGCACAATACGTTTCCTTTAACGCTAAAATTAAATAGACTGAACTAATTATTGTAGCTCGTAGGCTCTGTTGACGTCGGTTGTCATTCATCTGTCACCCCGCAAACTGTAAAAAAGTCGTAAAACAATGGCTTACCTCACTGTATATTGCTTTATTTTAACGACGATTTAAAAAATAATGTGAAATAACATCTTCTAATCATAATATTTATTTTACATTAACAATAGCAATCAAATGTCATACGTCAAATTCGTGTACAGCGAATACAGTATCCGTTGGAATTCTTTTTAATAAAAACCTGTTTTTCAAGTTATGCCAACATGTTAGCCATACACAGCTAAATTAAAGTTGCTTAATATTTTCTGAAACATATAGTTTTTTTAATCCACAGTGAAGAACTACGAAATCGTTAAAATTCGAGAAATAGGCAGTAAAGTAATTCATTCTTTCACGACTTTTTGAAGTTGGCGGGGTAAGAGAAATCGTCAAAATAGTTGGTTAATAGTTATTTATAGTACAAATAAGTCACTCGAGAAAAATTGGGCTCTTGAGACGTCAGGCCGAATGGGGTCTTTTCTCGAGTAAATTATTTGTAATGACAGGCGTGCCATACAAAATTTTATCAACCACCCAATAAATACCAAAATAACAAGTTTTGTATAACAGCTGTGAAAATTCAAAGTCAAAGTAACGTAGAACGAGTTTTAGTATCTATAGAATGAAGTGTTGGATTTGGATAATAACATTTTACGATTTCTTGATTTAAAAAAAAACATGTGGCTCTCTGCATTGACGTTTCTTCTTATCCCTCATATTGTTTATTTAGTCACTAAATTCCACATTCTTGGTAAAAAGGTAAACTTCAGTGCATATGTATACAAGTAATTATTACTTGGTATAGATGAAACACACGAACACAGCCATCCCGTGTTAATTTTTCGTTTTCAATTCCAAAACGATAACATGTTCATCAAATTGTATAATAGCAGTATTGTAACTTCACGCTAGTTTCAGAGCCATTGAATTGTATCAGTCTGTCATGCTGTGAGTAGTGATGTAAATTACCCGGGTATTTATTTTTAGGGGTAAATACCCGGGGTATTTACCCGGGTAAATACCCAAAATGGGTATTTAAACAGGTATTTATGGCCTCATTTACCAAATATTATAAAGCTGATTTAACCAGTATAATTGATTGGTAAGTCAAGGTGCTGTATTTGAATTTTATAAAAATGTAGAATAAAATAGCTGCACTGAGAACATTTAATACCCAAAATATTGATGGGGGCATAACTATACAGATTGCCTAAAATTTTAGGGAACATGGCAATACCATGAGTTGGAAAACATTTCGAATACTATTTCCCATAAGAGTAGAGTAGTAGTAGTAGTATCGTGGGGAGACTCATGTCTAGCAAGTAGGCCTTCATAGGCCCTTTTTGCCAACCCCGTGGACAAGGTCTAGGCATGCAGAGTACCAGGTACCTTAGTCCTATTTAGAATTTTGCCAAGACTAAGGAGTTTCAACCTTA
This sequence comes from Agriotes lineatus, assembly GCA_940337035.1. Classification (NCBI taxonomy): domain Eukaryota; kingdom Metazoa; phylum Arthropoda; class Insecta; order Coleoptera; family Elateridae; genus Agriotes; species Agriotes lineatus. The sequence goes on along the minus strand of OW679195.1, from coordinate 108,439,127 downwards.
GCAAGAAATCTTTTACATGCTACACATCGTAGTATACTCCATTCACTATGGTCCCGGATTGTCAAAAATGACGTTTTATGGTAGCACTGTTGAATTTCGGTTGGTTTTTTTGTTACTACTAGGTTGGACAACGCAAAAGCGTAATTTTGAAAATTTGCGTTTTTGTTACCTGGCAACTTTTATTTATATTTGCTTAAGTCAGTGCAAAATGTAACCTATAATTTATAGTTTTGACATTAGCAACACAATTAATTGTTTCTAGTTACCCATAGCTTGACTTAAAAGTATTAACCATGATATAAAGGATTGTTTTTAATTGGATTTTGACATTGACAATCCGGGACTATAGTGAATAGAGTATAAGTAAAACAGAAAATGCAATAATTATTTTGGTAGCTAGGCAACAAGTAGCTATTGTACCTACTTATTGCCTAGCTACCAAAGTAATTATTGCATTTTCTATTTCACTTACTCTTATGGAAAACAGTATTCGAACTTTTTCCAACTCATGGAACTGCCATGTTCCGTACAATTTTAGGAAATAACATGCATAAAAAACAGAATTCAATGGTTGAATAAGAAAGAGATGAACATAGAAATAAATATTTGAGTAGACTTGATATGTCTACTAAATATGTCTACTAAAAGAACTTTTTTATACGGTTATTTCTTTCTTACTAAGTATTATGTGCTTTTGTTTATGCTATCTCATTGCGGTTTTTTTTTCTAAACTCTGACCGGGGCAATTTATTGCGCCTCTTGTTTATTTCCATAAACTTCGGCAACCAATGTTTTTTTCCCGATAAACGATTAATTTACCTGGGTGAACGCTTATTCAATGTTACATTTAAATTGTTATTTTACATAAAATATTTCAGTGTATTTATATGTACTTTATTTATTAAGATAACATTATTGTGTGAGTAAAAGTTGGCTTAGCTTTTTAAATATTAAAAATTTGATAAATACCCACTTTTTAGGTATTTACCCGAGGCAGGGGCAAATACCCAGGTAAATACCCATTTATAAATACCCTACCCACTGGGTATTTACCCGACCCACATCACTAGCTGTGAGTAGCCTTTAAAATTTGATTATTATTGTTAGTAGTTGCAATCAACCGTGGCTCAATGAGCAACAATTATTGCAGCGTGGCCAACTGTCTCAAACAAATTGCTGTAGTATTTAGTTAATACAATTGCTGCCATAATAATAACTGGCATATTTTATTGAAACAAAAACGTTTTATGCAACGGGTCTAGTTAAATTGGAAGCGTTACGTCATTCGCGTTCAAATTTAGGAAAACTGATTATGCAATTATGCCGGTTTTCTGTTTGTGGGTAGAATGTTTTGCAAAACAGTGAATAACTTAATATCATACATGCAATTAATATATTTTTGTCAACACGTGTCATTAAAATATTGTTAGCATTGTCAATGCTATGATCGACTCGTAGAGCAACTTTTGAATTTTTGAAGCACTGTCTACCCGGTGCCGCCTCAAATATGACTGGAGTACAATTTTTGAAATGTATAATGATAACACCAGCGTTAATTTCTAATTATTGAGAAAAAACAAGATGGTACAGTCAGACCTCGCCGTTCGAGGGGGTTACGTTCCAGAAGAATGCCGCGAAGCGCAAAACCGCGATGCGCAAGTAAACACATCTGTATATATAAAAATGAACCCCTTTTTCCCTTGGTCACGCCATAACTTGAGAACGATTTTATTCATCTTTTTTTTAAGTTTTCTAATACTGCGTAGAAGGTTCTTACGGAATGAAAAATTAAGAAAATCCAAAGGGAAAGCCGGAAAATTGGAAAATATCGAAAGTGTGTTATTTCTATTTGCAGTCACACCTGTGCTTAATGGTTTGAAGGGTTTTTCCCATAATGTCATAATCCACATCAGGTAACCGAAAGCGGAAGAGATAGGACACTAATAGTTTATGTAATTCTAAATGCTTTACATAAGTCGTCGCACTCAGTCAGTCAGACATTCAAATTTGGTTTGTGCACAAGTGATTGTGAAAACAATTCCATGTCGTTTTATAGTGTCCGTTACAATGCCAAAGGATAACTTTTCTCATCAGGTATTCTAAGACGATGTTAAATAAATGTGGTGATAAGGGGTCTCTTTGTTTTAGGCCTATGTTGCTTTCGAACTCTGTGGATATATGGCCTTTGTATATCACCTTGTTGTTTGGCCTCTCTAAAGTCATCGCTATTAACGCTATTGTTTCTTTACTAAAGTGTAGTTCTTCCATTGCTTCTATTATCGCTGTTCTTTTTATCCTATCAAAAGCCTGTTGGAAGTCTATGAGTATCACATGGATTCTTATATTTTTTCCTCTACATTTTTCATGCGTTTGTTTAATAATAAATATTTGATCTAGTGTAGATTTCCCGACTCTAAATCCGGCTTGATAGTCTCCTATCTTATCTTGGTATTCTTCTCTGACTCTTTCCGTAATTAGTGATGCTAAGGTTTTGTACGTGGTGCTTAGCAGTGGCCTGTAATTTTCTACTAATTGCTTGTTCCCTTTTTTAAATATCGGGCATATCACCGCTTCCTCCCAGGCATTTCTTTTATTGTCCATATATGTTTGATAAGTTCGAAGATTCTTCTTTGTATTTGTTCACACCCATATTTTATTAATTCTATTGGTAAATCATCAGCTCCCGGGCTTTTGTTATTTTTTGCTCCTTTTATTATTCTTTGGAAATCTTCCCAGCTTGGTAGATTTACTTCCTTTTCCTGTTCCCATAATTTTTAAATTTTCTTTTCTCCTTCACTCGTGAATGTTTTTTCAATATACTGTTTGTGTAAGTCAACTATTTTCGTTTTATTCATATGTAGCTCCCCTTCTTCATCTTTCAGTCCTATAGATTGTTATTGGTAACCCTTCTTCTCCCATTTTATTATTTTATAGAATCTTTTTGTGTCCTTTGCGTTGTATGATGTTTGAAGATTTTCGATTTGTTGGTTTATATTTTCTCTCTTCTTTTTTCTGCATATTGTTTTGACTTTGTTTCTTGTCTTTTTATATTGTTGTTCTGCTTCCAGTGTCTGTTTCTCTAACCAGAGCTGTTTTGCTCTTTTACTGTTTTCTAATGCTTCTTTACATTCCTGGTCAAACCAGCTTTCGTTTTCGTATTCTTTGTTCTCTTCAATTGCTTTTGCACTTTCTTTTAAGGTTGTCTGTATATGTTGCCATTCTTTTTCTATGTCGGTTTCAATGTTATATTTTCTTAGTCTCTGTTCTAGCTCTTCGGAGTACTTCCTCTGTATCTTTTCTTTTTTTATACTTTCTGTTATGCGCCTCCTCCAATATGTTTGTGTTTTCGTATAGGTTGGCTTGACCTGATTTGTTTTAATTCTGATCATGTAGTGGTCTGATCCTATCTCTGCTCCCCTACATGTCTGGATTTTTTTGATTGCGTTAGCCTGTCTTTTCGAAATTAGCACATGATCTATCTGATTTTTTGTTCTTCCATCTGGACTGCACCATGTTTCTTTGTGTATGTTTTTTCTTTGTTGCATAGTACTTTCAATTATTAGGTTATTTCTTGCCGTAAAATTAATTAAGTGTTCTCCGTTGTTGTTTCATGAAGACTTTCTTTGCCTATAACTATTTCATATTCTTTTTCTTTGCCTATCTTTGCATTTTGGTCGCCTACAATCAGTTTTATGTCTTATTTTGGCAGGTTATTAATTGAGCTCTCCAAGTCATCATAGAATTTTTCTTTTTGTTCCTCTTCCGATGTTTCTGTTGGGGCGTATAAGTTGATAATACTCATTTTCCTATATTGGTCTCTTAATCTTATTATACTTATTCTTTCGTTTATTCTTTTCCAATCCATTATTTTCTCTTTTATTCTTTCGTTTACTAGAAATCCTGTCCCGTACCTGCTTTCTTCTTTACCTCCATTAAACCATATATAATCTTTTAGTTTTGTGTTTACCTTACCTTTAATGTTGGTTTCTTGAATTGCTAAGATGTCTATATTATATCTTCTGATTTCTTCTATTAGTTGTCTATCTTCCCTTCCCTGTTTAGACCTTGTATATTCCATGATGCAATTGTCATTTCTGTGTTTTTGTAATTTTTTGATTTTCTGACAGTATTTTTCCCATCTCTATCTGTTACCATTTCCATTGCCAATGTCGTCTTCATTGATGCATCCATATTTTTCGTCTTTAGTTTTTTGATTGATTCTTGACTATTACTTGCTTAGTGGTGTCCCAATCATACCTTATCCCATCTATAATTAATTTCCGGTATCCCATTTTTACTTTTTTCCCTTTTTCTTTTTCTTCTCATGATTTTCCATAGTTCTGCTTGGGTTTTCTTTTCATCTCTGGTTAGATCGCTTTCAATGTATATTATATATTACTCTTAATTATTTCGGGGGTGGGTTTAAATTCAACACAATCTTCAGCATTATTCACCCCTCTTTGCTTATTAAAATGGAGGTCATGGTGTCGCCATTCAAAGAATTACTTTGACATAATCTTACAGTGCCACCAGGTTATCAGGTTAGATTTTCCGTCAGTTTTGACACAGACTGACGCAAAACCTAACCTGCTAACCTCGAATTTGACATAGACTTACAACATATTATTCATACAATAAATATTTCAAAGACAACTTGAAGGAAGAGCATTTATAATCACCCGGTATAAATTGAAAAGTGATCACCCTACTTACAAAGGTTGCCCATACAAATATCTAGAAACGTAATTGAGCATTTTTCCCGAATCAACCCTTAAAGGTGCAATGGGGGTGAATTATTGAACTCTTTGTATCTCCTGTGTTTATTGAATTAGAACATTCGTTTTTGGCACATAGATGTCTTCTTAAAATCCTTAGAAAGCGATTGAACTTTTTTTTTTAATTTCACCCTTAAACGGACGTAAAGGGGGTAAAACTAAAAAGCGCTAAGGGGTTAAAATTATAAATTTTTTTCAATGAGTTCATTTTAGAATGAAATGGGGTAGAAAGCTATTGATACGTATTTAATAAAGCAAAGGGTAGCTCCAGCTTCATAATACCCGAAATTACCCGTAATATTTAATACCCGCGTAATTACCCGCAAATGACTGAAATACCCGTATTTCGGGTAATTACCCGCAGATTGGCAGCACTGGTGGGTACAGAAAATTGCTTAGCACAACTGTGGCTATCAGGGGAATCCCAGTGTTTCTATCCGTAGGATGTTTGGGTGTTGACCTGCTGGTTTGCGATCACATTGTGTGGTAATCCAGTCAGTTTTGTTCATACATTCCTTGTGCTGTGAGTTGGTGTTTCTACTGATTGTTGTATTAACAATAATGCCTAAATTAGCATTATTTTGGAGATTAAAATTGACGGATTATTTTCATAACCCATAATTAATATAAAACTTGGCAGGTTTAAACATTCTGAAAGCAGGAATGCGAAAGAATAATTCTTGAAAATATACTCAAGAATATTCTCGAGAATCTTCTCGGTAACATTCTCGAGAACATTTTTCTGAAAGAAAATTACCGAGAATTTTAAAAACCTTTTTAACTGTCACATATCAAATCAAAATGCATACAAACATTTTTAGCATAGTTAGAACTTCTCAAATGTTAATTTTGAAGACAAATATGTCCCTATGGTAATATCTCCAGTACATTTATATACTTCTTTTTGTTTCAGTATAAACAAAATAAACAGTCTTGCCGATTTCCAATTTTGTCGTGCCCTTCAAGAGCTATATATTCGACAAAATGATATCCGGGAATTGAATCAAATTTGTTATCTACAAGGACTGGCCAGCTTAAAAAGCCTTTGGCTTGGTGAAAATCCATGCGCCAATGCAGATGGGTTTGTATTAATTTTAAATTTATAAAATAACACATTCAGTTACATGCATAGAGGTTCCGATAAAGTTTGTAATATATAATATATAATAGCAGTATTTGCCCTTTATAATATATTAGCAATAGTAATATGTTATGAACTAATATTAGTTTTAAAATATCTAATAATAATGTAGGGATGTACAGGATAAGTCAAAATAAAATACTATTAGCATTAATTTGAAATTAATTAAAAAACTGAAAAGTACTTAATACATAACCCGTAAATTAATACACCATCAGATTTGTGCTTAATTTATATATGTAATTACATTTAAAGTAAGTTTAATTATATTTAATAGGTATCGTATGACAGTCTTAAGGACTTTACCACAACTTCAAAATTAGACAACGTTGCAGTTTCTCAGGAAGAATTAAGGGAAGCAGCTCGAAAAGGAAAAGCATTGATACATCCTGAAGATCCACAAGAGAGTGAGGAAGAAGAATACATTCCACAGCAACGATATCAAGAATACCCAGCTGAACAACAATATAGTCCTCAGCGGAGCCCTTCACGACAAGAGGTATTAATTGATTTCAATAATATCATAGTGCATAATATATGAAAGGGAATATCATGAAAGCGTCGTAACTCAAATGTTTGAACTGATTTACAAATATTCAAACTACAGATCCTTGAACTGTAGTGTTTGCTATTTCACTTTAGGTAAACAACGGCATTGCATTGCATATGACTTGGTAGTTGAAGGAAACTGTAAGAAGTTGTTTACAATTGATCATTGTTCAAATTTAGTAATAATAATATAGCAATAATGATGATAATATAAGCAGTTTACAAACATTGGCTTTCGTTTAATCGAGACGCTATTATTGTTAAGTTATTTATCTAGGACCGTTTTTTAAATGATAAGATAAACGTTTTATTTTTACATTCTTCAAAAATG